>CM060703.1:226755420-227355420 GCA_030686995.1 Artemisia argyi | reverse complement strand
AAGTTCAGATAATTCAAAACTCATGGACAAAATAGAAGCCTTGTCTTCTAAAATGGACTCGCAATACAAAGATATAAAAGGAGAAGTGAAAGAAATGCTAGATGGCTGTAATAATTATGGAGGAAATCACACATCATCCGAGTGTGATGACCAACCTATGAATGGACCCAACGAAGAGGAAGCCAATTATGTCCAAGGAGGATATCGTGGAGGAGGTTTTCGTGGTAATTATTACAGAAGAAGTTCTGGAAATTGGCAAGATCGCCAACAAAGGGATAACAACTGTGATTTTCAACCTCGAACAGTAAATCCAAACCCAACAAATTCCGATAAAAAGGAAGAATCTGATTTCGAAAAAATGATGCGAGAATTCGTAAATGCTCAAAGAACCACAAATGAGTTCGTAAAAACTCAATTTTTCAATCTCAAAACCAAAGTTGAGCAAGGTCAGAAAAATCATCAAGCCTCTATTCAGGATCTTGAACAAAAATTTGGTAGACTTTCTGATCAATTTTCTTGTCGAATTCCTGGTACATTACCAAGTAACACCCAATCCAATCCAAAACCATCTGGATCAAACGATAAGAATTATCGTCCACCACACAACAGAAATGAGCATATCAATGCTGTATTCACTCGAAGTGGTCTCTCATATGATCCACCACCCATTCCTACCGATAATACTCTTATTCAAGAAAATGAGGAAGAAGCTGAAGATGAAGAGGCAATTGACAAAGAACCAACCCAAAAACCAACCGTTCTACCAATAAAGCCTTATACACCAAAAATACCATATCCACAAGCCCTAAGAAAGGAGAAAAGAGAGGAGCGAAATAAGAAGTTTTTAGAGATGACCAAAGAAGTTAGAATTAACGTACCCCTCGTTGATGTTCTAGCTGGAATGCTCAATTATGGGAAATTTTTGAAAGAACTTCTTAATAATCGAAACAAGTTAGAACAAATTTCCACTACCGTTCTTAACGAAGAATGCTATGCTATAATTCAAAACAAAATTCCACCAAAACTTGGAGATCCCGGAAGTTTTCTTATACCATGTACATTAGGAAACAACATCACATGTGATGCTTTAGCCGATTTAGGTACAAGTATCAATTTGATGCCCTATTCGTTGTATTCTAAACTTTCCATCAATACATTGAAACCTACTAAAATGAGTATACGATTAGCTAACCATACATACCAATATCCTGTTGGGGTTGCTGAAAATATGCTTGTTCAAGTTGGTAAATTTGTTTTTCCTGTGGATTTTGTCATCTTAGAAATGGAAGAAGATAGTCGAGTACCCTTAATCTTAGGAAGACCTTTCTTAAATACTGCTGATGCAATGATTAAAGTTAAAGGTAAAGAACTAAATCTTGGAGTAGGAGAAGATCGAATCACGTTCTTAATCGATAAAGCAATGAAATATCCAAATTTCAGTGATGACACATGCTATAACATCGATGTAATTGATGAAGTCACTGAAGAAGAATTGGATGCATTACTTGACGATTCGAAACCATTCATGACTACTTCAGAAAAGATTAGTGAAACGGATTCTGATAAAGAATTTGAGGAATTCATGGAAATAAAATTAGAAGAAGAGGAAGAAGAGAAATTTGAAGATATCATTGAGAAAGATCAATTGAAAATCAAATCATCTCTAGAAGAACCACCCACTGATTTGGAACTCAAAACCCTTCCCAATAATCTCGAATACGCTTACTTAGAAGAAAATTCACTTCTTCCAGTAGTCATATCGTCATTGCTAGAAACAAATCAAAAAGAAAGACTCGTTTCTGTTCTTAAGAAGCATAAACGCGCTTTTGCGTGGAAAACTTCTGATATTCCAGGAATTAGTCCTGATTTTTGCAAATACAAAATCAATTGTGAAGAAGGTTCTAAACCCGTTGTAGAAAGACGACGTCGACTCAACCCAAATATGAAAGAGGTTGTTAAGAAGGAAATCATTAAACTTCTTGACGCAGGAATTATTTATCCTATTGAGGATAGCCCATGGGTGAGTCGAGTTCATTGTGTTCCAAAGAAAGGAGGAATGACTGTAGTGACAAATGAAATGAATGAGTTACTTCCTACTAGAACTGTCACTGGATGGCGAGTATGTATTGATTACAGAAAACTTAATAAAGCCACCAGGAAAGATCATTTTCCTTTACCGTTCATGGATCAGATGCTCAAAAGATTAGCAGGAAACAAATACTTTTGCTTCCTTGATGGTTTTTCGGGATATTTCCAAATTCCTATCGATCCAGCCGATCAAGAGAAAACTACATTTACATGTCCTTTTGGAACCTACGCTTACCGGCGTATGCCTTTTGGTCTATGTAATGCACCTGCAACTTTTCAAAGGTGTATGATCGCAATATTTCAAGACATGCTTGAAACATCTATGGAAGTTTTCATGGATGACTTTTCAGTTTTTGGTGATTCTTTTGAAACTTGTCTTTCTAATCTCGATAAAATGCTTGAAAGATGTGAAGCTGTACATTTAGTTCTTAGTTGGGAAAAATGTCATTTCATGGTAACTGAAGGAATTGTGTTAGAACACAAGATATCAAGTTCAGGGATGGAAGTTGACAAAGCTAAAATAGATGTTATCACCAAATTACAACCACCAACTAACGTTAAAGCCGTTAGAAGTTTTCTAGGACATGCCGGTTTTTACCGCCAATTTATCAAAGATTTTTCAAAATATCACGTCCTATGACTAAACTTCTAGAAAAGGATTCTGTATTTGATTTCAATGCTGACTGCATTAAAGCTTTCGAAACATTGAAAAGTCAATTGACTAGTGCCCCAATTATGGTTGTACCTAATTGGTCACTACCATTTGAAATCATGTGTGATGCAAGCGATTTCGCTGTTGGAGCTGTTTTAGGACAACGTGAAGGAAAACATTTTCGTCCTATTTACTTTGCTAGTAAAACACTCAACAATGCTCAACAAAACTATACGGTTACGGAGAAAGAATTATTAGCCGTAGTTTTTGCATTCGACAAATTCAGATCTTATCTTGTGCTTTCAAAAACGATAGTTTTTACCGATCATTCCGCACTCAAATATTTGTTTAACAAACAAGATGCAAAACCGCGTCTTATCAGATGGATTTTATTACTGTAAGAATTTGATATTGAAATAAAAGATAAGAAAGGAGCAGAAAATCTTGCAGCTGATCATTCATCACGTCTCGAGAATCCAAATTTGGAAGAATTAAAAGAAAATGAAATTAATGATTATTTTCCAGAAGAAACTCTCATGACGCTAGATAAAGACGATGATGAGGAAATACCATGGTTTGCAAATTACGCAAATTATCTTGCAGGAGACATTCTTAAAAAAGGGATGAGTCACTACCAACGTAGTAAGTTCTTTTCAGAACTAAAACACTATTATTGGGAGAAACCTTATCTTTTTAAGATGTGCAAGGATGGAATGATACGAAGATGTGTTTCGGGTGTCGAAACAAGAAAAATTCTTGATGAATGTCATCATAGCCCAACTGGGGGACATTATGGTCCTTCCACTACAGCTAGAAAAGTTTTTGATGCTGGATTCTATTGTTCTACAATTTTCAAAGAAGCGTATACTCTTGTTCAAAACTGTGATGCGTGCCAAAAATCCGGTAACCTTTCTCGAAGAGACGAAATGCCGCAAAAGAGCATTCAAGTATGTGAAATATTCGATATTTGGGGAATTGATTTTATGGGACCCTTCCCTAAATCACACAAATACGAATATATCCTCGTTGCAATCGATTATGTTTCTAAATGGGTTGAAGTTGAAGCTCTTCCTACTAACGATGCACGAGTTGTTGTCAACTTTCTCAAAAAGCTTTTTGCTCGCTATGGAATTCCTAAAGCTTTAATAAGTGATAGAGGATCCCATTTCTGTAATAAACAAATGGAGAAAGTAATGAAACAATATGGAGTTCATCATCGTTTTGCTACAACTTATCATCCACAAACTAGTGGTCAAGTCGAAAATACCAATAGAGCTATAAAAAGAATACTTGAAAAAACAGTTAAAGACAATCCTTCCGTTTGGTCAAGGAAATTAGATGACGCTCTATGGGCATTTCGTACGGCATATAAGACACCAATTGGTACGACACCGTACAGACTCTTGTATGGGAAAACATATCATCTACCATCCGAACTTGAACATCGTGCTTATTGGGCGTTAAGAAGCTGTAATCCTGATTTAAAAATAGCTGGAGAAAAGAGATTTTTGCAATTACATGAACTTGATGAGTTAAGACTTCAAGCTTATGAAAACTCCAAGCTATACAAAGCAAGAACCAAAGCTTATCACGATAGAAAGCTGAGAATTAGAAAACAATTCAAAGTTGGAGATAAAGTTCTGCTTTTCAATATGAAATACAAGTTTAAAGCTCCGAAACTCAAACCAAAATGGTTTAGACCATATATAGTGAAACATGGATTTCCATCAGGTTATGTTGAACTTTATGACAAACACGGTGGAATTTTCATTGTAAATGGGCACCGAATTAAACTCTATTACGATAAGGAAGAATTAAACATGATTTCTAATGAAGAAATTTCATCCGAATTTGAATATGAAGCTATCACATTCATGGCTCCACACAAGGAAATGGTTCCTTGGGCACACAGTAATGGTTTTATCTATGATGCTCTTCCTAGAGCATGGGAAAATGTTAAATTGGAAAACATAGATGAAACAGGAGAGGGAATTGTGATAGCCAATGTTTTGTATATCCCTAAAAGAAAACATAACACTAAAACTTCATAATCTATTTCGAAGTTTGAGTCCGGCTGAGGACTCATTAATAAAACAAGCGCTTCTCGGGAGGCAACCCGTGTGTTTTATTTTTATTTTGTTTTTGATTTTCAGTGTTTATACCCCAAAGTTTTACTACTTGGTCGAACTTAAGTGTGGGGGTGTGCCACTAATTTGAATAAAACAACAATGCTTTTTGTTTGTTTGTTTTTGTTTCTAATAATACAGGTGTTGACTACAAGAAACAGAAGATTGGATAACACCGGATATCACGGTTTACTTTCTCATTTTCCCTACTTTCATGCTTTTTCGTTTATCACATTGAGGACAATGTTTAACTTAAGTGTGGGGGGGGGGGGTGAGTAGGTAAAATAAGAAATTAAGTCTAATATCGATTTAATTTTTAAATTTTGTTTGTCCTTGTAACCTAGTTGTTTTCACGCTTTTAGGAATAATTTATTAGAATAACTGGATCAATCCACTGGTAAAAATAGTAATTTTTGAAAAATTTGATATGTGTCCCGATTAATATTGCAATCCATTTCTGGGATCGATAACATTTGCTAGCGCATATTATAACCATTTCCACTAAATTGTGAGGATTTGAGCCTATTTCATATCTAGCATACATCTTTTATGCTTGAATCTTTTGTTATGAGTGTGCTGGTGATTTTATTTATTCTAGAACTTGTGCTTGTAAATCATTACGAGACCGTTGTGAGATTACATTTTTGTAATATAAGTTTGCAAACGTGATAAGAGGCAACTTTAGGATTTTAACCAAATAGCCTTCATTATTGATTTTTAGCTAGTCACATTGATTAGTTAATTTATAATTTTTAGCCCTTTTGTTAGCGTTTATTTTTAACGCTAGATACCCTTAGTTACACCCTTCGAGCCATCCTTTTCGTTTTTGATAAATCCAGAAAAATACAAAAATATTTTACACTTTAAACCTTAGCCTAACCCTTGTCAAAGTCTAAATGGTGGGTTGCTAGTTTCTTGGTTGTTGGATAGTTTATGATGATTATTAGTTAGCCACACTTCACCAATCATGTGTGTGCCATTCCGACAAAGACGGAGACTGCAGCTTCTTATTTGTATTGTTGTGGTGATGCTTATGCGAAGAGTGGGGGAGTTTTTTTTAAAAAAAAAAAAAAAAAAAAAAAAAAAAAAAAAAAAAAAAAATCATCGCAACTATAAGGTGACAATTATAGCAAATGTGCTATATATGTGAATAAAGGAAATCTTGTGATATGTTGTTAGCCAATGTGCTAAGTATGAAGAATATTGTTATGGCGAATCGATGTATCGTCATTTGAAGAAGAGGAAGATTGTAACTATAATCATTTATGTGTTTGTGGTTTGTTTGGTGGCTAGCAACAATGGGTATTAGACTTGACTTTATTTTTCTTTTTAAAACCAATTTCGTAAATATTCCCATGCCTATTCCCTACCCTTACCAAATTACTTTATCTATCCGGATATTGTAATGGCTTTGTGAGAATATCAAGTACAAGAATATTGTAGTGACCATCCGGTTTTTGAGTAATCAAGAACTCGCGCCAGTAATCTATTATGTTTTTGTATGAGATGTTTAAACATAAGCCTGGTACAACCCTAAGCCTTACATTATAACCTGAATAAAAGACCTCTTTGATATGTAGACTTGGTGCTTACGCCATTGCGGTGTAGTTTTGTTTCTTGTACAAGCTTATGGTAATAATCAGATCATGACTGAGCAATGAGTGTGATTTCTCTTATTTACTCCACTACCTAAATAAATGAGTGATTGAGTGATTTCTACTTTGTTTCTTTTTTGTGAGGTGTTTAGAAATGTTAATCAAACAAGAAAATCATTGGGTATTGTCAAACATCTTGATTTTTCACTACTAAAGCTTAAAACGATGAATCGTATCTTGTACTTGTACTTGGTGGATTTGCATCACATTTTTCTAATCATTTTTGGTTACCAAGTGGATATTTAGTTTTCTTCTAGATTTTCTTGAGGACAAGCAAAGCTTAAGTGTGGGGGATTTGATAACGCTCAAAGTTAACATGTTTTTATACGCATTATTAGTGTTTTTGTGTATGATATTTGGTTGTTTTTATATGCTTTTGCCACTAAATCGTATCAAAGTATGTTTTTGTAGCATATGTAGCCAAATGCAGGAAAAATGGAGAAAAAGTGAAGGAAATGAAGTATACGCGATTACACGAAGATTCCCAAGCTCAAAAGTCCAATCTATGAAGTAATTCATATGAGAACCTAAATTTTGTCATCTCAAAGTTCCAAGTTCAGAAGTTAATCAAGTTTGGATAGTACATAAAGAGCTACACAAGTCAAAGTCAAAGTCCAAAGTTGCCAGAAGTTACCATCCGATCAGTTGGTGTGAAACCGATCGGATGGCCATAATTACCTTTCACCAACCGATCGGTGCCAACCCGCAACCGATCGGATGGTCAATTCTGCATGTTTCGCCAACTCTTGTGCACGAATCTTGGACTTTTGTCCCATGGTTCTAGGCCCTTTTTAGTGTCTTATTGTCCAAGTTCAAGCATTTAAGTTCTTATTTATGACCAAGAGTGTTGGACAAGCCTATAAGGGACCTCAAAAGTGCATAACTCAACACCATTCAACACACAATTGAAGATACCATTTACTCTCATTACCACACACAATTATTATCATCTTCTAGCTCTCTAAGGAGGAAAATTCGTGCAGAAAGAACCAGGAACTTTGGAGGACCAAGGAAGCAACATTTGGAATCCGAAAATCTCAAGAAATCATCACCAACTCTTAGGTTATCAATACCTTGTCATTTGTTATCAATTTCAAAGCATTGTAAGACTTATAACCATGGATTCTTATGTTAAATATTTTGAGTTTATTTGCATGTTTGCCATGAGTGGTTAGTAATCTTTTTATACTTGTTTTGATGATGTTTTATAATTAGTGATAGTGATGATTGTGATAACATGTTTTAATTCAATTTCAAGTCAATCCTAAGAACCAATTATACCTTAAGTTTCATCGTGACATTTGTTTAGCCAAGGTTAACTAATTGATAATAGTTTCAAAGGTCGAAAGATTTGTTATTATTAAAGTAGTTATAATCATTTGTCTATGAATGATTGTTTTTCACCATAATTATTCTTGACTAAACAAAGAAACAAGAAGTATGATTGTAATAAGAATTCTTTTATAACATCAAATCGGATTGTTTGTAAACCTTTAGTAGGAAGAAAGTTTAAATGTTTATAAACGATTGTGACCTTTTTGTCTATGAAGAGGTTACCTTTTGTATTGACCATTTCCTAAGAGTATTTGATTGGTAATAAAAGTTTGTCTTGTGTTTAAGATATCCACCATACCTTATGAACCTTGGATAGATCTTGAATTGATTGGTTTACACCTAAAGCTTGTTTTTATGAACTAAACTCTTGGCCGAAGTTTAACTTGTAGAAACTATAGATTAGATCACCATCTAATTATCTCAACCAACATGTTATCAAAAGTTATCACAATCATGTGTGTCATTAAGTAGAAAACTAGTCTAAACAAGTGTAGTTTTTAATTTATTGAATTTGCTTATTATCATATTTGCGTACATTAGAGATTTACTTTTAGACTTATATTTTGATTCACTCACAAATCCTTGCGAACAATCCCGACTTACCATCATATCTTGCTATAACGGACGAGTACACTTGCTAGTATGTGTTGTTTCTAGATTTGGTAATTCACTCTTATAAATTTAAAACTTGCACTAACAAATAGCACATCAGTGCCGTGTTCGAAAAGCGGTCTTGGGAATGTCCTCTTCCCTGACTCTTAATTGATGATATCCCGATCTCAGATCGATTTTTGATTAAACACTCGATCCTTGTAATTGGTCAAATAGATCATCGATCCTTGGTAATGGATATCGATTTTTCATCGTGAGTTTGTTCTATTAATACAAATATCACCTAAAAACGTTATTTATATTTTACGATCTTTGCTAAGTTTTGTTAACGTCAAAATGTAAACTTTAGTTTCTAAGTAAAATATAATCTTAGTTTTAAAGACTTTCTTAAACTAGACATTTGCTACATTTTACAATTCATAAAACACAACACTTTTTATTTCTTAAAATAGAAATGTCACACCACATTTATGGCAAGTTTTGTCAATATACATTTATAGAAAGAAAGTGTGTTTGACTAACCATATGTTTGCTTGCAAGTTTTGTGTTTGACTAGGTATAATGAGATGTGACATTGTTTGGTTTGCAAGATTTATTGCAAAACCAACTACAAGCCCGGCGGAACCCTGGGGGTACACGGGCGGAACCCATCTGAGGGTTCCACAAGTTTGATTTTTGGCTTATCACTCTATATTATATTTTCACACATTCATTCATTCATTCATCTAATCCTTTAACATCTCATATGTGAAGTTTCTTTTTGTAGCAAAGAGATTCACGAGTTCATAAAAACTTACAAGTATTCAACACAACGTTGCAAGACTTGTTAGCTTAGCATTGTGTACACTTGTGTAGTTTACACTTCATTTGATTGTGTATTTTCAGTAGTGATCGGTTAGTATTTTAGTCCTCAAAATACAAAGTGTGACGGGAGTTGTTGTACCCTTGTAAAAGAACTAACGGGAGTGGTTGTACCCTTGTAAAAGAACTCGACATCTAGCTTAGTGTTGGTAAACTTGTATAAGCGACGTGTAAGGTTTTCTCCGCCGGTGAAAGGAGCTTGTTGACTAGTGAAAGAAACTCTCAAGTTGGATACTCGGGGCGTGGACGTAGGGCAAGGAAAAAGAGTCCTTGTAGCCGAACCACGATAAATACTCGTGTTGTGGTTTGATCGTTTCTTTCATTTACTTGCATGTTATATATTGTGTTTGTGTATATATCTTTGATCAAACGGAAAGTTTCAAAGCTAATTAAACAAGTTAAAAAGATTTTAAATGTTAAACTATTCAACCCCCCCTTCTAGTTTTCCACAATTGGCATCAAGAGCTACGTTACTCAAGCTTTTAAAATATATTGTGTTTTAAAACTTGAAACGATCCATGGATTTTGAAAATTACAAAGAAAGGCAATCTATGCAAATACCACCACTTTTTGAAGCAAATGGTTTTATATATTGGAAAAAGCATTTTGATACTTACGTGAAATCTAAAGATATAGATTTATGGTATATAATCATTGATGGTGATAATATAGTTACGAATATTAAAGATGATGATCAAAAGAAATTGATTGCTAAAAATAATGAAGCTAAAATGATGCTTTACAATGCTTTGTCTAAGAAAGAATATGAAAGATTCTTTATGTGTAAAACCGCCAAAGATATTTGGCAATCTTTAATAGTCACTCATCAAGGAAACTCACAAGTTAAAGATAACAAAATTGATCTTCTTGTTCAACAATATGAACAATTTGTTATTTCCGAAGATGAGATTATTGATAATGCATTTGCTAGGTTTAACACTATTATTACTTCACTTAAAGCACTTGACGAATCTTTTTGTAATAATAATTTTGTCAGGAAATTCCGTAGAGCACTCCATCCGAAGTGGAGAGCAAAAGTGACGAAAATTGAAGAATCCAAAGATCTTTCAAGCATGTCACTTGACGAGCTAATTGGAAACCTCAAAGTTCATAAAATGGTAATGGAAAAAGATTCGGAACTAGTTAGAGGCAAGAAAGAAAAAGTTAAGTCCATTGCCTTGAAAGCTAGAGTCCAATCAAGTGATGATGAAGAATCTACTTCGGATAGTGATGATGAGGAATATGCTATGGCCGTTAGAGACTTCAAGAAGTTCTTTCGTAGAAGAGGGAAGTTTGTAAGGCAACCTAAAGATGACAAGAAAACTTTCCGAAAAGATCGTGATGATAGGAAAGGAAAGGTTGAAAGAAAATGCTATAGGTGTGGAGACACAAGTCATCTTGTAGGAGAATGTCCAAAACCACCCAAAAGCAAACCTCAACAAGCTTTTGTGGGTGGTGCTTGGAGTGACTATGAAGGAGATGACGATGAGCCAAAGAATGATGATATTGCTCTCATGGCTCACGACTCAAATGAGGTACTCTCCGACTCATCTTACTCCTCTATTGATGATGACACCTTACAAAAAGAATATAACAAACTTTGTGAATTGAGCTTAAAAATCATAAACAAAAATAAGTTTTTGAAAACTAAAAAGGAGTTTTTGGAAAATGAAGTTTATGAATTAAAAGAAAAAGCTAAGAGATTATAAAGGAGTAAAAGTATTGACACATCTTGAAAATCATATGAAGAACTTAAACTCGAAGTTGAGAAACTTAAAATTACTCAAAATGATCTAATAAAACAAACCACAAAGTTTAAGAAGTTTGATAAGAGCATTTCTTGTGCGGATGAAATTATGAAAATTCAAAAGTCACCCTTTGATAAAACAGGACTAGGATTCATGAAAATAGAAACTTCAAAGGGTCAAACGAAACAAGAAAAGAATGCACAAGAAACTAACAAAACTGCTACAGCAGCCCGCGGAACAGACGGAACCCAATCTAGGGTTCCGCCCGTTGGACCCGAAGGTTCCGCCAGGTCTGCTGCAGCGGTAATATCATCCACATCGGATCGTTCAAAATTTGTTAAAGTCACATATAAAAATGGAACAAAACCTGCCTTTAAAACTGGAGTAGGACTTAGTAAAAACGAATCTAGAGCTAAGACCTAAGACTCCAATTCCCAAACGCCCCTTTCCAAAGAGCAACTTCAACGCTCGACCAAACTACCAACATGTTTGGAACCAAAACACTCTTGGACATTACCAAACTCCAAATTACATGTCATGGAACCCTTATGTTCTATTTTCATACTTGGAACAAGTTAATGGTATGCTTAACCAAAATGGACCCATGAGAAATTGGGGACCAAATGTTTGAGTGTTTTTCATAAAATAGGTGTGCCTCAAAGTTTGTTTGGAATCGGATGAATGGATTAAAGATAGCGGTTGTTCAAGGCACATGACGGGTAACAAAAGCTTCTTCACTACTTATCACAAATGTGACGGAGGTAATGTTACGTTTGGTAGTAAAGCTAAGAGCAAAATAATCGGAAAAGGTACAATCTCTCATGACTCCCTTTTTATAGATGATATAGCTCGTGTTGATAACTTAGGTTTTAATCTCCTTAGTATTAGTCAACTTTGTCGTAATAAGTATAATGTCCTTTTTAGTGAAAACGGAAGTAAAATACTTAAAGATGGTATAACCATAGCCAAAGGTGTCCTTAAGAACAACGTATACGTCATGAAGATGGATCCAACGTCTAGAGACAAACTTTGTCTTACCTCATTAGATGAATCTTCAACTTTGTGGCATAGACGTTTAGGACACGCTAACATGAGACTAATTCAAAACCTCTCCTCCAAAGACTTAGTTCGAAACCTACCTAAGTTGAAATATGACCAACACTTTTGTGATGCTTGCAAAGTCGGTAAACAAGTCCATAGTAGCCATAAGGCTAAAAACTTGGTTTCTACATCTAGGTGTCTAGAACTTTTGCATATGGATTTATTTGGTCCATCCGCTATACAAAGTTATGGAGGTAACTTCTACAATTTGGTCATAGTCGATGATTACTCAAGATATACTTGGACAAAATTTTTGAAAAGTAAAAATGAAGATTTTGATAAATTTGAGATTCTAAGTAAGAAAATTCAAAATCAAGTAGGGTCTAATATTGTGTCTATTAGAACGGATCACGGTCGTGAATTTGATAATGAATTTCAATTTGGAAACTTTTGTGATATTAATGGTATTACTCATAACTTTTCGGCTCCACGTACCCCTCAATCTAATGGTGTAGTAGAACGTAAAAATCGGACATTGCAAGAGATGAGTAGAACAATGCTTAATGAACAAAACATTCCACAAAAGTTTTGGTGTAATGCCGTTGACACATCAACGTACATTTTAAATCGAGTCTTAATTAGACCATTTTTGAATAAAACTCCTTATGAACTATATAAAGGTAAAAAGCCTACATTAGGATACTTTAGAGTGTTTGGGAGTAAATGTTTCATTCTTAACACCAAGGATTATCTCACCAAATTTGACCCAAAGTCTTATGAAGGTGTATTTCTTGGATATTCACAAAATAGTAAAGCTTACATTGTTTTGAACAAAGAAACATTAAGAGTCGAGGAATCGTTGAACGTAACATTTGACGAGAGTCCACCTCCCTCTAAGACATCACCTTTGGTAGATGATGACTTAGTTGAAAGCCAAGCAATAGAAAGTCAAGAGATTTTAGGTAATGACAAGGAAGATGAACTATTAAACAAAGAACTTGTCAATGTCAAAGAATCTAAAATTCATCCATTAGATGGTGTCATAGGCAACATTAACAAAAGAACACTAAGGTCAAAAGTTCAAAATGAAAGTAACTACTTTTGTTTCGTGTCAACCATTGAACCGAAAAACATTAATGAAGCCATTAAAGATGAGTCTTGGGTAATTGCAATGCAAGAAGAGTTAAACCAATTTGTTAGGAATGATGTATGGACATTAGTTCCTCAACCAAAGAGTCAAACTATTATTGGAACAAAATGGGTCTTTCGTAATAAAATGGATGAAAATGGAATTGTGTCTAGAAACAAAGCTAGGCTAGTTGCACAAGGATATAATCAACAAGAAGGCATTGACTACGATGAAACTTTTGCTCCGGTTGCTAGGCTCGAGTCAATTAGAATCTTACTTGCATATGCATGTGCACACAATTTTAAACTCTTTCAAATGGACGTCAAAAGTGCATTTCTAAACGGAGTCATAAATGAAGAAGTGTATGTTGCTCAACCACCGGGCTTCATCGATTTTGGAAAACCAAATCATGTTTACAAACTTAAAAAGGCTCTTTACGGACTTAAGCAAGCTCCAAAAGCATGGTATGATCGACTTAAAACCTTCCTAGTTGACCATAAGTATACCATGGGCTTAGTTGATAATACTCTCTTCACTAAGAAGAAAGATTCACATATTATCATAGTCCAAATCTATGTTGATGACATTATATTCGGATCAACTTGTCAAGAATTATGTGTGGATTTCTCAAAAATCATGCATGACGAGTTTGAAATGAGTATGATGGGAGAACTCAACTTTTTCCTAGGACTCCAAATTAAACAACTAGAAGATGGTATCTTCTTTAACCAATCTAAATATATTAAGGACATGCTTAAGAAATTTGGATTAGAAGATTTGAAACCAATCAAAACACCCATGTCCACGGAAACTAAACTCACCAAGGATGAGGAAAGTGAATCCGTAGATAGCACTAAATATAGAGGTATGATTGGTAGTCTACTTTACATAACGGCTAGTAGACCCGACATTATGTTTAGTGTTTGTCTATGTGCTCATTTTCAAGAAGATCCTAAGACTACTCATCTCGAAGCCGTTAAAAGGATTTTTAGGTATATTAAGGGCACTACACATTTAGGTTTATGGTATCCCAAAGGAACGGGAATAGACACCATAGTGTATGCCGACTCGGATCATGCCGGTGACTATGTTGATAGAAAAAGTACAAGTGGTATTTGTACTTTTGTTGGACATTGTCTCACCTCATGGTTCTCTAAGAAGCAAACGGCTCTTGCTATCTCAACAACGGAAGCCGAGTACGTTTTGGCCAAAAAGGCATGTCAACAAGCTCTTTGGATGAAGCAAGCTCTTGTCGACTACGGAATTCAACTTAACGACATCACAATTCTTTGTGACAACAAAGGTGCCATTGATCTTAGCAAAAACCCGGTTCAACATGCTCGTACCAAACATATTGAAATTCATCATCATTTCCTTCGTGACAACATTCAAAAAGGAAATATCTCAATTGAGAAAGTTTCTTCCGAAGACAACATAGCCGACATTCTCACAAAACCCCTTAAACGTGAACCTTTTAACCTTCTTAGGCTAGGCTTAGGACTCATGGAACCTACGTTGTAGTTCTGGACATTAGACAAAAATCACAAAAATCAAAACAAATCCATAACTCTTTTTCTCAGCAGGGTCGGCGGAACCCTCCGACACAACGGACGGAACCCAACTCAGGGGTCCGCCGTATCCGCCGACCTGCAGAACCATTTTTTTGTTTATATTAAACCAAACACCCATTATTTCATACCACCACTTCCAAACTGTTACTATTCACTTTACCATCCATCCAAACCTGCGATTTCTTGGTCTTCCTTTCACTCACATTGCAAATCAATCATCATTGTAAGTATTCTAAACTTGATTACAATCCTGATCTGAGTCTAGGAATTCTATTTTTTGCACAAAAACAAAAACTTGGGGTTATGCATTAATTTGAGAAACTCATGCATGAAATTAGGTGTTTAACAAAACTAATCATGTTCCCCATAGTTAGGAATTGCATTCTTACTAAGTGTAAACATATTTGCTAAAACACCCCATGACAAATTTTTTCAAAAATTTCTCACAAATAGGACAAATATTTTTTCGTCTCACATTGAGAATACAAAATCAAAACGTTATGTTTAAAACATCACTTGCATAATGTCTCTTGAATGCTAAAGGGAATATATAACCAATATGTATTTTCGGGTACATTCAAACGAAGCTACATTGAACTAGGAGCGCTTGGGTTATCTTTTGTTTTGTTCCAAAACTTGCATTATAAAACGTTTTTGAAGCATCAAAATGAGTCAAGATAACCACACCTCCACATTGTTTTCATATAGGCACACACTAGAACAACCACATTACAATAGTCGTTTACTTAGACTAAAATGTGAAAATTTGTTTTTCTAGGAATCATCATGCCTCCTCTAACCCACTACGACCACAAGGACACTATTAAGTACCTACCCAAACACCACAAAACCAAAGGCCTTACCCCAAATAAAGTCAATGTTTTCAAAGCCTTAGATAAAAATTATGTCCATGAGGGTAGAACCATTGACCCGTCCTTCCTAGAAGGCACAAACCTCTACACCGAATTTGCCAGAATCAACTTTGAGTGTCTTTTAGAAATCGACGAGCCTATTTGTCCTAGGTTCATTCTAGAATTCTATGCATCCGTCACTCTCTCCACGGATGAGTATGGTCGCATGTCTATCAACTTTAGGGCTAGTTGTCATCAATACTCCTTCACTCTTGAGGAGTTTGTTCAAATCCTAGGTGTCCCAAACCGTGCTACTTGCATCTACTCCGATTTGCACTCTCTCTCAACTCTTGACACACTCCATGACCGCATCCATCCTTGTGACACCCCTCTTGTGTCAAAAGATGAACTTCGTGATCACCCCTTTGTTAGGCCAACCAACACTAGGAGAACCCGTTCGGGAAATGAGGTCGATAAGGACCCATATGGAATGGAAATGAATGAACTCAAGCCCCAATTCAAGAAATGGGAGGAAGTCCTTAGAGCAAATGTCATTAGCACCATAGGAAACCGAGATCATATAAATCTTTGCCTTTGCTACATGCTCTACTCTTTGTCCATTAGGCAACCCTTCAACCTTGCCTGCTACATGGCCAAGAGAATGGCCGACATTCCCGTGCATGGCACAACGGCTATGCCGTATGGAATGCTCTTGACCCGTCTCTTTAGGTTCATCTCTCCTATTTCACCAACTCCAAACGGTCTTCGCCTTGACTACTCTCTCATTCCACACACCTTTGTCCCATTAAGTGATAAGAGAGTATACAAAGCCCAAGGAAAACGTCCTCATCCTCCTACCTCATCATCATCTTCCTCAATGAGTGAAGATGACTCTTTGCCCAACTCTAGGCTCCCACCTCTAGAATACCTATCCCAACTTCCGGATATTCCAAATGAGTCGGCGGAGTTCAAACAAAAAAAGGGGATGTTTAAGAATCTTGGAAGATTCCTTGGAAAGCTCAAGAACAAGATTGACCGTCAATGAGTGCGGGTGTGAAAGAGTGTTTGGCACTAGGTGCTATTTGAACAATTTGGTCGTTTAAACAATGTTTGTGATGTATTTGTGTGTTGGTACAATGTGTGATACTATTTGGAACATGTTTTAACTAACAATGATGCAGGTAGACAACTTTTGGCAAGTTGTCAAATTTTCATGTTTATGAAATTTTCACTAAGTATAGTGAAATTCTCGACCCCCGGGTCAAAGTCCTATGGTATGTGTGTTTACATGTCCAATTTTTGCATTACCTAACCAGAAATGCATTATCTTTTTGATTTTAGAAGTTTTCGAAAAATTTGAAAATCATCTCGCGGGTCAAAATCGCGGACTGCCAACTTTTTCAGGCCTGGCGGATCTGGCAGCACCCTAGAATGGGTTCCGCCAGTGCATTTTCTGGGCAACCCAGAAATGGCCCAACGGACCGGACGGAACCCTCACACGGGTTCCGCCTGTGTCTCCTGAAGGTTCCGCCAGATTTCCTGCAGATTTTTTTTTTTTTAGTTTTCAACATTTCAACATCCAATCAACAAAATACCATCCTTTTAGATAGAAACCAATTTCCTGCAATTTGTTAAGCACAATAGGGTAGTTCTCATTCATTATAACTCAAAGAAACCATTTCCCTCCAAATTTCAAAAATACCCATAACTACCTCAAGGAACCTTCACACATAAAGGAAGGAACCCTTCCAAAGGTTCCTTGAAACCCATGAGACATATCCTTCAACAAATTTACCAAAACCACTAAGTATTTAGTGCAAATCTTGTCTTCTCACTTCTCTATTTTCATTGGATTGACTTCCATGATATGACAACCCACAATTAGTCTTCCAAATCATTAGGAACCTCCATTTTTGTATGGCCTAACATCAAATCCAAACACTCCTTTCCACACTCCTTCATCACTATAAATTAAACCATCCTAAACACTATCAAATCACACCTTCTTCATCACAATTTCTGATCTTTTAAACCATTTTAACCATGACTAAGTCAACAATCACCTCTCAACCATCATGACCTATTCGGAAAACCGCCCGGATAAGTGTCAAACCACTTTGGACTAACCAATCCATCAACCTAAGTTCCTCATCCTCGGATGAATTCACCTCCCCAATCAAAAATGAACATTTTCTAAACCTTGAATCTCCATCTCCATCACCCAATGAACCCAATGAGCTCACACCACCACCAACAAAATCACCCATTGACCCAACTCCACCAAGTGCTCCAACCCAACCATCCAAAACTCCATCACCATCACCATTGCCAAAACTTGAACCTATGGAGTTATTTGGGTCTCCTCCAACATCACCACACCCGTTTGTCCAATATCTCAATGATCTTCCACCAAGACCAACACAACCACCACCTTTTGCAAATGAAACACCAAGGTCAATTCTTGACCAAAATGAGCATTTTAACCACAACCAACCACCACAACAAGAATACCACCAACCCAAACCATTGTTATTTCACCCAATCTATCATGACATCCATGTTCCTCTTTATGGAGAACCAAATTTTGAAAACCATGATCACCCAACTCCACCACATTCTCAAGCCCAAACTTTTGAGTCTTTCTTTCCTTCCTATGAGGAAATCCAAAGCATGGTTGAGAATCATCTCCATCAAGCAATGGAATTTCAAACCACCTTGCTTGAATCTATACCAAACCCATCCTCCAACCAACAACCAAAAACCAACCAACCCTCAAACCAAGAAACCAAAACCAACCCATTTCCACCCACTCATCCCCATGTTTGCTCAAATTGTGAGCAAATGGGTGCAAGCATCAAATTGTTGCTTCACCAATTCCAAGATGAAACCCGTTTTGCATTCCAATACGTCATAGAACGTTTGGATGCTCTTTCCCACCCAAACAAACCCTAGACAACCTTTGGAGGCCTTTTGCCCCATTTAGGAAAGTAGAATTTGCTTTTCTTTTATTTTCTTGGTTATTTTTAGTTTTTCTTTTAGAAGTAGAAGAATCTTTCCCATTTCTTGTCTTTGACTTTTAAAAGTCAAATTTTACTTGGAATGATATTTCTTTCTACTTACTTACTTGCATTGTTGGTTGATCATTTTTGTGTTGTCATTGTGGTTGCAATGAGTGTGGTAACTACAACCTTGACTATATATATCACCAACTAACCAATTTTATTGTAGGATCAAAATCCATGTTTCCCATCTTGGCATTCCTTTTAGGGGGAGTAACAACCAAGGGGGAGCACGTGCATGATTCCGCTTCGCTACTCTACTTTTTGTTTCGACAAAAAGGGGGAGAAATATATTAAATCTTTAAAACTTAATATGATTTCATCACTTAAGTAAAACAAGTTTAATATAATTTTTTTAAGTTAAACACTAAGATTTTGTGAGTTACTTAAAAACAAAGTTTATGTTTTGTCATCAACAAAAAGGGGGAGATTGTTAATACAAATATCGCCTAAAAACGTTATTTATATTTTACGATCTTTGCTAAGTTTTGTTAACGACAAAATGTAAACTTTAGTTTCTAAGTAAAACATAATCTTAGTTTTAAAGACTTGCATAAACTAGACATTTGCTACATTTTACATTTCATAAAACACAACACTTTTTATTTCTTAAAATAGAAATGTCACATCACATTTATGGCAAGTTTTGTCAATATACATTTATGGAAAGAAAGTGTGTTTGACTAACCATATGTTTGCTTGAAAGTTTTGTGTTTGACTAGGTATAAAGAGATGTGACATTGTTTGGTTTGCAAGATTTATTGCAAAACCAACTGCAAGCCCGGTGGAACCCTTGGGGTACACGGGCGGAACCCATCTGAGGGTTCCGCCGTATCCGCCAGGCCTGCAGAAGGTTTTTCTATAAATACTAAGCCACAAGTTTGATTTTTGGCTTATCACTCTACATTATATTTTCACACATTCATTCATTCTTTCATCTAACCCTTTAACATCTCATATGTGAAGTTTCTTTTTGTAACAAAGAGATTCACGAGTTCATAAAAAGTTACAAGTATTCAACACAACGTTGCAAGACTTGTTAGCTTAGCATTGTGTAGACTTGTGTAGTTTACACTTCATTTGATTGTGTATTTTCAGTAGTGATCGGTTAGTATTTTAGTCCTCAAAATACAAAGTGTGACGGGAGTTTTTGTACCCTTGTAAAAGAACTAACGGGAGTGGTTGTACCCTTGTAAAAGAACTCGACATCTAGCTTAGTGTCGGTAAACGTGTATAAGCGACGTGTAAGGTTTTCTCCGCCGGTGAAAGGAGCTTGTTGACTAGTGAAATAAACTCTCGAGTTGGATACTCGGGGCGTGAACGTAGGGCAAGGAAAAAGAGTCCTTGTAGCCGAACCACGTTAAATACTCGTGTTGTGGTTTGATCGTTTCTTACATTTACTTGCATGTTATATATTGTGTTTGTGTATATATCTTTGATCAAACGGAAAGTTTCAAAGCTAATTAAACAAGTTAAAAAGATTTTAAACGGTAAACTATTCAACCCCCCTTCTAGTTTTCCACATGTTCAACTCTCTGTAATCAATACAAATTCGGAACGTTCCATCTTTCTTTTTGACAAATAGGATTGGTGCTCCCCAAGGTGATGAGCTTGGTTGGATGAATCCTTTATTTGATAGTTCTTCCAACTGTTCAGATAATTCTTTCATTTCTAAGGGTGCTAATCGATATGGTGCTTTTGCAACTGGCTCCAGGCACTAAATCGATGTAAAATTCTACTTGTCGGGTAGGTGGAATTCCAGGCAAGTTGTTGGGAATTATACTAACAGTTACCACGGCTAAGTGAAGATGTTACAACTGCTGAAGATTGTACTTGCAGTGGAAAGTCATTACCACTGCAAGAACATATATTACCACTGTTGATTAGATAACTGTTAGGAAACGTGTTTAGGTAAATATAGAATAGATCTTCTGTATATCTTATTCTATTAGCATTATACTTATCTTGTAGAAGAGGACTCCTTGTGCTATAAAAGGAGATCCTAGGTTAAAGGTTAGATATACGTTTCTACAGCTTCAAGGTGTAACCCTAGTGATATCAAGATCACTCGTATTATTATCATTAATAATATTGGAGCTAATCGTTTGTTTACATACATTGTTCTTATTCATAAATAACTGTCTTACTCACAATCAAACTTCTAAGTGTTACTAAGTAGATTCGGCATACTTAGTGATATAACTCAAAGTATCAATCTAACACAGTTCAAGGTGTTTAGATCCATTAAGTGGTATCAGGGCCAGGCTTTGATACTTTGATTTAGAAGACTCTAGTTCACTCAGAAGAATCAATGGAGACAGAAACCAGTAACTCAAACATTGCTGCTAAGCTTCCAAAGCTTAAGTTGAATGACTTTGAGATGTGGAGGCTAATGATCGAACAATTCTTTATGGTCCAAGACTACACACTCTGGGAGATCATTATGGTTGGAAGTTCTTTCAAACCAAGTTCTACTTCAGAGATGGTTGGTGGCAAGGAAGTAATTAAGGTCAACACTGGACCTGTTACTAATGATGAAAGACTTCAGATGAAGAATGATATGAAGGCCAGAGGTTTGTTGCTGATGACACTTCCTAGAGACCAAGTTCTAGCATTCAGCAAGTACAAGACTGCAAAGACTCTTTTTGAGGAGATCTGTAATGTTTTTGGTGGTAATGATTCCACCAAGAAGACTCAAAAGACCCTGCTGAAGCAGACTTACGAAAACTTTGGTTCAACAAGTAATGAATCTATTGATAGCATCTTCACAAGGCTACAAAAGATTGTTACTCAACTCACTATTTTTGGAATTGAGGTGGAAAGGGAAGACCTCAATCTAAAGTTCTTAAGAAGCTTACCTTCTGAGTTTGGAACCAATGTTGTTGTGTGGGAAGATAAGCCAGATTTGGAGACCATGAAACTTAATGATTTGTCCAATAACTTCAAAGTTATTGAACAAAGATTGAAGAAAGCTAGCAAATTAAGCTCAAGTTCAGGAAGTGTAGCACTCATATCATCATCTCTTGATAGTTCAGATGAAGAAAGTGATAGTGATGATGACAGTGCTAACATTGTTGTTTCCACTGGTAGTGGAAGTGTTTTCACTGGTAGCTCAAAGAAATAGATAGCAGGACTTAGTGATACTACCTTTTATGCCTTTATATCAAGTCAAGTAGGTGGTTCGATTCTCAATCATGAGGATTTGGATCAAATTGATGAGGATGATATGGAGGAAATGGACATTAAATGGCAGGTGGCATTACTAAGCTTGAGAACAAAGAAGTTTTAGAAGAAGACTGGAAGAAAGATTAACATCAGTGGCAATGAGACAGTAGGTTTTGACAAAAAGAAGGTGGAGTGCTATAATTGTCATAAGAAGGGGCACTTTGCCAGGGAGTGCAGGAAGCCAAGGAAATCTGACAACAGGTCAACTTGGTATAAGCAGGACAAGAAGAAGGAACCTACTACTGATGAGCCAAAGGGGCTATTGGCTATTGATGGAGTGAGCTTTGATTGGAGCTTTATGACTAAGGATGAAGAAGATGATTCAGAGTCTACAATGGTTGCTGCTGAGCTTGCACTAATGGCTTTTTCTGACTCTGAGGTACAAATTAATAATGCTTGTTCTAAATCTTGTAAGGCCTTAAAAGAGTATGAGAAAATTAATGCACAATATGATGAACAATTGCTAGAGTTAAATCATACTAATTATAACTTAGCAAATCATAAAAGAGGCCTAGGTGTTTTAGAAACTCAATTAGAGCATTATAGGGAAAATGAATCTAAGTTCAATGATGATATTGCAGTATTAAGAAGAGACTTAGATTATCAGGTTGCTGTAAATAAGGTTCTTAGAGAAGAACTAGAAAATGTTAAAATGGCTAGTGAGAATATAAAGATAACTTGCCATACACTGGATCACCAATCCAAGTGTATTGACAAAATTTAGGAAGCCCAAGTTGTGAACAAAGCCAAATAAGGAGTTGGATACAAATCAGTTCCACCACCTCTAAGAGGTGTTCCATCACCTCCTGGCATTGACTTAGCTCACACAGGATTAGAAGAATTCCAGGAACCACCTATGACCTATGGACCAAAGTTTGTTAAACCAGTTGAAATTGAAAAGGTTCAGGTTGAGGTTGATACATTTGATAGTGCTAGTGACTCATCTCTTAAAGATGAAAATTTGAATGTTGAGTCTAAACCTAGTGTTCCTGAGAATGTTAAAGTGGAGGTTAAAAAGAGTATTCCTGATGTAGTCAAAGAGAAGCCTAGGTCACAACCTAATTTCACTAGGCTCACTACTAGATATACAGAGATGTACAGAAGTAGGTCACCAACTCCTAGGGGTAATATGAGGAGTTGGAATCATGTTAAATCTAGGCAATTTGGTAGTGATTTTGTGTTCAATAACAAACCCTGTCATATATGTGGTAGCTTTGACCATTTGTCTTATAGCTGTACCTACCACTTGGGAAGAAGGGAAGTGTTTGGGAATACTAGGGTGAATGGACAAAATGCTAATAACTTAACTCACCCAAATCCACTTAGCAAGATGATTCCCAGGTCTGTTTTGCTTAACTCTGGCATTAAACCAATTTCCACTGCAAGACCAGCAGTTGCCACTGCCAGAAATAAAAACAGAGTTTACCCTAAGCCCCCTGTTACTACTTTTGTTAAATCTACTCAAACAGGGAAAAAGACTAATTTTGAAAAGAAAGTTAACAATAATCACAAGTGGGTACCCAAAATTTCAAAACCAGCAGTTTCCACTGCTAAGCCAGCAGTTACCACTGCAAGGCCAAAGGTTACCACTGGTGGGTCTGTTAACAAGAAAAGGGTAAATATGGGAAATGATGTTAAGGCCTCAGCACGTTGGGAATGGAAACCAAAAGGAACCATCACCTCAAACAATCCCAATGGTGTATCAATGACCTTTGATAGATATAATTATATTGATACACGAGGCAGATCCAAGTCATTTGTGGCTTGGGTCCCCAAAAGGAACTAATTCCTTTATTTTGTGTCCAGGAACATTCAAAGACTACAAATTATCAAGGATACTCAGACAGTGGATGTTCCAGGCACATGACTGGCAATAAGTCCTACCTTTCAGATTTTCAACCTTATGATGGACAATTTGTCAGCTTTGGAGGAGGAATTGGTGGCAAAGTTTCTGGCAAAGGAACAATCAAGGCTGGAAACATTGACTTTGAAGATGTGCAGTATGTGAAAGAACTCAAGTACAAACTTTTTAGTGTGTCACAGATGTGTGACAAGAAGCATAGAGTTCTATTCACAGAAGATGAATGCTATATCTTATCTAAGGATTATAAGCTCCCTGATAAATGTGACATTTTACTTAAAATCCTTAGAAAAGGTAATCTATATAGCATTGACATGAAGAACATAGTGGCTAATAATGATGTTACTTGCTTGCTTGCAAAAGCCACTTTAGATTATTCCATGCATTGGCACAGAAGAATTGGTCATGTTAACTTCAAGACCATCAACAAGATTGTGAAAGATGGCCTTGTCAGAGGTCTACCAGAGAAAAGATTTGAAAATGACTAAACTTGTGTTGCCTGTCTCAAAGGAAAGCAGCACAGAGCTTCATGCAAGACCAAATCATTCAATTCTATTGATCATCCACTCTTTATGATGCATATGGACTTGTTTGGTCCTACTTCTGTGAGCAGCATCAATTTGAAGAAGTATTGTCTTGTTGTGACTGATGATTTTAGTAGATTCACATGGGTTTTCTTTTTAAGAACCAAGGATGAAACCACTGGCATCCTTAAGACATTCATCACTGAAGTTGAAAATCAATTTGAAAAGAAAATCAAGATCATCAGGTGTGACAATGGGACAGAGTTCAAGAATAAAGTTATGGATGATTTCTGCAGAGACAAAGGTATTAAAAGAGAATTTAGTGTTGCAAGAACTCCTCAACAAAATGGAGTTGTAGAAAGAAGAAACAGAACACTAATTGAGGCTGCTAGAACCATGTTAGCTGATTCCAAGCTTCCAGTGACTTTTTGGGCTGAAGCAGTTAACACTGCTTGTTACATTCAGAACATGGTTTTAGTGGTCAAAACAAAGAACAAGACACCTTATGAGTTATTCAGAGGAAGACCTCCTACTTTGGAGTTTATGAGGCCATTTGGGTGTCATGTTACTATTCTCAATACCATTGATCATCTGGGTAAATTTGAAGAAAAGTCTGATGAAGGCTTCTTTGTTTGATACTCCATGGTTAGCAAGGCTTTTAGAGTCTATAACTTAAGAACAAAGAAGATTGAAGAGAAACTGCATGTTGAGTTTCTTGAAAATAAAGCTAACATGACAGGTTCAGGACCAGATTGGCTATTTAATCTTGAAACATTATCCAATACAATGAATATGTAACTCTCACTTCAAGCACTGGAGACAAAGATCTTGAAGATTCAGAAGAGTTCATTGATGAAGATGAAGCTTGCAAAGATGATGAAGATCAAATTGTTATGCCACTTTGGGACTTTGTTGATAATTCTAAAAAGACAAGTGATGCAGATGGTGAATTAAATAAAGAAATTCCTACTAGCAGTGGTAACTCAATTCCCACTGCTACACCAGAAGTTTCCACTGACAGCCCAAATGTGGAACATACTTCTCAGGAATCACCAAGTGATGAAGTAGAGATTACAAACATGCCTACAACATATGATATTCCTAGCACATCACAGACTTCAATTCACAAAGTGCATCCACTTGATAATGTTATTGGTGAACTTCAATCAGGTGTGAAGACTAGAAGACAGACAAAGAAAGATGATATTCATGGGTTCATAAGTGAAGTGTATGAGTCCAAGAAACATAGAGAATCTAGCTGGGTTGAAGCAATGCAAGAAGAGTTGCTGCAGTTTAAACTTCAAAAGGTTTGGGTTCTTTGTGACTTGCCTGATGGTATGAAGGTCATTGGTACTAAATGGGTTTTCAGAAACAAGAAAGATGAAAGAGGTATTGTAATCAGGATACACTCAAGAGGAGGGTATTGATTATGAAGAAGTTTTTTCTCCTGTTGCAAGGATTGAGGCTATTAGATTGTTTTTAGCCTATGCATCATTTATGGGCTTTACAGTCTATCAAATGGATGTTAAGAGTGCCTTTCTGTATGATATTATTGATGAGGAGGTATATGTCTCTCAACCTCCAGGATTTGAAGATCCTCAACACCCAAATAAAGTGTATAAAGTGGTTAAGGCTCTTTATGGCTTACATCAGGCTCCAAGGAAGTGGTATGAAACCTTAGCTAATTATTTGTTGAATAATGGGTTTCATAGAGGTAAGATTGATCAAACTTTGTTCATCAAGAAAGACAAGGGTGATATTCTACTTGTGCAAGTATATGTTGATGATATTATCTTTGGATCTACTAAACAAGAGATGTGCAAAGAGTTTGAGAAGCTGATGAAAGATGAATTTCAAATGAGTTCTATGGGAGAACTTACATTCTTTTTGGGGCTGCAAGTACAACAGAGTAAAGAAGGCATCTTTATCAGTCAAGACAAATATGTGGCTGAGATCATTAGGAAGTTCAAGTTTATTGATGCAAAACCTTCAAATACCCCTGCTGACAAGACCACTCATCTATTGTTGAAGAATGCTAGTGGTGCTAATGTTGATGTTCACACTTACAGATCTATGATTAACGGTTCTTTGATGTATCTTACTTCATCAAGGCCAGACATTATGTTTGCTGTATGTGCTTGTGCAAGATTTCAAGTGACTCCAAAGACATCACATATGACAGCAGTGGAAAAGATTTTTAGGAACTTGAAGACTTATCCTAATCTAGGATTATGGTATCCAAGAGAATCTCCTATGGAATTGATCACATACTCAGATAGTGACTATGCTGGTGCAAGTTTGGATAGAAGATCAACTACTGGAGGATGTCAATTTCTTGGATGTAGATTGGTGTCATGGCAGTGCAAGAAGCAAACTATGGTTGCTACTTCAACCACTGAAGCAGAATATGTTGCAGCTGCTAGTTGTTGTGCTCAGATCCTTTGGCTTCAGAATCAATTATTGGATTACGGGTACAATTTCATGAACACCATTATCTATATAGACAATAGTAGTACCATATGCATTATTAAAAATGTTGTGCAACACACTAAAACTAAACATATTGAAATTAGACATCACTTTATTAGAGATTGTTTTGAGGAAAAGCTTATTAATGTTGTCAAAATCCATACTGATGACAATTATGCTGATTTATTAACAAAAGGGCTTGATGTGGGTAGGTTTCAATACTTGGTAACAGGTATTGGAATGCTCAATCCATAAATCATTGATGTCTAATACTTTTCAGTGTTGCAGGATAGTTTTTAGGTACTAATATTGTTTGTATATGTATGTATGGTTTTCTACTAACTTGTATGCAGAGTTATCAAAAGCACAGTGGAAATAATCATACAACAGTGGAAAGATTAGTGATAAAAGCAGAAAGAAAAAGAGTACTTTTATTGATATAATAGCAAGTACATCACAACCATTCAAGATAACATTGTCACCAACACAGAAAATCACAAAAGACACAAACCTACAACCTAACACCTACTCCATAGGTTTCTTTCCCTTTCCATCATAATCATGCTTGCCCTTGGATGCCCTCTTTCTCTTGTCATCAAAAGAAAGTTGTTTCCTTGGACAAGCAAGTCCCAGAACTTGCTTGGGAGGCCTTGGTGCTTGGGTAGGCTTCTCAACAGCAGGCCACTTCATGTTGCTTATGGCAGTCTTCAATGCTGTAGTTAGGGCCTTTGGAAGTTCTTCGGAAAGATTGAAGGTTGGATCATTGTCATCATCAGAGGAAGAACTGGTATAGAACTCCAAAGATGGAGCAGGAGAAGCTTCAGTCTTTTTGGATGTCTTGTTGGATGTTGTGGATGTGGTTGCACTTGGTGGGAAGTAATCACTCCATCCTATTGAAAGATCCTCTGAGTTTGAACAATAGCTGATCTCCTCATCAGATGAATCATCAGAAGATATGTAGACTATTGGAAACCAGCTCATTGTGTTGATTAAGGGTTTGTGTTATTGAAGTTGTTTGTTGATGAGAGATAAAAGTTTTGAGCCCCATTTTATAAGCAAAGTCAAGGTCGAATTCTAATTAATGAAGAATATTTACTCTTACCTGTTTTGGTAGGTTGGAGGAGTAAATTTGGTTATTATCGGGTTGACTTTTGGAAGATATTTTTGTGAATAGTAACTTGGTTAAAAAGTTACTTTGGGTTAATCTTTATGGGTTAAGTTGAAAGCTACTTTGGTCTGCAGCATACAACCCATATTATTGGAGTCATTGGAGTTATAAGGTGTGTATAATAGACACACAACAAATGGTTATTGATTCACCATGTCTAATCCACATAAGAATCAACTAGTCCAGAGCAAACGGCTCCTGGTAAAGACTTATCAAATCCGTTTATGGTTGATAGTTTACCAAAAACTATATGGTTATCAACTCACCATACTCCATGTGATTAAGAGTTGGCTAGTCCATAGCAAACAGCTCATGGTAAAGACATATCAAATCCGTTGATAGCTGGTAGTTTGCTAAAAACTATGATAAGAGCAGCAAATTTTCTAGTTTTACTTACCCCTGCTCTTTGATATGTTGTGAAAATTTTACCACTGCTAGTTCATTAGTTACCACTGCAAGAGTAATTTTGCCACTGATGAACTAGCCGTTACAACTGTTGTGTCAGTAATCTATTTTTTACTAGTCATTGTAAATATAACCGTCTTTCCTTATTAATAGGGTAAATCTTTTTGTGAAATATCTACTTACTTATTATAATTTATTCTTTTCCAAAGAAAATTCTTTCTAAAGATAATTCACATTGCGCAACCTCCTCAAACCCTATTATTATAAATTGATCATTATACGGCTTGCTTTTTATCTTGATTACTAACACTTTTATTCTCTTTTTCACAAATATCATGGCGATTCTAAAATTTGTCGAGGAGCACAACCAAGTGGCCTACCTACAAAAGTCAAACGAGAAGAGTGGCCCTGTTTTTCATCAGATTGTGGATTTTCTAAACACAACTCATATAAGGTATGCCTTAACTATTAATCCCACAATCTATGTCTCTCATATCAAACAGTTCTGGAACACTGTGGAGTCCATAACTCTTGAACAGGGAGACACACATGAATCTGTGGATGCTCTAAGAGCCACAGTGGATGGGGTAACTATTGATGTTACTGAGTCATCCTTGAGGAGAATTCTCCAATTGAATGATCTCAATGGTATCATCACATTACCCAATTCAGAAATTTTCACTAATATTGCTTTAATGGGGTATGATACATCTGAACAAAAAGTAACTTTCAGAAAATGATGTTTTTGTCCCCATTGGAGATTTTTAATTCACACTCTTTTACATTGCCTAAGTCCTAAGAAAACATCTTATGAACAATTTGCATCAACCATGGCTTATCCTTTGGTTTGTTTGGCAACTGATAGGACTTTCAATTTTTCAAAGTTTATTTTCAATAATATGAAAGGCAATGTAAAGAGTCAATATAAATTTTTGATGTATCCAAGGTTTGTGCAAGCAGTGTTAAATGAGTTTCAACTGCAACCTCACAATAGAATTTATGAACCTTCCTGCCTTAAGCCAAAAGTTTTTCAAAACATGAGTAAGGCTTCAGATCTTTGGAATGGGGAGATTCATCCACTTTTTCCTCAAATGCTTGCTAAAATTGCTCAAGTACAGGGTGAAGATGCAACCATCCCAGTTGTATCCCAAAACACACCCACTCTTGTTGTTCCACCAATTCACCATACCCCTAATGTAACTCACACTTATGAGAGAAGGCATAAACAGCCAACTTCTCTCATCTCAACATTGCATGTTGCTGAACCCTTTGGTTTAGGAACAAGCAGTGGTGGTTCAAGGCTTAATCCTAGTCCAACTAGGGAAGAGCCTGAATCAATGCCTCATGATTCACCTCTCCCAACAGGTTACACAGTTGGAAGTGATGAAGGCAGTGTGCAACTACCTGAATTGATGGACATTTGTACCAAATTAGTCAAGCAGGTTCAAGCTCTGGAGAAAGATCTGGCACAGACCAAAGTACAACATGCCACAGAGCTGAATCAACTGAAGGCAGAGATTCAAAGATTGCAGAATGAAGTTGAGAATCTCAAGAAGAAAAGACCTGCTACAGTTGTGTTCTCTTCCTCATCTTCACCTCAGGATGACTTTTCTGCAAGTTCTAGTAAAGATTTGGGAGATTCTTCCAAACAGGGGAGGAAATCAGATGCAGAGTTTAAGGGGAGGAGTACTAATTTTGAAAAAGAGTTTGCTGAGCTCCCTGATTCTGACAATGCTCAAGCAAAGGAAGATGCAGCTGAGACTAAGGGGAGGAAATTAGATTTTGAAGATATGGATGCTGATGCTGATTTTCACTTTGATGATACAGTTGGAACTGCTCAACCAATTTCCACTGAAGTAGAACAAGTTCCCACTGATCAAGCAAATCCCACTGCAAGTGAACATGTTACCGCTGCTACTCAAGAAGTTATCACTGCAGAGGAAGAAGCTGCCAGAATAAGATCAGTCAAAGGTAAAGCTATTGTGACTGGTTCAGAACAAGAGCATACAAGAAAGATTTCTAAGAAACATCAAGCTCAGATTGATTTTGATGCAAGATTAGCAGAGCAAGAGCAAGGAGCAGAGAATGAAAGGAAGAGAAAGCTAGAGGAAGATGAAGTTGCTAGTTTTATGGAAGCAAAGAGGTTGGATAAACTTGAAGCAGTAATGGCAGAACCAATTTCAGTTATCTCACCAACTGTCATTCATGAGAAACCTCCTTTGTTCACTTATGTGCCTACAGAAGAAGAGATTGACTATTTGATTAATAATGATCAAATAATCAGGAAGAAGGCTATTGAACTTATTGCAAATACAACCTTGGATGAAGAACAAAGGTCTGCTCAATTAAAAGACTTTATTCGAATGAAGAATCAGCAGGCTCTTGATGAAATCATTGGGGATGTTAGAAAAGGTCAAAAGAAGCCAAGAAAACTTACAAAGGCACAGATCATTGCTGAAATGAAGACTTTTTGTTGCCATGTTGGTAATATGAAGATGGCTCAATTCAAAGGAATGTCACATGATCAAATTGAAGGTATTTACTACAGAATCAAAAGACAAGATAGTAAATTCATTCCAATGGATCAAGAACCTATAGTAATGAAGACAAAAAGGTCTGGAGTGAGTCTTGAATCAAGAGATACTAAGAAGTTGAAGACTCAGGAATCATCTCAAGCAGAAGAGGGTCCTAGCAAGTTGACAGAAGAGCAAGTTACAAACATGATGTTCATAGAGACTGATGTACTTAATATTGAACCTCTACAAGCAAAATATCCAGTAGTTGGTTGGGAGATCTTTTCTGATAGTTTTGGAGTAGCTTGGAAGATCATCAGAACTGGAAGTGTCACAAGCATTTGTAGAGATTTTGAAGATATTGTTAGATCTTGTAATAGAGAAGACTTGGATACTTTGTGGAGGATTGTTCAAGATCAGTTCAAGAAGGATGAACTTGTTGATGTCAAGGCTAAGGAGTTATGGGTTCACTTCAGAAGATTATATGAACCTGACCCAAGTGATAGACATTGGAGATTTGAAGCTCACAACATGAATACCTTGTGGAAGTTTTATGACTCAAGTGTTGTGCATCATCTTTCTACTCAAGATGGAGTTGATGTCTTTATGCTAGCTGAGAAAGAATGTGATGATGTCAGTGAAGCTTAGGTGCTGGGAAAGAACTGAAGTCATAGAAGATTGGCTACAAAGGATTTATGATCAAAGTGTGAGAGCTGATAAAGAGTTAGGAAGAAGAAGATAAGTGTTTGGAAGAATTCCCATATCCTCATGTTTACTGAATACTTGAAGAAACTTATTGATTTATTTATTAATCATAAGTTAGGGGAGGATTGTTGGGAATTATACTAAAAGTTACAACGGCTAAGTGAAGATGTTACAACTGCTGAAGATTGTACTTGCAGTGGAAACTCATTACCACTGCAAGAACATATATTACCACTGTTGATTAGATAACTGTTAGGAAACGTGTTTAGGTAAATATAGAATAGATCTTGTGTATATCTTATTCTATTAGCATTATACTTATCTTGTAGAAGAGGACTCCTTGTGCTATAAAAGGAGATCCTAGGTTAAAGGTTAGATATACGTTTCTAGAGCTTCAAGGTGTAACCCTAGTGATATCAAGATCACTCGTATTATTATCATTAATAATATTGGAGCTAATCGTTTGTTTACATACATTGTTCTTATTCATAAACAACTGTTTTACTCACAATCAAACTTCTAAGTGTTACTAAGTAGATTCCGCATACTTAGTGATATAACTCAAAGTATCAATCTAACACAGTTAAAGGTGTTTAGATCCATCACAAGTCTTCAGGAAATACTTCAGAAAATTCTTTTACAACTGGTACTTCATCAAGTTGTTTCTTCTTTTCTTTTGTTTCTCCTTCCGTTACTTGAATTAGGAATACATGGCATCCTTTGCTTATGTATTTCACCGTCTTGGTGTACTGGTTCATATAAGCTCGTTGCATAAATCACATTAACTTCTCAGCTCAGCATAATCTGCAAAAAGGACACAAATAATACATTACAATCAATCAAATCAATACATGAAAATAACATAATACATTACAATCAATCTAATCAATACGTCACCCTTGTACAAATATGCTCAACATATTTGACAATTTGAGTTTATTTTCTAGCCGAGGTCCAACTCCACGAGCAAGAAAGTCAACAGAGTTTAAGAGTAGCGATTTTAAGTTCCGCCTTTAATATGTTTTCTACATAGGTCAAGTAATGTCCCTACCTCACCATACAACATAATATTTGATCTTCAATAATAGATAAAACCTGATCACTTTTTGTGCGTATCGTAATGGGACGAACTGTAGCATTGGTCTCTTTTATTTTTTATAAATTATGAGTGATTCAGTTACGCTTACAAATAAAATATGTAATAATATAAGGTTCTTATTTATGAAATTGATTTATGGGGATTTAAGTAGTAAAACACTTCGTAAATTTTTGCCCGTTTGAGCATATACATTGGACCATTTTCCTTTGCTGCATTTTGCGCTAATTTCATGACTTTACCAAGCTAACCTAGTATAGAGTAAAGATAACCAAAAGTTTGACCCATTCATAAATTCATAGATCGAAATCTCTTGTGCATCTAAAAGCAATAGAGTTTTATGCAACTACATGAATAACCCTTTCTTAACAACATGTGCATGCACTGACATGGGAAGAATAGTATATTTACCTGTTACTATCGTTGATGCATATGTGACCTTCAATTCTTGATTCACATTTTGTGAACAGGAGGAAATGAAGACAACCTTGTTTCCTGACAATCAATATAGATAAAAGAAAAAATTCAAAGGGATTACTAATGATGCCCTTAGTACATCTGATCAACATTGTTTCCTGACAATCAACATACAACATAGTAAACAGCTAAACATACTGTTAACAAAGAAAACTCATAAACTAAATCACTTACTTCGATTAAAAATCAGAAACTTCAAACTTTTAATTTTTAATTAAACATTCACTCAAACATTTCATTTGTATTGCTTGAATAGACAAATCGATTAAACTTATATTCAACAAATCAATGCAAATAGAATTGAGAAGGATATGACAATTAACAAAACAAAACTTCAATTACCAAAACCTTAATACTTACCCAAACGAATCTTTGAGATTAAACAATACAATCTTAAGAAACACCATTGATAATTCGATTTAGGGTTGAACCTAAATTAGTACTTTATAGTGTTTGGAAGATGGAAAAAATTGTTTCTCTTATGTTTTTCACTAAATAAACACTTTAAGGGGTGTTTGGGATTGCTTATTTAAATGGCTTGTGTCCTAAAATTATAAGTAGGTTCCAACCTATTTCACTTTAAGTACATATTTTCGTTAAAATAAGCAATTTAAGGTAAACACTCAAAACTACTCATTTGTTTTATAACGTATTTCACTTACCAAGGCTACAACTACATGAGTGATGTTGAGTAGTTCAGTAAGAGAAAGAACATGTACGCTCCTAGTAAACATACAACACTTTTTATATATATATATATATATATATATATATATATATATATATATATATATATATATATATATATATAATTTGTGCAACATATTTTGGATCAATGAATAAACTCCAATTGTTAAGATCAGATAAAGAAACAATAATCTTGCCTGAAACATGTCAATGTTAATCCAAATAGTATATTTTAAGCAATACTACCATAACCTAGATCAACCAATCCAAATAATCTTGCTTGAAACGCGTCAATCCTACCATTTGCTTATCATAGTACAATATGCTCTCTTAGCAATACTAACATAACCTAGATCAACCAATCTATAAGTAAATGTCTCAAGATGGCCACCTCTCTGAACGTTCAGAAGATCATAAAAAATCGTAATCATTTATGTGATTATGTAATTATCACTTAAGTTCAAATTTCTTTTAAGAAAATGCATCTTAATCATTCTATTCTTCCACTTGTCTGTCCTTCAACTTTTTTCTGAAACCAGTGAATCTTTCACTACACATAATAAAGTCTCCCAAGATGTTAATCTTTACTGATGTTAGCAGTCATGACAACTAACTTGTTTAGCAAAATGACAGAGTTCACTAACACGTATGTAATTCTTTTGGACTTGAAAAAAGCTACAATTCAATATGTCATTTCAACAAACACTTTATGCACATCTTCTTACAGTATAATTAAATTAACCAATTACATGTAAAACGAAAGCAATAACATAAGCAATTAATAGTAAATCTATAAAATTACCTTATTTTGTCAAAGATGTTGTCAAGAAGAGTTGCATGTTGACAAAACAAAAATCAACCGAATATCAATAAGTCGATACAAATTTATATCCTGTGATTCGTATTCAATTAATCTCAACCGAATAAACAATGATTAATTAAAAAAAGAGGTATATGTTTAGTACCAATTTAACGGGCCTACGATCTCTGCCAATTGACAAATTACAATTCATACATCCGTTAAAAAAATAATAATAATAAAAGCTCCATCAATTTACCTTCCGTAATCTATTTTCTTTTCTAAAAAAAAGATGAACTGATGTATGAAGTGTGATTCAAAGACGGTTTTGAATTGATTAAAACTGCCAATTTCAGTTTTAGGATAATAGGGAGGGAATGACTGAATTATCGTTTGAAAACTCACAGGGGGAGAAATTTGCGGAGAATGCATATTTTGTATACGTGTTCTGTCTATATCTGTGACACGTACTTACAAATTATCTTCATTTAGTGAGATTATAGATATTTATAAATTTCGCTTAATTTGGTGAGTTGTTTTGAAACTTTTGTCTTTTTTTTCCTGAAACGTCGACGTAGACTATGGCTACTGTATCCCGACTAGTAACATGCAACAAATCCGCTATTTAGTTTCATTAATAAGGGAGGTGATTTGCACACTCTCACAATATTTGCACACTTAAATTATGAGTGTTTTGATATTTATAAATTTATAAGATGAAAATAAGTAACAATGATATAAGGGTATAAATGTAAAGACATTTATAATTTGAATGTACCAATAAATTATGAAAGTGTGTAAATCACTTCCTTATTAATAATGGTATCAATATGTACGCTTGTCTTTCTAGAAAAGACTTGTATAAAACACATTGACATAGATGCAAAGTTTTCCAGAAACGTCAAATACACGCTTTTCTAACATTTGACATTATTGTCATTTGCCAATCTTGTGTGGCCCTTAACCGATATAATCACGGGCTGCTATTCCTACTTTTGACATTTGGATGTGTTAGGGATACACTCTTGAGGGTGACATTTTTGTCCTCCACCCTTTCTAACCTACTCAGTTTTATAGTACAACACAATTTTTTATCAGTTTCTGTTTCGTATTTCTATCATTTTTAAGCTTTTGACCTATTAAATTTTATATTTACTATTCCGTATTTTCAGGTTTATAGTTTTTTTAATATAAATAAAATTATATAAAAAAATTGCAAAAAACAAGGGGGTGCCAAATGTATTTTTTGGAGGGTCCCTTAACATTGTTGAAAGAAGTGACTTCCATGATCATCTTTTATATTACTACAACTTGCATCAATTTAAACATTATTTTAATAGTATGTTTAATATATTTGTTTTTTCACAAAATAATAAAACTTTACTTTCAGGGTACTCCATATCTTTATTTTACATTTCATCCAAAAATTTTTAACATTATTCTTCACAGCCTATCAACCACAACACTAAGTAGCATTTTCTTTATAAACATTTTTATGTAAATTCTATGTTTGATTCTCGTAAACTCAAACTTTAGAACAATTTATTGATAAAACTTGTACAATTACATGTGGTAAAAGTTATTTTTTTTCAAAAGTTATTATGTGCTATTAAATACACTTAATGTTTAGAACATTACATCCGTAGTTAAAACTAGATAACATCAATTTCGAGACCATGCCAACTATTATAAATATATAAGTATAAGAGATTTATATGATTTTATAAACAAATCTTATTTAACAACCCTATTAATGCATGAACGTATGCATATTGAATAAACACAAAACCTGCGTTTCATATTTAAATGTAAGAGATTTTTTTTTAATATTTTCGTTAAATGAAATTAACTTTAATATTAAAACCCCATCTATGCCGGTCACATCTTTTCCAATAGCTTGCCACTATTTTAAAAAGTCATTTAACGAGTTTTTAGCATTGCAAAAGTTAGTTTTTTGAGTAGATTTTTGCAAAGACTTTTGTAATTCTACAAGTGTTTGAGGTTTTTACAATATTGATAATTTAATCAAAGTGCATCTCCTAATGCTTTTTGCAATAATGTTTTTTTTTTTCATTTTGAAAAGCTTTTACCGTTGAAGCGGTAGGTTTTGCCAAAAGCTTTTTACATTTCCATTTTAGTTAAGTTAGGGATGGAGTGACATTTAACCTTGGGTTGGCTAGGCCCTCCGCTAAATTCTAAGAGTTGTACATATTTTATACTAGTAATTTAAAAATGATCCATTAATTGAAAAATCTGCATACCCAAAATTTCAAACATTAATAAAGTTTATATATAAATTGAGATGATTTTGATTGCGGCACACATTTTATTATAACCTTACGTTAATTCAAATACGAAAGTGCTAATTTATATATTTCTTATATCCTTACTTTTCTTTTCACATGTGTGTAAACGCATTATCATTTGTTAGATTAAGGCTGAGCAAACGGACCGGATGGACCGGACCGACCGACAAAACCGACCGGACCGGACCGACCACATTCGGTCCAGTCCTCGGTCTAGGCTTTTAAGCTAATTCGGTCCTCGGTCCGGTCGGTCCGATCCGGTCCAACCAATAAACCAAAAAAACGTGCCAAAATATGCCTAATTGGACCGGACCGACCGAAGACCGGACCGGACCGAGACCGGACCGACCACATTCGGTCCGGTCTCGGTCTATGGTTTTTCCGGTTCTCAGTCTTCGGTCCGGTCCGGTCCGGTTTTTGGACCATGCTCACCCTTATGTTAGATGCTTCAAATTGATTTGACCATATATTTCGTTACATTTTACTCTAATTTTTAGATCACAATTTTAATACACAAAAGATTCTAGTTTTATTGTGCAAGTCATATTGCATGTGTAGTATCCATGCATTCGAAATAAAAAAACTAGAATTATATTATTTTATCATGACGACATTCTATTAGTTAATTGTTATATTGATATTTGGTCCACCGGTACATAAAATATTGCTTCGTTACTGAATTGGGTTAAATGCATCAACTCATTTATGATTTCATGCATTGCTCATGCTCCAATTTCTTATTACACAACGACAAAATGAAAATATTCCATATCAATTGGTATTCTTGGATATACGAGATGTTACTCTTATTAAAATTGCTCACAAAATTTTAAACTTTATTAAGGAGATAAAATAGTAGTATTAAGATTAATACTTCAAAAAACATATAACTTAAAATATTCTTTCTTTATATTGTGAAGGCACTACCGCACTAGTACATATTTGTCTACCTTTTATAGATAAAACGAGTGGGAATACCCGCGCGTTGCTGCGGGGATGTTTTGTTTAATTTAAACTCGAAATGAAATGATTGTCCAAAAAATTTTTTGTTATTAAAAAAAAAAGAAAACAAAAAAAAGCACGGTTTTACTGTTCATTGAACAATAAGGGTGTGCCTGGTTAGTAGTGGGGAAGGGAAAAGGGAAATGAAATGCATAGGAATGAGTGATGGTAAGTTATCAATCCCTTACCTCCCCAATTTACTTTATAATGGTCAATTACCCATTACCAATTAATCATTATATTACTTAGCTCCAACCAAACATCTTTATTCATTACCTTTCCTATTCCCCACCCCTTTAACCCCCCAACCAAGCACCCCTAAGTCCATAGAGTTATCGGTATTTTTTAAAATTAGTCCTTAGGGAATAAATCTGCAATGGTTCAATAACCTCATAAACCAAAAAAAATAAAAAATAAAAAATTGCACTGTAGTGCATGTTTTGCATTGTTCATCGCATCTTTAGTCAACTCATAGATTGAAAGGTATATACGGAAGAACGCAGTTTTTTTTTTTTTTTTTTTTTTTTTTTTTTTTTTTTTTTTTTTTTTAAAGAATGTCTAACCAATGACATAAAGGCATTTGATAAGATTTGTTTTTTTTTTTGGTCTTTTATATGAGCCCCTGTCACTTTTTAACTAAAAAAAATATTTTTGTTTGTCCTTTTTTTTGTCTTTAAGTATTTTTTGTGTGGGTCCTTGCCCTCTTATCTAATACCTTTAGGACATTGGTCAGACATTTCCTTTTTTTAATGAATAATTATTTCACATAACACCTTGTTTTCAGGTTAGGTACTCATTTTCCTACAAATAACATGCGTAAAATGAAGAACATGCAATATAAAGAATTCTACTGTTATGATATTATAAAAGCCATAAACTTGTCGCTTCAATAAATAAATTTTCATAAATAGGAGAACACAGTGCAAAACAGTGCATGTGATGATTAAAAACAGTGCATAACAGTAGATTACAGTGCACCAATTGTTTTACTATTCATTACAACTGTTACTAATTCGTGTGCTTAATTTTTTGAGCCAATGGGCTTGCGCATGGTGGCCCAACACACCAATAGGAAACCATATTAATGTGCTAACAGCCTGCAAATTATCCAACTGTAGACCCTACGCCCTAATGCTTTTTAGTGGACCGGACTGACCGACAAAACCGACCGGACCGGACCGACCACATTCGGTCCGGTCCTCGGTCTAGGCTTTTAAGCTAATTCGGTCCTCGGTCCGGTCGGTCCGGTCCGGTCCGGACCGACCAAAAAACCGAAAAAACGTGCCAAAATATGCCTAATTGGACCGGACCGACCGAAGACCGGACCGGACCGACCACATTCGGTCCGGTCTCGGTCTATGGTTTTTCCGGTTCTCGGTCTTCGGTCCGGTCCGGTCTTGGCCGGTCCGGTCCGATTTTTGGACCATGCTCACCCTTATGTTAGATGCTTCAAATTGATTTGACCATATATTTCGTTACATTTTACTCTAATTTTTAGATCACAATTTTAATACACAAAAGATTCTAGTTTTATTGTGCAAGTCATATTGCATGTGTAGTATCCATGCATTCGAAATAAAAAAACTAGAATTATATTATTTTATCATGACGACATTCTATTAGTTAATTGTTATATTGATATTTGGTCCACCGGTACATAAAATATTGCTTCGTTACTGAATTGTGTTAAATGCATCAAGTCATTTATGATTTCATGCATTGCTCATGCTCCAATTTCTTATTACACAACGACAAAATGATAATATTCCATATCAATCGGTATTCTTGGATATACAAGATGTTACTCTTATTAAAATTGCTCACAAAATTGTAAACTTTATTAAGGAGATAAAATAATAGTATTAAGATTAATACTTCAAAAAACATATAACTTAAAATATTATTTCTTTATATTGTGAAGGCACTACCGCACTAGTACATATTTGTCTACCTTTTATAGATAAAACGAGTGGGAATACCCGCGCGTTGATGCGGGGATGTTTTGTTTAATTTAAACTCGAAATAAACGATTGTCCAAAAAAAATTTTGTTATTAAAAAAAAAAAAAAAAAACAAAACAAAAAAAAGCACGGTTTTACTGTTCATTGAACAATAAGGGTGTGCCTGGTTAGTAGTGGGGAAGGGAAAAGGGAAATGAAATGCAAAGGAATGAGTGATGGTGGGTTATCAATCCCTTACCTCCCCAATTTACTTTATAATGGTCAATTACCCATTAACAATTAATCATTATATTACTTAGCTCCAACCAAGCGTCTTTATTCATTACCTTTCCTATTCCCCACCCCCTTAACCCCCCCCCCCCCCCCCCCCCCAACCAAGCACCCCTAAGTCCATAGAGTTATCGGTATTTTGTAAAATTAGTCCTTAGGGAATAAATCTGCAATGGTTCAATAACCTCAGAAACCAAAAAAAATAAAAAATAAAAAATTGCACTGTAGTGCATGTTTTGCATTGTTCATCGCATCTTTAGTCAACTCATAGATTGAAAGGTATGTACGGAAGAATGCAGTTTTTTCTTTTTTATTCTTTTTTTATTTTATTAGTTTTTTTAAAGAACGTCTAACCAATGACATAAAGGCATTTGATAAGATTTGTTTTTTTTGGTCTTTTATATGAGCCCCTGTCACTTTTTAACTAAAAAAAATATTTTTGTTTGTCCTTTTTTTTTGTCTTTTAGTATTTTTTTATGTGGGTCCTTGCACTCTTATCTAATACCTTTAGGACATTGGTCAGGCATTTCCTTTTTTTAATGAATAATTATTTCTCCTAACACCTTGTTTTCAGGTTAGGTACTTATTTTCCTACAAATAACATGCGTAAAATGAAGAACATGGAATATAAATAATTCTACTGTTATGATATTATAAAAGCCATAAACTTGTCGCTTCAATAAATAAATTTTCATAAATAGGAGAACACAGTGCAAAACAGTGCATGTGATGATTAAAAACAGTGCATAACAGTAGATTACAGTGCACCACAGTGCCCCAATTGTTTTACTATTCATTGCAACTGTTACTAATTCGTGTGCTTAATTTCTTGAGCCAATGGGCTTGCGCATGGTGGCCCACCACACAAATAGGAAACCATATTAATGTGCTAACAGCCTGCAAATTATCCAACTGTAGACCCTACGACCTAATGCTTTTTAGTGGACCGGACCGACCGACAAAACCGACCGGACCGACCACATTCGGTCCGGTCCTCGGTCTAGGCTTTTAAGCTAATTCGGTCCTCGGTCCGGTCCGGTCCGGACCGACCAAAAAACTGAAAAAACGTGCCAAAATATGCCTAATTGGACCGAACCGACCGAAGACCGGACCGGACCGAGACCGGACCGACCACATTCGGTCCGGTCTCGGTCTATGGTTTTTCCGGTTCTCGGTCTTCGGTCCGGTCCGGTCTTGGTCGGTCCGGTCCGGTCCGGTTTTTGGACCATGCTCACCCTTATGTTAGATGCTTCAAATTGATTTGACCATATATTTCGTTACATTTTACTCTAATTTTTAGATCACAATTTTAATACACAAAAGATTCTAGTTTTATTGTGCAAGTCATATTGCATGTGTAGTATCCATGCATTCGAAATAAAAAAACTAGAATTATATTATTTTATCATGACGACATTCTATTAGTTAATTGTTATATTGATATTTGGTCCGCGGGTACATAAAATATTGCTTCGTTACTGAATTGTGTTAAATGCATCAAGTCATTTATGATTTCATGCATTGCTCATGCTCCAATTTCTTATTACACAACGACAAAATGAAAATATTCCATATCAATTGGTATTCTTGGATATACGAGATGTTACTCTTATTAAAATTGCTCACAAAATTGTAAACTTTATTAAGGAGATAAAATAGTAGTATTAAGATTAATACTTCAAAAAACATATAACTTAAAATATTATTTCTTTATATTGTGAAGGCACTACCGCACTAGTACATATTTGTCTACCTTTTATAGATAAAACGAGTGGGAATACCCGCGCGTTGTTGCGGGGATGTTTTGTTTAATTTAAACTCGAAATGAAACGATTATCCAAAAAAAAATTTGTTATTAAAAAAAAAAGAAAACAAAAAAAAGCACAGTTTTACTGTTCATTGAACAATAAGGGTGTGCCTGGTTAGTAGTGGGGAAGGGAGAAGGGAAATGAAATGCAAAGGAATGAGTGATGGTGGGTTATCAATCCCTTACCTCCCCAATTTACTTTATAATGGTCAATTACCCATTACCAATTAATCATTATATTACTTAGCTCCAACCAAGCATCTTTATTCATTACCTTTCCTATTCCTCACCCCCTTAACCCCAACCAAGCACCCCTAAGTCCATAGAGTTATCGGTATTTTGTAAAATTAGTCCTTAGGGAATAAATCTGCAATGGTTCAATAACCTCAGAAACCAAAAAAAAATAAAAAATAAAAAATTGCACTGCAGTGCATGTTTTGCATTGTTCATCGCATCTTTAGTCAACTCATAGATTGAAAGGTATATACGGAAGAATGCAATTTTTTTTTTTTTTTTTTTTTTTTTTAAAGAATGTCTAACCAATGACATAAAGGCATTTGATAAGATTTGTTTTTTTTGGTCTTTTATATGAGCCCCTGTCACTTTTTAATTAAAAAAAATATTTTTGTTTGTCCTTTTTTTTGTCTTTTATTATTTTTTTTATGTGGGTCCTTGCCATCTTATCTAATACCTTTAGGACATTGGTCAGGCATTTCCTTTTTTTAATGAATAATTATTTCACCTAACACCTTGTTTTCAGGTTAGGTACTAATTTTCCTACAAATAACATGCGTAAAATGAAGAACATGGAATATAAATAATTCTACTGTTATGATATTATAAAAGCCATAAACTTGTCGCTTCAATAAATAAATTTCATAAATAGGAGAACACAGTGCAAAACAGTGCATGTGATGATTAAAAACAGTGCATAACAGTAGATTACAGTGCACCACAGTGCACCAATTGTTTTACTATTCATTGCAACTGTTACTAATTCGTGTGCTTAATTTCTTGAGCCAATGGGCTTGCGCATGGTGGCCCACCACACCAATAGGAAACCATATTAACGTGCTAACAGCCTGCAAATTATCCAACTGTAGACCCCACGACCTAATGCTTTTTAGTGGACCGGAACGACCGACAAAACCGACCGGACCGGACCGGACCGACCACATTCGGTCCGGTCCTCGGTCTAGGCTTTTAAGCTAATTCGGTCCTCGGTCCGGTCCGGTCCGGACCGACCAAAAAACCGAAAAAACGTGCCAAAATATGCCTAATTGGACCGGACCGACCGAAGACCGGACAGGACCGAGACCGGACCGACCACATTCGGTCCGGTCTCAGTCTATGGTTTTTCCGGTTCTCGGTCTTCGGTCCGGTCCGGTCTTGGTCGGTCCGGTCCGGTTTTTGGACCATGCTCACCCTTATGTTAGATTCTTCAAATTGATTTGACCATATATTTCGTTACATTTTACTCTAATTTTTAGATCACAATTTTAATACACAAAAGATTCTAGTTTTATTGTGCAAGTCATATTGCATGTGTAGTATCCATGCATTCGAAATAAAAAAACTAGAATTATATTATTTTATCATGACGACATTCTATTAGTTAATTGTTATATTGATATTTGGTCCGCCGGTACATAAAATATTGCTTCGTTACTGAATTGTGTTAAATGCGTCAAGTCATTTATGATTTCACGCATTGCTCATGCTCCAATTTCTTATTACACAACGACAAAATGAAAATATTCCATATCAATTGGTATTCTTGGATATACGAGATGTTACTCTTATTAAAATTGCTCACAAAATTGTAAACTTTATTAAGGAGATAAAATAGTAGTATTAAGATTAATACTTCAAAAAACATATAACTTAAAATATTATTTCTTTATATTGTGAAGGCACTACCGCACTAGTACATATTTGTCTACCTTTTATAGATAAAACGAGTGGGAATACCCGCGCGTTGCTGCGGGGATATTTTGTTTAATTTAAACTCGAAATGAAACGATTATCCAAAAAAAAATTTGTTATTAATAAAAAAAGAAAACAAAAAAAAGCACGGTTTTACTGTTCATTGAACAATAAGGGTGTGCCTGGTTAGTAGTGGGGAAGGGAAAAGGGAAATGAAATGCAAAGGAATGAGTAATGGTGGGTTATCAATCCCTTACCTCCCCAATTTACTTTATAATGGTCAATTACCCATTACCAATTAATCATTATATTACTTAGCTCCAACCAAGCATCTTTATTCATTACTTTTCCTATTCCCCACCCCCTTAACCCCCCAACCAAGCACCCCTAAGTCCATAGAGTTATCGGTATTTTGTAAAATTAGTCCTTAGGGAATAAATCTGCAATGGTTCAATAACCTCAGAAACCAAAAAAAATAAAAAATAAAAAATTGCACTGTAGTGCATGTTTTGCATTGTTCATCGCATCTTTAGTCAACTCATAGATTGAAAGGTATATACGGAAGAATGCAGGTTTTTTTTTTTTTTTTTTTTTTTTTTTTAAGGAATGTCTAACCAATGATATAAAGGCATTTGATAAGATTTGTTTTTTTGGTCTTTTATATGAGCCCCTGTCACTTTTTAACTAAAAAAAATATTTTTGTTTGTCCTTTTTTTGTCTTTTAGTATTTTTTTATGTGGGTCCTTGCCCTCTTATCTAATACCTTTAGGACATTGGTCAGGCATTTCCTTTTTTTAATGAATAATTATTTCACCTAACACCTTGTTTTCAGGTTAGGTACTCATTTTCCTACAAATAGTCAAATAACATGCGTAAAATGAAGAACATGGAATATAAAGAATTCTACTGTTATGATATTATAAAAGCCATAAACTTGTCGCTTCAATAAATAAATTTTCATAAATAGGAGAACACAGTGCAAAACAGTGCATGTGATGATTAAAAACAGTGCATAACAGTAGATTACAGTGCACCACAGTGCACCAATTGTTTTACTATTCATTGCAACTGTTACTAATTCGTGTGCTTAATTTCTTGAGCCAATGGGCTTGCGCATGGTGGCCCACCACACCAATAGGAAACCATATTAATGTGCTAACAGCCTGCAAATTATCCAACTGTAGACCCCACGACCTAATGCTTTTTAGTGGACCGGACCGACCGACAAAACCGACCGGACCGGACCGGACCGACCACATTCGGTCCGGTCCTCGGTCTAGGCTTTTAAGCTAATTCGGTCCTCGGTCCGGTCCGGTCCGGACCGACAAAAAAACCGAAAAAACGTGCCAAAATATGCCTAATTGGACCGGACCGACCGAAGACCGGACCGAACCGAGACCGGACCGACCACATTCGGTCCGGTCTCAGTCTATGGTTTTTCCGGTTCTCGGTCTTCGGTCCGGTCCGGTCTTGGTCGGTCCGGTCCGGTTTTTGGACCATGCTCACCCTTATGTTAGATGCTTCAAATTGATTTGACCATATATTTCGTTACATTTTACTCTAATTTTTAGATCACAATTTTAATACACAAAAGATTCTAGTTTTATTGTGCTAGTCATATTGCATGTGTAGTATCCATGCATTCGAAATAAAAAAACTAGAATTATATTATTTTTTCATGACGACATTCTATTAGTTAATTGTTTTATTGTGATATTGTTTACAAAATGCTAGCGAACTGTTTGTTGTAATAAGGTAATGAATCGGTTTATTACATCATGATAAAATAGTTGTAAAGATGATTCGTAAAATAGTTTATAAGACAGTAAGAAAACAATTTATTGTTTCTAAAATAGAAGCAGGGTAAAAATCTTGATTTCATGAAATAGCAGTAAGACATTTTGTAGGATGACCGCAAAATGGTCTTTAGAATAACCAAAAACAGTTTGTATGCAATTAGTGATGCAGTTTATTATCTTATAAGAGAGTAGCAAGGTGGAAAACAGATAATTCCGAGGGATAAGTGAAGGACTAGGTGTGCAGGATTAGGTGTTCCAAAGATAGTAGTTTGGGTTACTACGTAAAGTTTTTAAGGGTTCTGTTGGGTATAGGATCTCTGCTAAATGTGGAGTTTGGCAAGTTTAGAGTTTGGCTCTAAAGGAGGGTGTTGATTGCTACCAGCAATCAGTTGGTTGTCTCAGTAGTGTATTTAGTACTTAACACGGAAGGTACAACATCGATTGAGTGTAGGGTTTGAGGTGGAGGTGAATGTAACACAACCAGATTATGATAAAAGAGTATTCCAGTTAAGAGAAAAGTATTGTGATGCCAGTGTGTTGTGTGTGAATGTTCATGTTATGCAATAATTATGTACACACACAGAAATTTTTGTACTCTTAGAAATCAAGTAGAAAATCCATCTGGACATAATTCTATTATAACTACTCTCAGTATCGCAAAATTCACCTCTGAGTCGGACATAGGTGATCAGGCTATGTCCCACTGTCCCTGGTCGAATATAGGTGATCAGTCTATATTCCACCGAGGTTCAATAAATTTTGAAATACTTAGCTCAGTTACACTAGTAATATATCCCTTACTTTAAAAGAAAATGTTTCATAATAAGTAAGGCAGCAGGCTTGGCAGGCAGGCATGTGGCGGTCATAGAGTCAACTTTTTGTAAAAGTAGTTATAGTCTAGGTTTTAAAAATACTCAGTTCTCTATAACCAAGGCTCTGATACCAATCTGTAACACCCCCAAAATCAGGGTCCAGCGGAAGCATACAAGTTACTGAGGTGCTACTCAATCGGTATCATAACACAAGTACAAAGAACAGTTTTTATCTCAACCATTTAGAATAACTTTCATTATCAAAAATATTAATTTACATCGTTCAAAAATTGTGCGGAAATACAGGCCCATATAAGAGTTTAGGCGGTCCCAAATATATGTGAGTTGTCTATGACCATGCCATGCCATGCCAAAGCCTTCAATAGTTAGCGATCGTCTTAAACCTGAAAATACATGCTAAAGGTCAGCTTACGCTGGTGAGTTCATAATTTATAATAAAACAGTAGTATTGTGAGTTCAATAAAGAGTTTTGTGACCGCTGTGTGGCTCACAATGCCGTGAAAATAGTGTTTATCTTACAGTAAAATTAGAATTGTGGACCATGAGTAGAGTGTGTGATCATTACAACGAATATAATGTCACGTAGTAAATAGTCTATTACGCTAGCACTAAGTTCATGCAACCGAAGCTTGACAGTGTGCATGCTCTAGAAGCATGTTAATTAAAGCCCTAGCAAGTGTCTATCCCGTGACACTCGTGTTTCGACATGTTATACGCTCGCGTTTGCCTATCTGGCCAAACCGAACGGGGGTGTCAACCCCAATAGATCTATTTATAGCATTCGCGCTTCCCAGCAGGAATTGACGGTTCATGAGTTTGGGCATTGTGGGATTCAGTGTCTTAGGCTAATCCGCGTAATAGTGTAAATAAAACATAAGTTTCAGTGTGGTCCATAAAAGTGTTTGCATAAAACCAATTGTCATTCAATAGAAGTGTTTGCGTAACATCAATGATTTGTAAAGTGTTTTGCATATAAGCAATAGTTTATAGAATGTGTAGCATAAGAGTAATAGTTCATAAAGTGTGTTGCATAAAAGCAATAATTCATAAAGTGTGATGCATGCTTATAAAACTCTTGTGTATGTGAGAAAATAATCAAATATGCGACTAATATACACATAGGTGCATTCGAATAATCATTCAGGTATCCAGAGAAACAATAGTGTTTAAGTAAACAATTTCGCATTCAATAAAACAAGCATTAAGTTTAGTAAAAAACGAGCATGTATTCTCCCCCAAAAACAGTTATAAAAACAATTAAAAGTAGGGGGTCATGAACTCACCTCAGCAAATAGCAGTCTGATAGTAATAAGTCAAGTAGTGATAGTGTGCGGCACTGACACGCGACCTAGATTAGTATGACAAGTTTAGCTTACAGTTTCCAGTTTTAAGACTCGATGAAGTTTAACAAGTTTTAAAGTGTTTGCGTCGTTGTTGCTTGTGTGGCAGCGTTTATGATTGAAAACAATTTTCTAGGTGTGAGTAAGTATTGGCTCATGGAAGTGTATGAGTATATACGTGGACATTAATAAAATATCAAAGACGAATAGATTCTTTGGTCCGACAATAACCGAAAGACGGAGTACGAACAATAATTACAATAAATATTAGACGTTGACGGAATATAATAGCCTTGTCATTGGAAGTACATATATCTATTAGAATTCCGTTTATAAAACGAGTTACATAAATTTATACTTGTTGACCAAATCAAGATAAGATGGATTAATTTGTGTAAGTTTTAAAATAGGTCAAAATATATATATTGCCATTGGTTTAATAAGCTTTTAAATGAGTGAAACATGTAGTTTTGGGTTATGACTAGGTATTAAATTGTTAAAATGAGTTATGGCTATGTGACGGAAAAATAAGTCGCGAGGATAAACCGGAGTGAGTTAAAAATAGATAAGTAACCAAAGGCTCCATATGGGCCTTTTGCCAAATATATATATATATACTCGACACAACACAAAAGAAAATATGGTAACATGCTTGACATCTCAACTGGTGTTTGCATTAGTTTCTAGTTGTGGTGTTAAATAATAGCTTGACTTTGGATTGACCCGCTAGTTATACCCGACACAAAGACGCAGCCCAAACTAAATTTTCAACTCAATTCAATTCTATTTTAACATAACCCAAATCCAATTTTACTGGATAACTAACTGAATTTTTACCATTTACTGGAACTGGTTATAGTCATGAGTGAGCAAAACACATTTTAACAAAATCATTGATATCTTGAAGTTACAAGTTGGGTCAAGCAAGGACACAAAAACAACCCTTCTGTTGGTTCGACCCACAAACATACCCAATATCAGTTTTTAAAGGAATAAAACAAAAAAAATTAGCAGGTTATGGCTTTTTATAGGAGAAGTAGAAGCGTAAAAAAAATAAATAAATAAAAAGACCATGCAAAGCACCCATTTGCTTGGGCAGTTGGGACACGTTTAAGCTGGGTTGAGCTCAGCCCATCACACACCAAAAATTTAAACAAATTCTAGTCCAAACCAAAACAATACTTGAGTTATTAGTTATTTGAGTAGATTTGTCTTTTAACACCTGTGAGCAATAAAAATAAAGCGCATCTATACACTTTTAGTATACAAAACTCGTGGTTAAGAGAGTAGTTAAAAGAACTTGAGCAGCAAGGGGAGAACACCCATTGTGATAATGGGGTCTCGACATATCAAAACATAAACAACCATTTAACTCAAACACTTAACATAAAACCAGTTGTGATGGGCGACACCCACGCTAGTGAAAGAAAAGCAAGTCCTAAGTACCCTATTATGAGTCTTGACCCAACAGGCTAAAGAAGCGATAAACAAGGTCGAAACCAACTTCAACTGATCAAAACCAAACGACAACATACCACTGTGGTTCTACCACAGTGGGTTGCAACCCACGACCAAAACCAACACCAGTAAATCTTTATCTCAAAACCATCATATCCCAAGTTTTATCATAATGAATAAGCCAACAAATTAAGCATAAACAACTTGAACATTTAGGAGAAGATAATCACTAGTTGGTAATACGGTCCCCAAACTCATTCGACACCACAAGAATTAACACCTCCAATCCATGAGCCATTATAGTTTTTGTTTGTAATTTATTTATTTGCCACACAAGAGTCATCAACAACAACAAAAATTTCATTCCCAGGATGTAAAAAAAATAGGATCAATATATGTTTATACACAATTCAAGATTTCAATCTCATAAGACCAAATTAACATAATAATCTTTATAATAGAGTAACATCAATAAAATACAGAAGGGAAGGAAATTAATAAGACCTTAACAAGAGAAGTGGTTGATGTCGATGAAGATGAAGACCACTCGAAAACCCAACACAATCTATACCTCCTTCGAATCCAAGCAAGGCTTCACAATACCCTTAAGAATACTATTCTTTGTGGTGAGATTGAGATGAGACTTGTGTGGATCTCCTGGTATTCGAGCGGCAATAAAAACGAACAAAGAGGAAAACTTTAACCCTACCTTTTGATTATTAAAAATCGATCATAACCAAAAATGGAATAAAAACAAATCTTGCTTCTCCTTGGCGTGCAAGGGTTGCTCTTGGAGTGTAAATCGAGAAGCAAAAGCAGCTATCCTCTTTGAATATAGACTCGATTTCATCCTTCGTGAAGTGAGAGGGATAAGATGAATCTGATTTCTTTTTCTTTTTTTTTTTGAAGAAAGAGGAAGCGTGTATGGTGTATATCTGTTTATGGGAGAAAGGGATGAAACACGAATATATCTGATTTTTGGAGATACGAATATGTATTGAGATATGTGAGAATACTTGAAAAATGTGAAGCGTGTATATCCATCATTCCTCCTAACATTTCATTTTTTTTTTTTTTTTCAATTCGCTTATTATAAAAAGAAAGTGTAGGTTTAATTATTTAGTAGCTTTTATTTATTTAGATATGAACGTGTCCCGTTAAGCTCCGATGTAATGTGGCATTCTTTGTTTGGCTCGAATGCGAGAAATTTTGTTTCTATGAACGTATAATAAAAGCATATTTATAGACTCTGTTTATTAATAATTAGTTTTGTCGTTACTATCATAGTGTCGTACGCGTGTCGTGCTGTGCTCGAGATAGAATCTCGGTTCGGTAAACAAATATTAGTATAAGTCAGAAAATAATGTTTTCACATTTTCTGATAAAATAAGCAATGCAGTGAGTTACTGTAAGCTACCATGTGTGGGTTAGTACCCCAAAATAGTTATTTAAGCTTGTGTATGCTTAGATGGATAGTTAGATAATAATAAATTGACATTTATTATTTAAAATCAGCTTGGAAAATACCGGTTTGTTACATTACTCTTATTAAAATTGCTCACAAAATTGTAAACTTTATTAAGGAGATAATATAGTAGTATTAAGATTAATACTTCAAAAAACATATAACTTAAAATATTATTTCTTTATATTGTGAAGGCACTACCGCACTAGTACATATTTGTCTACCTTTTATAGATAAAACGAGTGGGAATACCCGCGCGTTGCTGCGGGGATGTTTTGTTTAATTTAAACTCGAAATGAAACGATTATCCAAAAAAAAAATTGTTATTAAAAAAAAAAAGAAAACAAAAAAAAGCACGGTTTTACTGTTCATTGAACAATAAGGGTGTGCCTGGTTAGTAGTGGGGAAGGGAAAAGGGAAATGAAATGCACAGGAATGAGTGATGGTGGGTTATCAATCCCATACCTCCTCAATTTACTTTATAATGGTCAATTACCCATTACCAATTAATCATTATATTACTTAGCTCCAACCAAGCATCTTTATTCATTACTTTTCCTATTCCCCACCCCCTTAACCCCCCAACCAAGCACCCCTAAGTCCATAGAGTTATCGGTATTTTGTAAAATTAGTCCTTAGGGAATAAATCTGCAATGGTTCAATAACCTCAGAAACCGAAAAAAATAAAAAATAAAAAATTGCACTGTAGTGCATGTTTTGCATTGTACATCGCATCTTTAGTCAACTCATAGATTGAAAGGTATATACGGAAGAATGCAGTTTTTTTTTTTTTTTAAGGAATGTCTAACCAATGACATAAAGGCATTTGATAAGATTTGTTTTTTTGGTCTTTTATATGAGCCCCTGTCACTTTTTAACTAAAAAAAATATTTTTGTTTGTCATTTTTTTTGTCGTTTAGTATTTTTTTATGTGGGTCCTTGCCCTCTTATCTAATACCTTTAGGACATTGGTCAGGCATTTCCTTTTTTTAATGAATAATTATTTCACCTAACACCTTGTTTTCAGGTTAGGTACTCATTTTCCTACAAATAGTCAAATAACATGCGTAAAATGAAGAACATGGAATATAAAGAATTCTACTGTTATGATATTATAAAAGCCATAAACTTGTCGCTTCAATAAATAAATTTTCATAAATAGGAGAACACAGTGCAAAACAGTGCATGTGATGATTAAAAACAGTGCATAACAGTAGATTACAGTGCACCACAGTGCACCAATTGTTTTACTATTCATTGCAACTGTTACTAATTCGTGTGCTTAATTTCTTGAGCCAATGGGCTTGCGCATGGTGGCCCACCACACCAATAGGAAACCATATTAATGTGCTAACAGCCTGCAAATTATCCAACTGTAGACCCCACGACCTAATGCTTTTTAGTGGACCGGACCGACCGACAAAACCGACCGGACCGGACTGGACCGACCACATTTGGTCCGGTCCACGGTCTAGGCTTTTAAGCTAATTCGGTCCTCGGTCCGGTCGGTCCGGTCCGGTCCGGACCGACCAAAAAACCGAAAAAACGTGGCAAAATATGCCTAATTGGACCGGACCGACCGAAGACCGGACCGGACCGAGACCGGACCGACCACATTCGGTCCGGTCTCAGTCTATGGTTTTTCCGGTTCTCGGTCTTCGGTCCGGTCCGGTCTTGGTCGGTCCGGTCCGGTTTTTGGACCATGCTCACCCTTATGTTAGATGCTTCAAATTGATTTGACCATATATTTCGTTACATTTTACTCTAATTTTTAGATCACAATTTTAATACACAAAAGATTCTAGTTTTATTGTGCTAGTCATATTGCATGTGTAGTATCCATGCATTCGAAATAAAAAAACTAGAATTATATTATTTTATCATGACGACATTCTATTAGTTAATTGTTATATTGATATTTGGTCCGCCGGTATATAAAATATTGCTTCGTTACTGAATTGTGTTAAATGCATCAAGTCATTTATGATTTCATGCATTGCTCATGCTCCAATTTCTTATTACACAACGACAAAATGAAAATATTCCATATCAATTGGTATTCTTGGATATACGAGATGTTACTCTTATTAAAATTGCTCACAAAATTGTAAACTTTATTAAGGAGATAAAATAGTAGTATTAAGATTAATACTTCAAAAAACATATAACTTAAAATATTATTTCTTTATATTGTGAAGGCACTACCGCACTAGTACATATTTGTCTACCTTTTATAGATAAAACGAGTGGGAATACCCGCGCGTTGCTGCGGGGATGTTTTGTTTAATTTAAACTCGAAATGAAACGATTATCCAAAAAATTTTTGGTTATTAAAAAAAAAGAGAAAAAAAAAGCACGGTTTTACTGTTCATTGAACAATAAGGGTGTGCCTGGTTAGCAGTGGGGAAGGGAAAATGGAAATGAAATGCAAAAGAATGAGTGATGGTGGGTTATCAATCCCTTACCTCCCCAATTTACTTTATAATGGTCAATTACCCATTACCAATTAATCATTATATTATTTAGCTCCAACCAAGCATCTTTATTCATTACATTTCCTATTCCCCACCCCCTTAACCCCCCAACCAAGCACCCCTAAGTCCATAGAGCTATCGGTATTTTGTAAAATTAGTCCTTAGGGAATAAATCTGCAATGGTTCAATAACCTCAGAAACCGAAAAAAATAAAAAATAAAAAATTGCACTGTAGTGCATGTTTTGCATTGTTCATCGCATCTTTAGTCAACTCATAGATTGAAAGGTATATACGGAAGAATGCAATTTTTTTTTTTTTTTTTTTTTTTTTTTTTTTTTTTTTTTTTTTTTTAAGGAATGTCTAACCAATGACATAAAGGCATTTGATAAGATTTGTTTTTTTTGGTCTTTTATATGAGCCCCTGTCACTTTTTAACTAAAAAAAATATTTTTGTTTGTCCTTTTTTTTGTCTTTTAGTATTTTTTTATGTGGGTCCTTGCCCTCTTATCTAATACCTTTAGGACATTGGTCAAGCATTTCTTTTTTTTAATGAATAATTATTTCACCTAACACTTTGTTTTCAGGTTAGGTACCCATTTTCCTACAAATAACATGCGTAAAATGAAGAACATGGAATATAAAGAATTCTATTGTTATGATATTATAAAAGCCATAAACTTGTCGCTTCAATAAATAAATTTTCATAAATAGGAGAACACAGTGCAAAACAGTGCATGTGATGATTAAAAACAATGCATAACAGTAGATTACAGTGCACCACAGTGCACCAATTGTTTTACTATTCATTGCAACTGTTACTAATTCGTGTGCTTAATTTCTTGAGCCAATGGCTTGCGCATGGTGGCCCACCACACCAATAGAAAACCATATTAATGTGCTAACAGCCTGCAAATTATCCAACTGTAGACCCCACGACCTAATGCTTTTTAGTGGACCGGACCGATCGACAAAACCGACCGGACCGGACCGACCACATTCGGTCCGGTCCTCGGTCTAGGCTTTTAAGCTAATTCGGTCCTCGGTCCGGTCCGGTTCGGACCGACCAAAAAACCGAAAAAACGTGCCAAAATATGCCTAATTGGACCGGACCGACCGAAGACCGGACCGGACCGAGACCGGACCGACCACATTCGGTCCGGTCTCGGTCTATGGTTTTTCCGGTTCTCGGTCTTCGGTCCGGTCCGGTTTTTGGACCATGCTCACCCTTATGTTAGATGCTTCAAATTGATTTGACCATATATTTCGTTACATTTTACTCTAATTTTTAGATCACAATTTTAATACACAAAAGATTCTAGTTTTATTGTGCAAGTCATATTGCATGTGTAGTATCCATGCATTCGAAATAAAAAAACTAGAATTATATTATTTTATCATAACGACATTCTATTAGTTAATTGTTATATTGATATTTGGTCCGCCGGTACATAAAATATTGCTTCGTTACTGAATTGTGTTAAATGCATCAAGTCATTTATGATTTCATGCATTGCTCATGCTCCAATTTCTTATTACACAACGACAAAATGAAAATATTCCATATCAATTGGTATTCTTGGATATACGAGATGTTACTCTTCTTAAAATTGCTCACAAAATTGTAAACTTTATTAAGGAGATAAAATAGTAGTATTAAGATTAATACTTCAAAAAACATATAACTTAAAATATTATTTCTTTATATTGTGAAGGCACTACCGCACTAGTACATATTTGTCTACCTTTTATAGATAAAACGAGTGGGAATACCCGCGCGTTGCTGCGGAGATGTTTTGTTTAATTTAAACTCGAAATGAAACGATTAACCAAAAAAAATTTTGTTATTAAAAAAAAAGAAAACAAAAAAAAGCACGGTTTTACTGTTCATTGAACAATAAGGGTGTGCCTGGTTAGTAGTGGGGAAGGGAAAAGGGAAACGAAATGCAAAGGAATGAGTGATGGTGGGTTATCAATCCCTTACCTCCCCAATTTACTTTATTATGGTCAATTACCCATTACCAATTAATCATTATATTACTTAGCTCCAACCAAGCATCTTTATTCATTACCTTTCCTATTCCCCACCCCTTTAACCCCCAACCAAGCACCCCTAAGTCCATAGAGTTATCGGTATTTTGTAAAATTAGTCCTTAGGGAATAAATCTGCAATGGTTCAATAACCTCAGAAACCAAAAAAAAAATAAAAAATTGCACTGTAGTGCATGTTTTGCATTGTTCATCGCATCTTTTGTCAACTCATAGATTGAAAGGTATATACGGAAGAACGCAGTTTTTTTTTTTTTTTTTTTTTTTTTTTTTTTTTTTTTTTTTTTTTTTTAAGGAATGTCTTACCAATGACATAAAGGCATTTGATAAGATTTGTTATTTTTGGACTTTTATATGAGCCCCTGTCACTTTTTAACTAAAAAAAATATTTTTGTTTGTCCTTTTTTTTGTCTTTTAGTATTTTTTTATGTGTGTCCTTGCCCTCTTATCTAATACCTTTAGGACATTGGTCAGACATTTCCTTTTTTTAATGAATAATTATTTCACCTAACACCTTGTTTTCAGGTTAGGTACTCATTTTCCTACAAATAACATGCGTAAAATGAAGAACATGCAATATAAAGAATTCTACTGTTATGATATTATAAAAGCCATAAACTTGTCGCTTCAATAAATAAATTTTCATAAGTAGGAGAACACAGTGCATGTGATGATTAAAAACAGTGCCTAACAGTAGATTACAATGCACCACAGTGCACCAATTGTTTTACTATTCATTGCAACTGTTTCTAATTCGTGTGCTTAATTTCTTGAGCCAATGGGCTTGCGCATGGTGGCCCAACACACCAATAGGAAACCATATTAATGTGCTAACAGCCTGCAAATTATCCAACTGTAGACTCTACGCCCTATTGCTTTTTAGTGGACCGGACCGACCGACAAAACCGACCGGACCGGACCGGACCGACCACATTCGGTCCGGTCCTCGGTCTAGGCTTTTAAGCTAATTCGGTCCTCGGTCCGGTCGGTCCGGTCCGGTCCGGACCGACCAAAAAACCGAAAAATCGTGCCAAAATATGCCTAATTGGACCGGACCGACCACATTCGGTCCGGTCTCGGTCTATGGTTTTTCCGGTTCTCGGTCTTCGGTCCGGTCCGGTCTTGGTCGGTCCGGTCCGGTTTTTAGACCATGCTCACCCTTATGTTAGATGCTTCAAATTGATTTGACCATATATTTCGTTACATTTTACACTAATTTTTAGATCACAATTTTAATACACAAAAGATTCTAGTTTTATTGTGCAAGTCATATTGCATGTGTAGTATCCATGCATTCGAAATAAAAAAAAAAAAAACTAGAATTATATTATTTTATCATGACGACATTCTATTAGTTAATTGTTATATTGATATTTGATCCGCCGGTACATAAAATATTGCTTCGTTACTGAATTGTGTTAAATGCATCAAGTCATTTATGATTTCATGCATTGCTCATGCTCCAATTTCTTATTACACAACGACAAAATGAAAATATTCCATATCAATTGGTATTCTTGGATATACGAGATGTTACTCTTATTAAAATTGCTCACAAAATTGTAAACTTTATTAAGGAGATAAAATAATAGTATTAAGATTAATACTTCAAAAAACATATAACTTAAAATATTCTTTCTTTATATTGTGAAGGCACTACCGCACTAGTACATATTTGTCTACCTTTTATAGATAAAACGAGTGGGAATACCCGCGCGTTGCTGCGGGGATGTTTTGTTTAATTTAAACTCGAAATGAGACGATTGTCCAAAAAAAATTTTGTTATTAAAAAAAAAAGAAAACAAAAAAAAGCACGGTTTTACTGTTCATTGAACAATAAGGGTGTGCCTGGTTAGTAGTGGGGAAGGGAAAAGGGAAATGAAATGCAAAGGAATGAGTGATGGCAGGTTATCAATCCCTTACCTCCCCAATTTACTTTATAATGGTCAATTACCCATTACCAATTAATCATTATATTACTTAGCTCCAACCAAGCATCTTTATTCATTACCTTTCCTATTCCCCACCCCCTTAACCCCCAACCAAGCACCCCTAAGTCCATAGAGTTATCGGTATTTTGTAAAATTAGTCCTTAGGGAATAAATCTGCAATGGTTCAATAACCTCAGAAACCAAAAAAATAAAAAATAAAAAAATTGCACTGTAGTGCATGTTTTGCATTGTTCATCGCATCTTTAGTCAACTCATAGATTGAAAGGTATATACGGAAGAATGCAGTTTTTTTTTTTTTTTTTTTTTTTTTTTTTTTTTTTTTTTTTTTAAGGAATGTCTAACCAATGACATAAAGGCATTTGATAAGGTTTGTTTTTTTTGTCTTTTATATGAGCCCCTGTCACTTTTTAACTAAAAAAAATATTTTTGTTTGTCCTTTTTTTTGTCTTTTAGTATTTTTTTATGTGGGTTTTTGCCCTCTTATCTAATACCTTTAGGACATTGGTCAGACATTTCATTTTTTTAATGAATAATTATTTCACCTAACACCTTGTTTTCAGGTTAGGTACTTATTTTTCTACAAATAACATGCGTAAAATGAAGAACATGCAATATAACGAATTCTACTGTTATGATATTATAAAAGCCATAAACTTGTCGCTTCAATAAATAAATTTTCATAAATAGGAGAACACGGTGCAAAACAGTGCATGTGATGATTAAAAACAGTGCATAACAGTAGATTACAATGCACCACAGTGCACCAATTGTTTTACTATTCATTGCAACTGTTACTAATTCGTGTGCTTAATTTTCTTGAGCCAATGGGCTTGCGCTTAGTGGCCCAACACACCAATAGAAAACAATATTAATGTGCTAACAAATTATCCAACTGTGGACCCTACGCCATAATGCTTTTTAGTGTATGTTATAATGAAACTACAAGTAAAACATTAGCATAGTATAGAACTATAGTGTATAGTTGTGACTTGTGAGAGATTGTAGGTAGCCTTCTTGCCTAAATCAGTATCACAATCTTCACATGTGTTGACCCGAAAACAAACTTCCATTTTCCTTGCACAAAATAATTTTTAATTTTACCAAACTCTTCTTTTGTCAACCTCAAGTTGGGTCTGACTTTATTTTATTTAAAAAAAAACGGTTTCTTTTTCTTTTGGTCGGTGGAACACATTAGTTCACAAATCTTAATTATCGCACGTGATGTAACTCAAATGAACTTATTTCCGGCTACAAACCAATTTACAAACTCTGCTATTTGAGGCTCTTGCAATGTTACAGGTCAGACGCTTTGGACGTGGCCATTTCGAGGGGATCAAATATATGAAGATTTCACAATGGCGAGACAGTTTTGGTAAAGAAGCATAATGATACTTGTTCAAGGTTGTATTAGTGTTATATATTTCAGTTTCTTAAAAAAAAAAAAAAAAAAAAAAAAAAAAAAAAAAAAAAAAAAACTTTTATGTTTCACCATTTATGGCAACTTCATAAGAACCAATAATTTCCATGTGTGAAACCAAGATAAGTCCAGTGATTGTCAATTTGATTCATACGGGTTGCATTTTATTTAAAGTTGCCACAATTAATTCAAGATTTGACTTTCTCATACATGTAGGGTAATTTCTGCAATTTAAATAAACACAAGGGACACATGTACACGTAACTATTTTGTGTATAAATAAGCCGGCCTCATTCTCCAACCATGCATATCACATTTTTCTTTCAATGGCAAAAAAGTGTGAGTTGAAGCTTGTAGGGATTGATGCAAGTCCATATGTGAACCGGGTTCAAGTCGTTCTCAAACTCAAGTCTATTGACTATGAGTATATTCAGGAACATTATCCTAGCAAAAGTGAGCTCTTGTTAACTTCAAACCCGGTTCATAAGAAAGTCCCGGTCCTTGTTCATGCAAACAAATCTCCTATTCCTGAGTCACTTGTCATAATCGAATACCTTGATGAAATCCATCCCGATGCTCACCAAATCCTCCGTAAGGCGCCCTTAGATCGAGCTGAATGCCGGTTTTGGGTATTCTACATTGATAACACGGTATGCTAAAAATCTAATGTTATTTATATTGATCTGTAACACTTTGCATGTCTTAACTTGTCCTAATCAAATAGTCTTAAAAATAATAATAAAAATAATAAATAAATAAATAAATAAATTCAGATTCTGAGACATTATCACAGATATAATTAGGACATTTTGAGACTTTTGCCATAAACACTTATATATTTCAAAATTTTCATATTTAGGACCATAGGATTACAGCAATTGAAGTAGTAAAGATTATCGAATTGCATAAACTTTTCTTTTGTATACATATCAAATATGACAGCTATCACATAGAATAATGGTCGTCTGATAATAGAAATTATGCATAAGCGCTAGCGAGGACCTTCTACAGTTCTACACCTCGCAAAGTAAAAAGTATATGAGAAATATATATCAATCGCGATATGGTTAGTTGCATTAAGTATCACGTTAATGATATTTGCATTATGTAAGGAAGGCAACTATATATCCTTATATATTGTAATATATGTATACCTATATCAAACTGATTATCAAATCATTGTATTATTTATCTTATTAATAATGTCATATCAAATGTCAAATTTAAAGTTGACATAGTGTATTTATGATACAGTTGTTACATAGAACGTTTGTTATTTTTTATTGTGTTGACCAAAATAAACTATACCTTAAGAGGTTCTAAATTTCATGTTAATTACCTGCTACTAATAATAAGAATACTTACAAGCTACTACGGATCACTATGTTTAACATATAGATATGGCGGTTGTACGAAGAATTGAGGCTAGCACCAGGAAAAGAAGAAAAGGAAGAAGTTAAAAAACGTATCTTTGAAGCAGCACAATTGTTAGAAGGGGCGTATGCGAAGTCTAGCAATGGAAAGACCTATTTCGGAGGAGATGATTTAAGTTACATTGATGTTGTTCTTGGATGTTTTCTTCCATGGACAGGAATGATTGAAACAATCAACGATTTCAAAGTATTTGATGAAGTTAGAACCCCCAGACTCGCAGCATGGGCTAAGTGTATACGTTCACACGAAGCCTTCAAGAGTGTGTGCCCAGGAGATGAAGCTCTTATGGACTTATATATGGTACGTCAGAAATATAAAACCAATATATGTATGATCTAAACATTTTTTGTGTTTTCTCGTATGTTTTATATATATGTTATTATGTGTCATAATATTTCAATTCGGTTTGAAATATGTATCTTGTTTGGTTGAAAGTAAAGATCACAGTCGTGCTCTATTGTCTATTTGTCTTCTGTAATTTATGTTTGAACTTTGAACCCTCTACATTAAATTTGTTTTTATCAATTTATGATTTCTTTGGAAAACACCTGTGAGATATTCTTTTATTATCAATTGCTAAAAAGATTAGTGTTTATTTAATAATTGGATAAATTGCAAATTTAGTCACACTTTCTGCGAAAGTGCAAAAAAGACCCCGAGTTATAAAGGCATGCAAAAACACCACTCACATTACGGATAAGTGCAAAACAGCCACTGAGACCTAACTCTCGTTACTTTCGTCGTTAACTGCCACGTCATTGAGGGTATTATAGTCATTTCAGTGTTCATTTCCCTCCCGCCAATTATAATTCGAAGACTATATTTGTAAACAAACGTAAACTCTCTAGAGAGCAACTAGATTACTAGAGTAGCTTTTTCAGATTGCATTAACTCCTCAAAACCACCCCACTTAACTTCATATCAGAATTAAAGATAACCAACCGTCAAAACATATCTTTAAAAAAAAATCCTCAATCGAAACAACGAAACACAGCAATGGCGAATAATGATAAGGGAAAGTCTTTGTTGATTTGGGGGGGAGGGGGGGGGGGGGGATCATCCAAAAAGTCATGGGGGAAAGGTATATTAAACGATGAAGTCTTTGAAGAAGTTATGGCTACATTTGGTGATCAAGTTATTGCCAATTATGGTACGTATAAGAACATAGGGAAGGAGTTGATAGAAGAAATTATTCAATGGCTTTTGAACAAAACTTACAACGAACCAAACGTGGGTGGTAGTGGTGCGATATCTATTCCTACCATTGGAAGTGGTAGCGGTGGCTCCAATGAGGTATTTACAAAGACAAAAAGAGGGAGGGGAAGACCTAGAAAAAAGTGACTTTTTATGTACCAATAAATAATCCGAGTACAATGTCACCAAAAAGGAAGAGGGGAAGGCATGTTAGGAGTGGGAAGAAGAAGGAGAGGAGTGATAATTCGAGTACAAGTACCCAAAAAAGGAAGAGGGGAAGGCCTGTTGGGAGTAGGAAGAAGAAGGTGGAGAAGGAAGAGCATACGGATATTGGTATGTTAATGTAGTATATTTCATTTACGTGTCATTTTTAATTTGCTTATGTTGGATGCTATGATAATTTTGATAGACTTTTATATGCATTCCATTTGATTGGCATGATTGAGTGCCCTGATTGGTAGGTTTAGGGTAAACAGAGTATTATGGTATTAAGTAGGGTGTTAGAATATCATAAGTAAGAGTGTTTGGCATAGCAGCAGTACTGCTATACAAACTAAGTCTTCACATTGATGTCTTGACTATTGACGTTTGAATTTAAGTAGGATGATATGTTATCACGTTGGTTCTAAGTAAGTATTCACATTGGTTCTAAGTAAGTGTTCATATTGGTTATGGGTGCTGGTTGAGTAGTCATGGTGAGAAGGTAAGATGGAAATGTAGGTAGATGGTTAAATGCAATAAAAAGTTGAATTGGAGTTGTATAATTGTCAAGTGTTGTGATGGAATACTTTGCTCTGATTGTGTCTCTTGAGAGTGTCTTTTATTGTAATGGAGATAATGGTCAACATGACTACTGCTGCATTGATGTCTTGTACAATGTGGTGAGCCTGCATACATCAGTCTACACTTGTCTGCATAACTGTTTCATTGACTGCTGATGCATTGACTTTAGCATGTATACCATTAGTTTGGATTAAAATGATAAATGAAAATAGTGTGTTACTTTAATTAACTATTGTCATTTGAATTAAACGGTGGCAGGTTTAATTGGTTATGTGGGTGAAATTGTGTTCAGTATGCACAATAATGGAGTCTTTGAATTTGGTCCATTGAGGTATGTACAAGGGAATATTCTACACTTTGTGTCTTTGTCTGTGATAGACATATCTTTAGCCTTGGTCTAGATGATATGTTATCACACATTAAGGGAGAAAAATGGGCTGTGTTCTTTTGTTTGCCTGGAAAATCATTAGAAGAAGGTTTAAAGTTGATTCACACAGACAATGATGTGCGTATAATGATCGAACTAGGTTGTCGGGCTGGTTCTGTAGAGTTTTTTGTTGCTCACACAAAACAGATGTTATCTCAATACTATTTAAAAAACATTGATTCTGAGGGTAAAGGTGAGGAGGTTGTCGGATGAGTAGAAGAAGATGCTAGCTTGCGGTGCTCTAGTACTTTAACTCCTTTTAGGACTAGTACTTCAAAACCTTTTAGGGTTGTGGATGATGTTGATGCTTCAAAATCTGACTTTAGGAAGCATAAAAAGAGGTTTGTGGATAAGGGAAAAGAAAAGATGGTTAATTAGGATGATGTTGTTAACAGGAATAAACCGGCTGGTATTGTCATTAGAGAGGGTGGTTCAGTGAATGTGGGAGCTATGGGTGCGGGTTTTTTTAAGACCAAGAAGTGATGTTAAAATTACTAACTGCGTACTGGGTCTAAGGGTACCAAGATCATTGAGAAACAAAGTGGTGTTATTTTGACTAGGTGAGTCTAATGAATTGTCTAGCAAAATTTTTGGATACATTGCATTACCTATTATAGTAACCTCATTTCATTGCATATTTTGATTGTGCAGGTATAGTTGATCACCTGTTGGTTCATCCAGTAGAAGCTTTTGAAGTTTGACAAATGGGTTCATCTTTTGGGATTACCTAATGTGTAGAAACAAAAACAGTTTTAATTTAGTTGTATTTTGATGAAGCGAAAAGTGTTACGCTTTTAAGGGGTCATTTAAGCCCTGAATCGTGTTTTTATGATCAAATATTTCCCTAAATCGTTTCTTTTCTCATTTTAGGTACTTGGGACGTAATTTCTGGAATATGAAGCATTTTGGAGTTTTTTGGACGTTTTTATGCTCAGGAATGAAGAAAACGAGAAAGGCAAGAATCTAAGCTGGAAACAGTACCTGACGGCGTCAAGTACCACAAGGTGACGCCGTCACAGGTTGATCAAGAGATGGATATTTGCTTTACACTTGATGCGCCAGAAAGATAATGGGAAGATTACACGTGACGGCTTCACGTTATAAACCGACAAGGCCGTCATGTATTCACTTAAAGAGAGACGGCCCAAAAGACTTTGAGAGTGACGGCGTTAGGGTTGAACCTAACAACGTCAGAGGTTAAAGAGTGACGACGTCAGAACAACGACTTGCACAAGAAGAAACCTCAGTAAAACTGTCACATGTTGATCAAGACAATCACAACTTGCGCGTGGAGTAGCTGACACTGTTTTGGCCATAACTTTTGCATACGAACTCGAATTTGAGCAATTCAAAAAAGGAAACGATCAGGACGAAAAAATCTTCAATTTGGTGAAAAAATTGTCATGACGCCATCACTCCTTAGGGCTGAAGCCGTTAGAATGGGCAGGACAGAAAACAACCTATAAATACAACCTCATAACTTCACTTTTTGTAAGCCCAAACCCTAAGTCCGATTCTAGGGTTAGGGTAGGTGTTTTTCCAGCAACTTAGAGGGTCTTAATCACTCCATAAACATCTTATAATGGTTTGTTGATTCTACCTTAATTCATGTCTTCAATTATCATTATTGTTGCTTGTTCTTCATTAATTATGCTTGGCTAATTCACCTTGTGTTTACCTATGATTGTGTGAAACTTGTTTATAATTAATTAGATCTTATTGATTTCTTGTTGATATTTGAGTCTATCTTCATCAATTAAGGCGTGACACTTTGATAGGTCTAATTGGTTTAGTTTATAATTCTTGTTTCCTATTGTCTCTTGTTTGATTGATTGATTTCACCTTATGTCTAAGAAAACTGGCTGACCTCTTTATATAACTAGCTTGAACGTCTTAGAAAAGGCAATCGGATGTGTACTACAGTTTTATTTGGTTGCTTTTAATGCATAAGTGACTGCTAAGGAGGCTATGTTAGGAGCTAGTTGTCGGCTTGACATAGGAAGAGCTAGAAGCGTATAGAGTTGAGAAAGATCGTACACAGCCCCAAGAATGGTATTAAGGAAAGCAACACTTCAATCACAACAAGGTTAACATTCAATAGGTAGAATTGGATAGCTAGCAAGGAGTAATACATCATAGGTAGATACACTTCACTTCTCTTGTAGAACCCTAATTTACTTTTCTTGCACATTAGTTTAATTAGTAGCTTTTGGGTTAATTGATTAGCAACTAATTCCGCCCCTCCTTCCAAAATCGAGATTTTACTGCTTTCATAAAATATAAAATACAAAAAGAATCATCCTTCACCTCTAGACCTAGTTAGATTAATTTCAATGCTAACGAACACTATTCCCTGTGGAGAACGATCAATCCCCCGGTACTTGCCACTACACTATACTACATCGGTCAGGTACACTGCCTGGTGGGGATTGCAAGCTTCTCGAGATCCCTCGAGAGGTAAAACCTTTTGCAAGGTTGCAAAACCACGCATCAAGTTTTTGGCGCCGTTGCCGGGGAATAGTTATTGTTTAGGTTGAAACTTCTTTTTATTAGGTCTACTTGCTAGATTCCTTTCTAGTAAGATTTTTATTTTTATTTTTATAGGTTTTCTTTAGTCTATCTTTTTTTTGTTCCTTTGTTCGTAACCGTTACCATCCGACATCATGGAAGGTGGTAATATCCTTGATCCCATCAACCCACCATGACAAAACCCACCACAACCAAACCAACCTCCTAGACCCTGCACTTTAGGAGAGTACTCCTGACCTAGCCACCAAGGCTATCGAAACACCATTTAGCTCACTCAAGGAGCCAATGTGTCTCCCTTGCGATCCGAAACCATCTAGTTGGTGCAAAGCGGATGTGCATTCCATGGACTTCGTTCCGAAGATCCTAATCAACATTTCAAGGATTTCCTCAAAATTGTAGATTCCATAGAACTTGATGTTGAAACTCGAGAGATGACCCGATTGCGTCTCTTCCAATTCTCTCTACGTGACCAAGCTTGTCAATGGCTTGAGCGTTTACCTGCGGGATCCATCACCTCTTGGGTTGATCTCACCACTCGTTTCCTTGCTTAATTTTTCCCACAGGGGAGAACCACCAAGTTAAGGAATGACATCTTGATGTTCCAACAATGTCAAGGTGAAACTCTTTACGAAGCATGGACTCGTTTCAAGGACTTACTCCAAAAAGTCCCTCATCATGGCATAGATCTTTGGCTCCAAGTCAAAATCTTCTATGACCATATGAATCTCTCCACGAGGCAAACCATTGACCAAGCGTCCGGTGGCAAGCTACGTGATCAAAGTTCGAAAGAATCATGGGAACTCATAGAAGATCTTGCTCTCTATGACAACGAAAGTTGGAATGATCCCCGTGGTTTAAACAAAACGGTCAAGGCAATATCTTTGCCTTCGAACAATTCAAGCACTCCCGACCGTAGGATCATGGAACTTGAAGCCAAGTCAAGCTTCTCATGAAATCTTACGAGGCTCCTAAACCTTCAAGCCAAGTGAACAAAATCACTTCTTCATGCGAATTATGTAGTGGTCCCCACGACACTCGTGATTGCATGGAACTCCCCAAACAAGCTTTTGCAGATTACGCATCCTCGCATACCGACGGAGCGGGAGAAAAGTGGTACACTTTCAAACCCGAGCCAAACCCTTACGGTGATTGATATAATCCTTCTTGGAAAAATCACCCGAACCTTAGGTGGACACAAAACCAAAACATGCCCCAAAACAATTCTTCCAATCCACCTAATCATTACCAATCAAACGGTTCACCCCCAACCGTACTTTTAACAACAATCCTTCCAACAACTATGGTAGTACCAATAATTTTGATGGGTTGATGTCCAAATTTATGGCATTTCAAGTAGCTCGTATGGCTAAGTTTGAATCAGAATTCAATCAACAACAAACAAGGATGACCAATAAAATAGACAACTTGTTGAAATCCCTCAACAACCAAGTGTTAACTACACCAAAGAAGGACACTAGAGACACTAGTAGCGGAACCCAAATTAAGGACCCCTCATCATCCAAACATGTCCACTTTGTCAACGTTGTCACCATTAAGTCAATCGATAAGAATAGGGAAGAAAATGATAAGGATGAAGTTGGAATAGAAATTAAACCAAAGGATGAGGCTAAGGAACTTGAGGATTGATGAACTCAAATAACTACATTTTATTGTCAACATTTATCTTATTTATTTGACTTTTTTTATTATATTATTTATGAGAATCGATACTTAATCATTTACTTTAGTAATTCTCAGGTAAAAACAAGCAATTGGTGGAACTTAACGATTTTGGACGAAATATGGAGCAAAACTAGCAAGATGTCAAAAGTTACTGGAACCCAGAAGATGAGCCGTATCTCTCTCAACAGATACGCTGCAATATCATACTTAGATGAATTCGAAGACCATTGCCTGACTTTAAAGAATGCGCCGCATGCAATTCTAGCATGCGCCGCATATGAAACTTTGGTCAACGAAGAAGGCCAAACTTGTTCTACTCCAGATACGCCGCATCATATTTCTGACATACGGCGTATTACTATCAAGACTTCACCAGATGTAATCCAAGACGCTAATGGACATGCGCCGCATACAAGAACTAAGTTACGCCGCATCTGAAGACGGTGTACGAATATTCCAGAATATATTAATCTTTGACCCCACGCGAAGTTAAGTTAATGCGCCGCATCTCGCTATTCTATGCGCCGCATCTTACCCTCAGACAGAAAGTATAAATACCCCAAGGACAGATGAATTTTGTGTGCAAGATACTAAGAGCAAAACCCTAAGAGACGAATTCAGTCAAAGAAGCTTCACAAGACACACACCAAACAAAGATCTTAGAGCTGTAAGGAGGTCCTGCATGTATTTAATTTATTAAGTAGTTTTGTTTTATTGTAATAGTAAGCTTTAATTCATCAGGATAGATGGGCTTGTGATATGTGACTACGAAACATCGTACACTCCCTTTAATATTGCTTTCCCATTAATTAAAGTTTATATGTTGATGTCTTTGGTGACTTATATTAGTGCTTTGGTAACCTCTGTGTCTAGCTGAGCCCGTGGACTGCCATATCTGCCCCTCGCCTATTTATTCTAGCGTCTTTAGAAAAGTATGATAGGCATAATTGATCATTACGGGTTTACTCGCCGATATGCTCGATCCAACGAGAAAGACCAGATTTAATACACTTCATATAAAACTAGCAATAAAATAAGTGACAAACTACTTAATTATCAGGACAGGTCTTCTTATAGTCTCTATTATCTATCTGTGTACGTTTTGCTATTTATTGTTTCGTTCTCATTAATTTACTATTTAATAAAACCAAATCTGTGCTAGTCTCTCAGACTAAAATCCCCTTGCGTTAGATTAGATTGTAAAACTAACTTAGAATATTAAAATATTGATAGACAAATTAGGTTTTTGTTCCACTCTTAGTGATCGACACTCTGCTTACCAAATAGGCTACATTAATCGGGTACACTGCCCGTTAGTGTTGTTTATAGGTTAAGTCGGCTAAATATAAATTTAACACTTGATAAGGAATAAACACCTATACAACGACAACATCAAAGTTTTTCGCGCCGTTACCAGGGAGTGAATTGTTAAAACTTGTTTATCTATTAGTATTTTAATTAGGTTTTCTAACTTTTTGATTTTTTTTAGTTTTTGTAGATTTTAATTTTACTAACTCTTTGTTTGTTTGTTTGTTTGCATTCATTGTATATTTTGCATATTTTCTGTTTTTGTGTATGTTTGTTTGTTTTGTGTGTTTTTATTTGATTTCTGCATTAATTGCTGTCGTTGTATTCTGATGATCCAAACGATACGGCGTATTTGTTTTCCCAGATGCGGCGTATGGCGTTTTAATTTTTTAAATACAGCGCATTTAATTATTCGAGTACAGCACATCTATTTTTTAGATACGACGTATTTTATTTTTAATCAAAAAAATTTTAAACCCTAACGAAGATACGACGCATCTGTTTTACCGATACGCCGTATTTAAACTTTTTATTAAAAACAGATTTCGAATTAATTAAAAAGGAAGCGACGCATTGATTTTTGTCGATACGGCGCATCTATCTGAATAAAAAATCTTTTATTTTGAAACGTAACGAAGATACGACGCATTAGTTTATGCTAATATGGCGCGTCTTATTTTTTATAAATATAATTGATTTATTGATTATTTAAAACATACGGCACATTTTATTTATTAATTGCGGCGTATTAATTTTCTTAATAAAAGTCTGATTTATTTTTAACGATTAAGATACGGCGCATCCTATTATTGGGATATGGCGCATCGTCTGCAGATATCATCAATTTTTATTTTTCGTATTCTGTTTTTGTTTTTAATTTTCTGATATTCTACTTTGTTGAACATACCCTACTGATGCTTTTGTGGTGATTTTCAGGAAGTGCATGACCCGAAGTTCGACTAAGAACTTAACTAAACCATTCGAAGAACTTGAACGAGCTTTCCATTCGCTTAAGAAGCTTTTCAACACAAAAAGCTTTGATCTTTCAAGTTCATCTGAGCTTGATTATTTTTCTGAACAGGAAGAAGAAGGAATAACAAAAACAATGACGGAACCAACAATGGAGGAGTACATGAACAAAACTCGAGCCGACTTTAGCTCGGGAATTTCTAGGCCTCAACTGGATGATGGGGCCAAATTTGAACTAAAGGGTCAATTTCAAAAGGAACTATGAGATAATGCTTTCAGTGGGTCGGAACACGAAGATGATAATGAACATATGGAGAAGATCCTTGAAATTGCTGATTTATGTACTACTAAGAAAGTTAATATTGACCAACTTATGCTTCGAGTCTTTCCAATCTCTCTTACAGGTGCTGCTAATAGGTGGCTAAAAAATGAACCAGCTGGTTCTATTGAAAAATGGGATGACTTGAAGAGTAAATTCCTGAAAAGATACTGTCCACCTGCCAAGACTGCTAAAAAAATGGAGGCTATCAACAACTTCAAGCAAGAGCATGATGAAACCTTTTATCAAGCTTGGGAACGATTTAAGGATTTATTGATAAAATGTCCTCAACACTATTTAAGTCCTATGCAGGAGATAATATTGTTTTATCAGGGATTGGACGTGCCAACTAGATAAATCTTGGATGCTAAGGGAGCTATACCAAAGGTGAGCGCAGAAAATGCCAGAAAAGCCATCCATGAAGCTGCTGATCATTCTCAAAAATGGCATGATGGAACCTCTACTAGATCCAAGAGCAATACTAACTTTGATGGGTTTGCTGCCATTCAAGCTCAATTGGATAAACTTAGTAGGGAAATGAAGAAACGAGATGAGAAAGCTTATGCTGCTCAAGTTGGATGTGAAGTATGCCAAGGACCCCACTACACCAAGGATTGCCCTTCTAAAAAGGAGGATGAAAAATTTGAAGAGGCATACTATACACAATTTGGTCAACCATTCCAACCTTCAGGAAGATTTAGGGAAGCTGCTCCAGGTTATTACCAAAGGAACAACTCTAATCCCTCTTATCAAGAAAGAAGGAAAACTTTGGATGATACATTGAAGCAAATAATGGCCGATGCTGCTAAGAGACATGAAGAAAACATGGCTTTGATCAAAGAAATCCGAGCTTCAACCGATACTACCATACGAAATCAAGAAGCTTCGATCAAAGCATTGGAACAACAAATTGGTCAGATGAGCAAAGTACTTCAAGAAAGGGGAATTGGAGGATTGCCTAGTTCAACTGAAACAAACCCAAGAGATCATGTCAAAGCAATCACCACAGCCGATGAAATTATGCCTGATGTGCCGTTTCCTAGAAGGTTAATGAATGGTAATGATGCTGCAAAGCCCGAATTTTTCTTTAACTCTTCTGTCAATTTAAGAAGGTTGCTCAAAGAAAAGGCAAAGATTGAAGAGGAGATCAAGGCTACAATGAAAGAAGAGTACTCTACAACTGATCACAAAGCCTTGCCCCACAAAGAAAAAGATCCAGGAAGTTTTACTTTACCTTGTTCTATTAATAACATATCATGTAACACCCCAACCCAATAAGGGTAGAAGTACTACATTATGGTGACATATCAAAGCAAACACAAGCATACATCTTAAGTAATACAAAGGAATCCCAAAGGTTACAAGGAAACTGAAGTACAAAGTTACAATGAGAACAACAATAAATACTAAGTCTGATACTGAACATCTCTTCTAGTCATCTCTAAATCCAGAAAAGCTATCAATGTATAGTCTTCTAAGTCCAAGGTACTCTCCGCCCATATCCCAGCTTCCTACTAAAACCTGTTGCAGGAAAAGAAATGCGGCTGAGCTTAAAAAGCTCAGTGAACAGATATATATAAAAGGGAAACCAAGGATAACGAACGCACAAAGGTATAATGTAAGGTGCATTGGGGAAAGCATAAGTTATAAGCAAAGGATAACAAAGGTATGAGATAATCAGTAGCAAATCATAGTGTAAGATAAGGTAAATCAGTAATCAACCAAAGTGTAAGGTCAGTCATCAAATCCCCAGCCCGAACAAATCATACCACATATCACATCATAGTAACCATGGAGTAGCTAGCTCCCAAAATGTGAAGACACGAATTGCACCCATGCACATTCACCGAACATATAATAATCGTCATAATCATGTCAAATCCATCGAACACAAAGCGAACCTAGGATTGCAATTCATACGCCCCCCGAACAAATCATATAGTCATCATAATAATCATAAAGTGCGCATATCATATCAAATGGGGACGGTGTGAGAAATCACTCACCCACACGTGAGTCATGCAACTGGTGCATCAATGACACGGCCATGTTACCTTCATGGTTAGGAAACAAACTTGGCTCGGGTGTCAAACTGAAGGGTTCATATGGCATATCATATCAAAGTCAAATATCTAAGTTATCAAAGAGTCATAATCAAAGTCCAAATACCAAAGGTTCATATCAAAGGTTCAAGTGCCAAAGGTTCATAGCAAAGGTCAAATAGAGCATAAGTCAAAAAAAAAAAAAAAAAAAAAAAAAAGCCATACTAAGAAGGCTCAGATCAAAGGTATCATAATCAACAAGGCAAAGTACGTACGAATCATGAGAAACCTTAAGAGATAAGGTCAGAATATATGTACCTTAACCGCAAGTGCAAACACATCAGAAGACATAAAGATCGGAAGTTACTCCTTCTTCGAGCAAATCTACACGTAATAATGATCGCCTTATTATTAATACTTATTTTAAATTAGATTACTCATTTTAGTCGGCTTTCCATCTTTGTATTTTTAGTAACCTTCCAAATATAGTAACTTTCCATTTTAAGTAAGTTCCCTGTTTCGTAAGTTTCTCGTATTAACAAGATTAATCTTTTATGATTACAATTAGTAATTAATTAAGTTAGATTACTCGAAATGAACATTATAATATATTAGAGTTAATTACGACAATTTAGTAAAGTTTAGGGTCAAAATGTAAATTGTCAAAATTCAATATTAAAATGTCAAATAAAATTATTCTAAGCTTTATACTATAGTTTTATATCAAAATAATAATTTTAGACCCCGTCGTTTTATAATATATATAAACGTATTCTCATCAGCATTTTAGACCGCGACGACCCAAATTATTTTTATCACGTTATATCACAAAGCCCTTTTCGAAAGAAAACATCAAGTCGAGACCCTCGCTTTAATTAAATACAAGTCGAAACATGTATATTCTCATCTTCTTCTTCGTATGAAATATATGCCGAAATCGATTCGCATTCTTGACCAAACGACACTAAGACACACATACTTCACCTGTACCCTTCACGAACTAATAAACATATCTTTCAAAAAAAAAAAAAAAATCTGATGTAAGATGACACCCCACAACGTATATGCATGCTCATAATATGGACTGATTCATGTTTGTCATTTCATGTGAAGGCCATTTGTATATTATGCATGTATGTTTCATATATAATATGCGATTCATATAATTATGTTCAACGACACAACGATTAGTTTCGCAGGTTATAAGCGTATATACATGTCACATGCATGTCGACTGAAAGAAATAAAGAGATCGCTATACCTTGGGTTAACACGACGGATCAAAACGAAACCGAACACCAAACTCGGAAGTACACACGAATGCAAACCTAAACTTGCACCAGGTTACAGCCGTTGAGAACCCAACTGTACCCAGCACCACGAACCAACCAGGACCCCTACAACGTTCACCCCGATCAGCCAAGTCATGCATATTACCCTCGTTACTAGGCACATTAAATAACCGATGCCCCTCGAACTAACCCACGATCGAAACCTTTTTTCTTCAAACTTCTTGCCGTGCCTTGTTCCGAAAGAATGAATTGGTTTTAAACTACAGTCGTGCCTTGTTGTTGATGTTGTGTGTGTGAGTTTTAAATAGTATATGGTTAAGAAATGAAGCTACGAATAGGTGAAATAAAGGGTGGGCGAATGCCTTGATATTGTGAATGAATATATGAGGGAGCGTGTGTTTTATAGTTGGAAATTCGTGTGTGATTGCTAAACATTAGGAAGACCGAATCTTTTATTTAGAATTATATTTGATCATAATCTTTTTGTTCTTATTACTATTGTGTCATATGAAACGTGTGAAGGAGGAATGTAGCAAAATTTTCGGTTTTAATATTACACATAGGAATGTGTACAACTTAGAGAATGCAAGGAGTGCCCCGATTTCATTTGGACTTAGAACTAGGATAGATTTTAGTTAGTATTTAGTTTTATGACTTATAGTTTATGTTTAATATAAATTCAAACATGTAACATAGTTTACATCTCTTTTATTCATATAATAAACTTAGGTTAAAATTATTATCCGTTCTTCAAAAGTTTAAAATCATAGGGGTATTTTTGGTATTTCACAAGTTCAAAAATTCAGGGTTTTACATATCATTAAATAATGCTTTAGCTGACTTAGGAGCGAGTGTTAGTGTAATGCCCCTTAAGACATTCACACCTATAGGCTTAGAAAAATTAACACCAACTAAGCTATTGATTGAATTGGCTGATAAAACGGTAAAACGACCTGAGGGAATTGCAGAGAATGTGCTAGTTAAGATTGAGAAGTTTGTGTTCCCCATAGACTTTGTTATATTAGATATACCCGAGGATGTTAAGATTCCTTTAATCCTTGGAAAACCTTTCTTGTCTACTGCTCATGCTAAGATAGATGTTTTCAAAAGAAAAATCTCATTAAAAGTAGGGAACCATAAACTAGTCTATAAGTGCCAAAATCCAAGTAGAAGCATTATTCGAAACGTTTATACGCTAGGATTTAGAGAACGTATGGACCTCGATCTAGAAGCTAGGCTTATGGGAGAAACCTTAGTTGATAATGAATCATTTGAGGCCTATGATGGAGACTACATTGAATTAAATGATCTTAATTTACCCTTAGGAATCAATGATCAATTCATGGAGGATTTTAAGCCCGAAATTAAGCATGGAGAAGTCGTGGATATACCTAGAATTAATATGATCAACACTAAGAATTATGATGAATTTGAGGGATATCTTAGTTTTTGTGATTACTGTAGAAGAATTCATGTCGATTGTGCATACAATTTACAATTTCCTTACATGATAGGTTACAAACAAATTAGCACAAATTTCTTTCCTGTTTTGCCAATTAATGTGATGTCAAAAACCTTTTATAATTCTATTATGAAAAAGATGGTTGAATATAGAGGAAAGAACGTGGTCGGTGCTTTTATAAATGTACCTATTTTTGTTGGAAGATTTGTTGTTGTTATAGATTTCGCAATAGTGGAAGACATGGATGCCTATCGTGATAAAGAGATGGGTGATGTGATTATTGGAAAACCATTTTGCAAGGAAATCACTATTAATTCCAAAAGATTTTAAGGAAGAATCGCCTTTCAAAGTGGAAGCGATGTTATTACTTTTATGATGCCTCGCACTCACTCAAGCTTTAAACACGCCACTAACAAATATTGCTACAAATTTTCACCATTTTTTTATGTAGATGATAAAGACGAACAGAATGGGATCATGTATCCATATCAAAAGATGAAGGGATTCTACGAAGGAGTGTTGAAATTGGGACCTGAATATGTCCACGATGAATTGGTTAGCAAGTATATTATGAAGTGGTATTTGGACGTTGATGATACAAAATTGGAGTTGAACGTGAGTCTAACTTGAAGACTCTGAAATAAAGAAAAGTGCTAACCGGGATACAACCCGGATTTATCCTTTACTGTTTTTCTGTGTTGAGTCTGTCAGATCTATAGTAGATGCGGCGCATCTCATCTTATAGATGCGGCGTATCAACTGAACAGATCATATATTTTATTTTCTGCATTTTATTTTATCTTTAAACTTTAAAACATTTTGTCAGTTTATTCAATGTGGCGCATCCCTGGTTAAGGATGCAACGCATATGATTTTTTGATTCATACTTATTCCAGGCTCGATACGGTGCATCTCATCCTATAGATGTGGTGTATCGACTGACCTGATGATTTCCAGATTTTTGATTTTAATTTTTAGGTTTTATTTTCGCTAACTACTAATGAATTACGTGCAAGTTGTTACTTTCTTAATACATGTGCGTTATTTAAACGAGGGTATATATATATATATATATATATATATATATATATATATATATATATATATATATATATATATATATATATATATATATATATATGTGTGTGTGTGTGTGTGTGTGTGTGTGTGTGTGTGTGTGTGTGTGTATTTCTGTACTTTCTGTGAAGACGTCATTCATGGAGGCTTGAACGCTTTTTCGCCCACAAGAAAGTAGATTTTGCTTACAAACGCATAATGGAGGATCATACCGAGCAAATCTCAGGGGAGTTTCCCGTTCTAATTCTTTTTATTTCCTTGTTTTTAATTTAGTAGGAACAACGAGGACCTTGTTTAACTTAAGTGGGGGGATGGAGAATTAGAACACTTACTTGTCCTAAAATTTTAAAAATTATGCTTAATCTGTACTTAACATATCAAAATGAAATTTTTTTTTACATATTCATTTGGTCATGATTTTCTTGATGTTTTTTCTATTTTCGACCTTATTTTTTATCTTAAAAATTGCCAAATCATAATATACTTAAAACACGAAAGTTGTAGATTTTGATTCACTATACCCAGGAATTTAAATCACTCAAATCCGATATGATATGAGTGAGATATCGCACGTTAAAGATGACATTTTAGTCATATTTGTTGCACACAACGTGTTTGATGAAATGTTTAGCTTAGATTTTTTGTCTTAAATCGAGTTAAATGCACTAATTTTTGTCCCACAACGCATTATTAATAATTTTATTAATGTAACATTCAAAAAGTGATGATTTTTAATCATTATTTTTTTTAAATATACATTTAGTTCATCAGTTAGGTTATTAGGTTCATCAGTTAGCTTATTAGGTTCATCAGTTAAATTATGTTTTGTTCGTCAGTTAAGTTATAGGTTAAAGGTTCACCAGTTAGACATTTTGTTCATCAGTTACTTTGGTTCATCAATTTCAGTTTTATCAATTTTTTCAGATTCATCAATTTCAGGTTCATCAAATTTGATCAAATGTTTGGGTTCAACAATTTTTTCAGGTTCATCAAATTCCAGGTTCATCAATTTCAGGTTTATCAATTTTTTCAGGTTCATCAAATTTAATCAAATGTTTGAGTTCATCAAATTGATCACAGTTCTTTTCAGGTTCATCAAATTTCAGGTTCATCAATTTGATCAAATGTTTGGGTTCAACAATTCTATTTAACAAAACAAATTGATAGTTTTGTTAAACTGAAAATAACTTGACCAATTAGTGTTAAATGTATTTTTATGAAAAATCTCTTTTAGTCATTTTATCAAACACTTTTTGTGCACTAAATATGACTAATAAGTCATCTTTAACGCGCGATATCTTACTCATATCATATCGGATTTGAGTGATTCAAATTTCTAGGTAAAGAATAGCCAAGAAGCTACAACTTTCGTGTTTTAAGTTTTGCAAAATTCGGCCTTTAAATTAGACAAAATTATAGCCGAAAATGCTAAAATTTTCAAGAAAATCATGACCCAATAAATATGTAAAAAAAAGTTTTGAAAAAATTAAAAAGATTTATGCCGAATTAAAGAGGATCGAATTTTATAAATTATGGTGAAATCGGTTTTTTGTAAAAGTTTGTCGTTTGATAGTTATTTGCATTTGAAATTTAAGGTGAAATTTAAAAAATTTGTCAAATGACCAATATGCCCTCTAACCGAAAATATTAAAGAAAAAAGGGAGGGAGTGGGTGGGGGACACATGACACTAACTTAGTAGCTAGAAACACTTTTTAAGCTTTTTAATTTTGATCCCTTTCTAGGGGATCGCAACTCCTTTAAAATATATTAGACGAGTAATCGTGCATAGCAACGGATTTATAACGGCAGATATTTATAGTGATATTTTGGTTAAGTGTTTTGCGTAATGTTTTGTATAACTATAGTTGTTTGCCGCTAGAAAATCTCGTTGCTATGCATGAGTACTCTTATAGTTATTTTTGAAACCCGTTGATATGTTCGTAAAGCAAAAGTAAAATGATCAACTATCATCTAAGGAAAACAATAATTTTTTTCTTTTTCTATTTATTATTATTTTTCATTTAAATAAACTAATCAAGTATCACTTAACTTTTTGTACATATAAATACTTTTTCGTCATACAGAATATGAAAATTATTTGAAATTTCATTTAGAAGTTGGAATTAACACACTGGGTTGTTTATATAGACAATGGAAAAAAACCTTTGCCATATATACTTTCACAAGTTTCAACTTTAGCCGCGATAAAATGTCGTTGTTTTACACGCGATAAAATGTCGTTGCTATGAAAAATAAGATAATGTTTTGAAAAGTATTAATATTATAACAAATCTTGTGTTGTGTTACAAACCGTGTGTTTTGAAATGAATTTGAAATTTGCCTATCTCTGCCAACTTGTGTTAAGTAATAAGTAAAAGTTGAAGATGGAAATTTATTAATACTTGCCTATATTATATAAGTAATCAAACGTGTAGTTTTTATATGTATACAAAGTTGCCTAAATTAATTAAGATTTAGATAATTAGTTGACAATTTTATCAAAAGAGATCGATACAACTCTTGAGAGAGCTTGTCTATTTTGTCGATGAGAGAAAATAGAAAGTTAATAAAACTTGGTCCTTGGACTTGCGTAAATTTCTACATAGCCAACTTTGACAATTTTATCAGAAGAGATCGATGCAACTCTTGAGAGAGCTTGTCTATTTTGTCGATGAGAGAAAATAGAAAGTTTATATGTAGCATATGAATGTCTAGGTCGTTCAAAAAATATGAATGTCTAGCTTTGCAGTATATTGAACTACATCCTGCAATACTAATGAGCACTTTAACATGTTTTTAAAGTAAAATAGTACGACAAAAATCAACTCTTATTCAACACTACTTGTATTTGTGATCTATCATCTACTATCAGTTATTACTACACTATTGATTTCGGTCAAATATTATGAAGTGGGAAATGAATTAAGGTTTCAGGTAGGCAGCCGGACAACATTGTTCGTTTGAGATTAATAACGAAGGTTCGAATCAGGCATCCGAGCTTGTTACTTTTTTTCTTCCTTTTCTTTTACAATGATACTGAGGTTAAGTATATTAGAGGAATAAAGATTATGTTATTGATAGCTAGCTCAGGTGGTTGACACCGTTGCTTATACGAATGAGGGAATGTGGTCGATTCTCAACTACATTACTAAAAACTTTATATTCAATTTGCGCTCAAAATAATAATGATACCAACCATCAATATGTACATTTATTACATTTTTTTTTTCTTTCATTTTTTCAACAGATTTATATGAAACGACTTCACCAATCACATCTATAAAATTACATAATTTGCGCTTGAAGAATAATAAGATCAAATCCAAGTAAACGAATTCTCTAAATCACAAGTTTTTTTGGTGTAGCCATGTGATAAGAGTATGTACTAATTTGCTTTTTCAACAATATATGGATAGTTATGGTAATCAAAATGGCATGAGTTTTGTTATAAAACCTCCACATTAATTGAAAATTCATTCTCATATTGCCAGGTTTCATAGAGAAAAAGAAATATGAGTGCATCAATACATCAACCATGCAACTTACAAGGACTTATTTTTATTTGATAAAAATACCAAATTAAAATAAAATTATCTTGATCCGCCATGGATCGAATAAATATTAAGCTGGGGGTATGGTACTATAATAGACATCCAAGAAACATATATGCAATCACTTCGATATAATAAGTTCATCCAATTGTCTATCGGTGTAATACATCTTTTTATGGACTTGGACAGATAGTCAAACCCGAGCCTTTGAATTTCTCTTTGGTGATGTGATTGAAGTGCTCTCTCATTTCTTCTATCAAGTGACGTTTTCAGTTTTCAACGAGTCCTTTACGAAAGAAAAGCCAATTTTCTATCTCAAACCCAAAATCACGCCTTTGAATACCTGTCTTGTTTAATGCAAGGCTCTTCAAATGCTCAAAACTACAAAACGTTATTGTCTTTTCTTTGATCAGATAATCTTTTAACATGAACCACGGGATCCCTTTTTATCTCCTCATATTTTAACAACAATATCTTCTTTGGTGATTCAAAGAAAACCAATAAAATGTAAATACAATGATATTTACTGTCGCTTAAATGGGATAGTGAAGGTGCAAATCATGATTCATAAATAAAATACTTCGTATTTACAGTGCAACATAGCAGGATTCATACTGATAGATATAACAACAATAACTACTAATCGGATTCATAAATACAATGATATTTACGGTGGTACAACCGGATTCATACCTATAGAGATACAAAAATAACTTTATATGTTGCTCGAATGAGATTGAAATGCACATTTACTGTGATCCTACAGTACCAACGCACACAATCTCATTATTGTAACATTTTAAAGTTAGATGCTAACACCCTTCACATTCTTTATTATAAACACATCACAAGTTTACTCACCTACCCATGTGGGATAAACTCAACCTATTTTTTCTTTGATCAAGTTTAATTCAAAACACTTGCAATAGGTCCAGTTTTAGACACATAATAAATCCTTATGAAGCTCTTAAGTCTTAATATCATTGAGTAAGTAACTCAATGATATGTCATTAATGAATAACACATAAGTTTATGATTAAACATGTTCAAAATAAGCGAGCAAAACGTTCTCTCACTAACAGTTTTGCAACATGTTGTTATAACATTATACACAAATCATAATTTTTTATACACTTCATGTTCTACTTAGCTCTAATTTTGTCAAACCACATTTGCAGCTTTTTGGCAAGCGAAGCAAGATTGGTAATCTTGAGGATCTTCTATGTGATTAACTCTACTTTTTATTACAAAATTGGAATTTCTATCTTTAGCAACCTATATGAACCATCTATATCTATAACATAAAGTCTAACAATGAGAAATATATCACACGAGCGTATATATAACGCCACGTTAAGTAAACGAAACATTGAGATATGTAATATTCGGGAACAAGAATAATCTGTTATTCGACACCATCTACTATCAAACAATTACGGATGACGTAACAAAATTAAGGTCAAATACTATAATGTGGAAAATTAAGAATAACATCTACTCGTTTAGCCGGATGATGTAGTTCGGTTCCATTAGGGTGGCGTGGGTTCGAATACGGCTGTGCTATGATTGCCTTTTTTTATTTTTTATTTTTTTTACAATGATAGATATTTACTTTAATTGGGTAAATATATGACATATATTGTTGCTTACATGGAGGAGTACATTTGTTCGATTCTTAAAGCATTTTTGAATTATATATTAAATATTTTTATTTTTCTTTTTTACCATGCATATTATAAAAAAAAAATTCATTTAAATTATTATTATTATTTTTTATTTATTTATTTTTTTTAATCTTTCAGAACGTTTTAATAAACACTAAAATTATTGTGAAAGGAACTAGAATCTTGTATATAAATAAAATCAAATCTGAGTCAATAAATTTTCTAAATCACAATTTTTGGTGTAGCCATGTTCGATAAGAGTTGTTTTTATGGATAGTTATGGTAATCGAAATGGAAAGACTTTTGTTATAAAACCTCAACATTAATTGAAAATTCATTAGAAAAACAAATATGAGCGCATCAATACATAAACCACTAAACCATGCAAGTTAAAAGGTCTTATTTACTTGATAAAAACACCAAATTAAAATAAAATCTTCTTGATCTGCCATGGATCGAATAAGTAATGAGCTGGGTGTAATAAGCACTTTAATAAACATCCAAGAAGAGCCCTACCCTGTAAACTTTCGGCGGCGACGTACCACTCTTTTGGCGGTGACACGTGGGACCCACGCTGCCAGCTTGGACAATATTGGTCAGGTCAAACTGCCAGCGTGGCAATAATTTTGGCGGGGACGAGTCCCCGCTGAAAGTGTTTCTCAAGCAAATGGTGCAAACTTTTGGCGGGGACGCGTCTCCGCTGAAAGTATTTTCCAAGCAAATGGTGTACATTTTTGGCGGGGACATGTTCCCGCTGAAAGTTGTGCTCACTATTATTGTAGCAACCTTTTGGCGGGGACATGTCCCCGCGAAAAGTATCTGACCCATTTTGCAGCAAATTGCTGCAAAATAGGTAATTTCCAGATTTTTTCCGGAATTTTTCTGGAAAAAATCTACATTAACACTACAAATCCAGAACCTGTATATAACCTAATTACAATACCACAAGACACTCAAATCACAAATTCGCCAAACATAATATGATACATATCCAAATTTCTTAAAAATTAACATAATCATGTGTTTGTATCCAAATTCGCAAAATACGGTTCAAAAACCGTTATCACATGATCACTACATAAGCTAGCTATCCGCTATACGCTACAAACCTATACGTGGGAACAATGTAGCGGGAATCCTAACACATAAACACATAATAATCCATGAAACTATCCAAACATTTGTCCATAACCCAAAACAAATATAAATCAACCCATACGCTACTCGTGAGTCCCCCCACTCCCCCCACTCCCCTCCTCCGGGGTACCTGTAGACTCAGCTGGTGATGGTGAAGCCTCCTGGAATCCCGATGTCGTCGCCTGAGTCGCTAGCTCTGCCATCTGTAAACGTACTAGTACAAGAAAATATAATTAGTGAATAAACACATATACACATATACGCATATACACACACATTGAAATAAATAACAATTTATACAAAATAATAATAATAATAATAATAATAATAATAATAATAATAATAATAATAATAATAATAATAATAATAATAATAATAATAATAATAATAATAATAATAATAATAATAATAATAATAATAAATAATTAAATAAATAAATAAACACATTTAACCACTCGATAACAATTTCATTCAAATAAGTGTCATTTAACAAATTACAATTTGAGATCAATCTCCCTCATCACTAAGATAAAAACCCTCATTATTAGTGTCAGCTTCATCTTCACGATCGACGTAATCTTCACCATCAGATGCTAAATCATGATGAACGTGGTCATCATAATCAATATTATCTTCGTCGTCGTCGACATAAGTGATAATTGGTTGTGGTGGTGCCTCAACTTCCGCTGGCTCAACATCTCTATTTATGGTGTCATAATTCAACGTATCCAACTCAGCAGAGAGTGTGACATGTGATGATGTGTTGTCATGTACAACATCCTGATTTTCTTCTACCACGATGATATCCGGGTTCCAAATCTTTCGATGATAAGAATCTTGGACGGCCTTGACATTACCACGTTTACCCGGGAAATCAAGGTAAAAGACTTGTGTTGCTTGTGTTGCAAGAATGTATGGTTCACTTTCAAACGATACATGATCTGTCATAATTTGTGTAATGTTGTTTCTATAGGTACAACGTTTTATGCGACCATTGGTATTAGTGTCGAACCATTTAACTTTGAACAATACAACCTTGAACGGAATATATTCAAGCTCGATAATTTCTTCAAGCTAGCCATAATACATTCCTCCGCTAGGATTAGGAGTTGAAATTCCGCTGTTTTGGGTTGAATGACGTAAATCACGGTCGTGTACGATAAACTTCACACCGTTCACCGTGCAAGAGTTGGCTGAGAATGCAGTACATGATGGTCCACAAGCCAAAGCGAACAACTCGGAAGTACAACTTGGGTCGTCCTTTACTTTCAATTCACGAATCTAAGAAAAAAAAGTTAAGAATAGATATAGATGAGTAATAGTCGTTATTTTTACAGGGTTTTACATACAACAAGTCTACCTTGTTCCCAAACCAGGGAGGAAATCCTTCTTGTATGTCATTGCCAGGATATTCCCTGTAAATGTTCATGATATTAGAATAAGTCGTCGAATAATAACTTACGTAAAACAAAATTTTGAAATAAAACGTGTACCTCTTGTACTCGTTCATGTACGGGTCGATTTCATGACTGTTGTGTAGTACATACCATACTACTTTCTGCATTGCGTCCGGTTCAAGCCGAATTAATGATTGTTTACCATTCAGTGGCTGATCGAAACACTTGAAATCGACTTGTTGGGCTTGGACCGTCCTCATTCCGGTCAGGACGATTAAATCTCGTCTCAACACCCCGAAAATAATGCGAACAGAAAGTTAATGCTTCATCAGCAATATAACCCTCCGCTATTGATCCTTCAGGCTTAGCTTTATTTTTGACATAATTTTTGAGCTTTTTCATGTACCTTTCAAATGGATACATCCACCTCATGTAAACAGGCCCGCCTTGAATAGCCTCTTCGGGTAGATGAATAACCAAGTGAATCATAATGTCAAAAAAAGCTGGAGGATAGATTTGCTCGAAACTGCACAAAATATTGATAAGCTGTTCTTTAGCTTTCAACATGTCATCCACCATCAAAGTTCGAGCGCATATTTGTTTGAAGAATGAACAAAGCTCGATTATTGGTGTTGCAGTGGTTTGGTCCTTCAAGTAATTTTGGAGACCAGCAGGAAGTAACCGCTGCATCATTATATGGCAGTCATGAGCCTTCAAGCCTGTTATGTTGTTATCACTGTCTGTCACTTTATGCTTGAAGTTAGATCCGAACCCATCGGGTAGTTTAACACCTTTGATCAATTGGGAAAAAAATCATGATATTAGAATAAGTTGTCGAAATGAATACGCGAATTGAATTGGAACAAATAAATTCTGAAATAAAACGCGTACCTTTGATGAATTGACAAAAAAGTTTTCTTTCTTCAGTTGTGAAAGAGTACGTGGGATGAGGCTTAGAGCACTTCCCAGCGCCTTTGTTGACGAGCCACAAAGCATTACGAATATTCAAATTTTGTAAGTCTTGTCTTGCCTTGTTGGTGTCTTTTGATTTGTCATTCATTAACAAAGTACCCAACACACTTTCACACACATTTTTTTCGATATGCATGACATCTAAATTGTGTTTTAGTGTAAGAAAAGACCAATACTTTAGCTCGTAGAAAATAGATACTTTGGTCCAATTCAATTCACGGTCAGGATCACGTTTTTTCTTCGCACCCCCAAAACTTGGATGTTTCCCCGGGATACGTATAGGCAATTTCCCAAGCTGAGTCAAGATGTCATGACTGGTATATTTTTTAGGAGGTGGTCTATCATCGAGCTGAGTATAGAATGCCTTTCTGTTCTTCCGACATCTGTTGTTGGCTTTTAAGAATCTTCTGTGACCAACATAAGCGGTTTTGCTTAACACGCGCATAGATGGAGTCTCTATATTACAGGTCGGACATGCCTTGTAACCTTGCCCACTCCACCCAGACAAACTACTTCGAGCGGGAAAGTCATTGATAGTCCATAAAAGCGCTGCTTTCATACAGAATTCTTCGCCTGTAACAGCGTCCGTAGTCATAACCCCATCTTTCCATAAAGTCTTAAGGTCTTCAATCAAAGGCCTCAAGTAAATATCTATGACCTTCCCGGGTGATTTAGGGCCCGGAATTAACAACGTCAACATAAGAGAAGTCTCTCTCATACATATCCAAGGAGGCATAATGTATGTTGTTAATATTATCGGCCACATACTGTAAGACTGACTAAGGTTGCCGTACGGATTGAAACCATCAGCAGCCAACCCTAATCGGACGTTTCTTTTTTCATAAGCAAATTCTTTCTTATACTCGATATCAAATTTCTTCCATGCTTCACCATCAACCGGGTGTTGCATCTTACCGTTCTCCGTAGACTGCCCAGACGCATGTCAAGTCATATGTTTTGCAGTGTGTTTAGACTTGTACAAACGTTGTAGTCTAGGAATGATAGGAAAGTAACGCAACACCTTGTTAGGAATTTTCTTACCCAGTGTGTTCTTGTCTTTCCATCTACTAGCATCGCAGATGGGACAATTTTGCAAATCTTCGTTACCCACCCCCCGATATAAAAAACAATCATTTACACAAGCATGTATGGATTCGTATCCTAACCCGATCGTTTTATATGTTTTCTTTATTTCATAGTATGACGGTGGGATTTTGTATCCTAGAACGGGCGGGAAGCATTCACGTAGAAATTTTAGTGTTTCGTTAAACGTGGTGTCACTCATTTTACCTTTAACCTTAATGTTCGTAAACTTTGCCATAAAGTCCAATGAAGACATCCATGTACAGCCCAGGTATAGTGGGTCGTTAGCAGTGGCAAGTAACGCTTCAAACTCGTTACGTTGAGGAAGTGTTGTTGCTTGAGTTGGCTCGTTACTTGTCTCGCCAATATTTTCTTGAGTTGGCTCATTCGGACACATATCATTAAGGAAATCAGCCATGTCACTCGTCCCGGGATGATTTGTGTTGGGTACCAATGTTCGTGTATCCGGTTCACCGTGATTATACCATTTCGTATAACTTTGGTCCCAACCATTTGAGTGTATGTGATCAAACAAATCTTCGTACTTTATCCAACCATTGTTATAACAACTAGCACATGGACAATGTATATTCCCATCAATATTCACAAAGTCCTTGGCATACGCGCAAAAAGCTTTAAGACCTTTTAAAAAAGCGAGGCTAGCACGAGATAATGAGACCCAACTCTTATCAACTGGCATAACTGCGTTTTAATGATGCAACAAATAATTATATAGAATTAAACATGTTCACAAGTTATGCGTTTTAATGATGCAATTACGAGTTGTGCGTTTTGTTCACCTAATCCAACTATGGAAGGCAATCCTAACCCACTCTTTTAATGTTTCGTCTCATATATGAATGCGTATAACTGAATTTACTATTTGAGAAAATTTCGGCAGCATTTCCCCTCAACACCCCAAATATGTGCATTAAAGACATATTCGTAGGAGTAAAGGGGAAACACTGTCGAAATTTTCACAAATAGTAAATCAATTATACGCATTCATATCCTAAATGAGACAAAACATTCAAAAAGTAGTCCCAAACAGGGGACTTTCCGAAATTAATTTCTAATAAATTAATTTCGGACGGGTTTTCTATGGGATGATTAACTTTGGACGGGGACTTTCCAAAATTAATCACTAAAGTCCTAAACCCTAAAATCATTTACAATAGTCTAACACAATCAAATACCATACAATAATATGAGCTTATTTGTTTAATCTTATTTGTAGCTTATGAGCTTATTTGATTTTCGGTTTATATATCACAAGACTTAATTTTCCGGCTTATATAAGTTTATTATATCATAATATACTTATATAAGCCTACAAATCTCCAAATAAGTCGGAAAATTTAAGCTTATGAAATATAAGCCGAAATCAAATAAGCTCATAAGCCCACGTATAAGCTTTTATAAGCTCATAATTATCAAATTGTAAAACAAAATAAAAACAATTGGCAAAACACATTGCAAACACCCGCCTGTTGTGGACATCAGGACTTAGCAAGTCCCCACGACACTACTTGTGTCGTGGTATACATCACGAGCACACCCCATGGTGTGTCGTGTTCCAAACCTTAAGCCCGCTATATAAGCCTAAACAAACACCCCGACCTGTCGTGTTCCAAACCACTCTCCAAAAAATTAACTTACTGTGGTCTCGGCTTTAGGACTTGGCTTCGGGTCTCAGCTACGGGTCTTGGCTTCTCAGCAGCAACTATGCAAAGCATATGAAAAAAATTAACATATTGCAAAGCATATGAAAAAATTTACAAAAAAATTAACCTATGAAATTAACACATATGAAAGAATTAACAAAAAATTAACATATGAAATTTGAGGGTATGGGTTCGGTTCTCACCTCGGCGACATGTTCACAAGTTGTGCATTTTCGAGAAATTAAAATGAGAGGGTGGTACGGTGAATAGTGGTGGTGGAGATGGTGGTGCGGTGAATAGTGGTGGTGGAGATGGTGGTGTGGCTGTGGTGGAGATAGAGGAAGCAGAAGCAGCAGCAGAAGTTAAACGAACGAGTCGAGATGCTATGGTTATACACGAGATGTTAAACAAACGAGTCGAGATGCTATGGTTATACACGAGATGTTAAACGAACGAGTCGAGATGCTATGGTTACACACGAGATGTTAAACGAACGAGTCGAGATGATGTCGTATCACACGAGATGTTAAACGAACGAGTCGAGATGATGTCGTATCACACGAGTTGTTAAACGAACGAGTCGAGATGATGTCGTATCACACGAGATGTTAAACGAACGAGTCGAGATGATGTCGTATCATACGAGATGTTAAACGAACGAGTCGAGATGATGTCGTATCACACAAGATGTTAAACGAACGAGTCAAGATGATGTGGTATCACACGAGATGTTAAATGAACGAGTTGAGATGATGTCGTATCACACGAGATGTTAAACGAACGAGTCGAGATGACGTGGGATCACACGATATTTTAAACGAACGAGTCGAGATGATGTCGTATCACACGAGATGTTAAACGAACGAGTCGAGATGATGTCGTATCATACGAGATGTTAAACGAACGAGTCGAGATGACAAGATATTACTTATGGCGGGGACATGTCCCCGCTAAAAGTGTTCGAACTCCGCCAGAACATTTGGCGGGATAAAGTAAATGCTTAGAGGGAAAAACAAAATTTTTGGTAACATCTTTTAGCGGGGACATGTCCCCGCCAAAAGTAATGTATTCCCCGCCAAAAGTAATGGCGGGAATAATGGCCGGGACAATAAAAAGCGCAATATTTTGGTCAAAGTTGTGGTCTGCAAAAAACACTTTCGGCGAGGACATGTCCCCGCCGAAAGTTTGCGTTGAAAATGCAATAGGCGGTCAGCGAGATTGTGTGCCAGCTCAGCTCTGTTTTTGTCGTTTAGCGACTTTCGGCGGGGACAAGGGCGTCGCCGCCGAAAGTCTCGTCGCCCGTCCTCCTGTTTGTTGTAGTGATATACTACTATATCTTAGGGGATGTTTCTTTTTCTTCCTTAGTTAAGGCAATGTGGGTCCCACGTTCTATATGAGTCTCTTAATAGGGGGATATCATATTTATATGCCTTGGTGATATAGAGGTATTAGTGAAAAATGTGGGTTCCACATAAAAAAATCATTATTAAATACTTGTGTGGACCTATTTTTTAGCTAAGGGAAAAAGAAACACCCCTGAGCCTTTAAATTTCTCTTTTTATACAAATTATCAAACCCGAGCCTTTGAATTGCTCTTTGATGATGTGATCGATTCGCTCTCTCATTTCTTCTATCAAGTGACGTTTTCATTTTCCAACGAGTCCTTTACGAAAGAAAATCCAGGTTTCTATCTCAAGCCCAAAATCACACTTTGAATACCTGTCTTATATACCTTAAGGATTTTCAAATGCTCAAAACTACAAAACTTTACAATCTTTTCAAGGACACCATTCTTTTGTTCTTTACCTAAAATAGGGAAACCCATGAAGTGAGTTAATCTTTTAACATGAACCTCAGGATCCCTTTTTATCTCCTCATATTTTAAAGACAATATCTTCGTTGGTGATTCAAGACTCGCACCCAATAACCTAACACATGATCCCATTACGATCCATATTCTGAAACACCTTCACAAAACGACTTAAACGCTTGATCAAACATAAGAGGAGGTAGTTCTTTATATCGTAACTCTTTTGTGAGGTGAAACTTGGAAACCAAGACATCTTCTGGATCCCTACACAAGTAAACAAAATTGCAACCGGTAGAAAGATGTTTGGCGGCTGAAGGAAACAAAGTATAAACAAAATGGTCATCTTGCAATGGAGTACGTAACTAAATAATGAAGAGAGGTGGAAATCACACAAACATGCAACTAACAACTTTTGGATTATCCAATGATTTTAACTGCATATTCACTCATTCTTTTGTCGAGCTTTGTTTCTTCTAAATTTTAATAAAAATTTTATGTAGTTAGAGAATCATTTATTTTCAAGATGACAAATACGATCTTTTCGCATATGCATGGTCGTGTAGTCCCCTATTTCACATTTGATAGACTAATGGAGTTAATTATGTATGTGTGTGTATTAAGAAAGCCTCCAGATTGAAAGGACTTGTATCGATAAAATATGAACGCTAAATACTTAACAAAACTTAAGAAAGGTCTTGCGTCGATAACACATGAATGGGGGACGATAAACCAATGAAAAGCGAAATACCAATAAACTTTATAGTAATGATATTCGATAAGAAATTTTACAGTTTTAGAAAAATCTTATTTGATTCTACAACATAAGTATTCATTTCTTTTTACAATCATTTCTCTGTTCAAGCATCTGGTTTGAGTATTTCACCAAAAGGATATCACAAGCAAAGACAACAGTGCAATGAAGTACGAAACGAAATAAATGAAGAGAGGTCAAAATCAACACAATCGTGCAACTAACAACTTTTGGATTAACAGAGTTAATTATGCATATGCTTGTATTAAGAAAGCCTCCAGATCGAAAAGAATTATATCGATAAAATATGAACGTTAAATACTTAGGCTATGTTTGGCGACACGTAGCAGTAGCAGTAGCAACAAGCAGTAATTAGTAGCAGTAAGATCGTGTTTGGTAACATAGCTGTAACTGTAATTATAAAGTGGTAAACAAGTAAATGTTTCCCGCTTGTCGCTTGCTGCTTCTACAGGAAGCATTTAAGATTGGAGCGGTTAATCATTTTTCATACGCTTATTGAGGTGTTGCCAAACAAGCAAATACTTACCGCTTGTCACTTATCGCTCTAAAACGCTTCAAAAAAGTTGTTGCCAAACATAACCTTATTAGAACTAAAAAAATGGCTTGTATTGATAACACATGAATGGAGAATGATGCACCAAAGAAACGTGAAATACCAATAAGACTTTTATAGTAATGATATTTGATAAGATCTCATATAGTTTTAGAAAAATCTTATCATATCATACTATATTATAAAGCATTAAGGCATACTATTAATAAAATACTTAAAATTAAGTCTTACAATTTCTAAAGCTATAAGTACAACAACAAATACTACTTATAGAAATTCTCATGATATTTAATTCTAACAGACAATTAATACTAACATTAAATACAATAAATAAATCATTATGTACATTAAATACAATTAATTAACTTGTCAATAAATACAATTAATGCACTTATTAAAACACCCCTTACATAAGAAATACAAATTATCAAGCATATTGTACAACCAACTTAAATACAATTCCTGCATTAAATGTCAATAATACAAATAATAAAGAATATTATACAAATATTCAAGCCCGAACGGGTAATGGGCCAAATGGGCTCGAGCCCGAACGGGCACGGGTCAAACGGGCTCGAGCCCGAATGGACACGAGCTAAACGAAATTTTTAATATCTATAAATTTATTGTAAAAAAGAACATAATAAACTAAAATATGTTCACATATTGTACAAACCAAGTAAACTATTAAACAAAATAAATAAATAAAATAATTCAAACTAAGCAAAATTTCATCAAACTGTTGCTATAAAAAACTAATCAGCAAAGCTATTGTTAAAAAATGTACAAATAAAATAAATTATTAGCCGAAAAAATTAAATTACAGGGTGCCCGCAGCTGCATCGCGCGGGGACCCTGCTAGTTTGATTATAAAACGTAAGTATTCATATGTATTTTGAGTATTTTACCAAAAAGATATCACGAGCAAAGACAACGGTGTAAACCAAATGGTCGAAAGTTAAGAACTTGATTCATGGTTGCGACACAAGAAATTATTCAAATCCATAAGCAAAAGTAAGCAATGAAACATAAATACAATTATATTTTATATCGCTTGAATGGGATAGCGAAGGTTTGAATCCGATTCATAAATACAAATGATATATTTACAGTGCAACACAGCATGATTCTTGCAATTAGACATACAAAAATAACTTTAAATGTTGCTTGAACAAGCCTTGTGCTTGTAAGATTGTGGTGTCTCAACAAACACAATCTCATTATTGTAACTTTTTAAAGTTACATGTCAAGACCCTTGACATTCTTTATTATAAACGCATCACAAGTTTACTCACCTACATATTACCAACGTACTTTTAAATTTGTGAAACACGTACTATTTTATTCAATGACTTTAACAACGTACTTTCAAATTCTGTTCCAAGATAACCAATAAGACCATGTAGTGTTGAAGTCTTTTAATAAAATATTCCAATTTCAATCATATTGGTTATCTTGGAACAGAATTTTAATCATATTGGTTATCTTGGAACAGAATTTCAATCATATTGGTTATCTTGGAACATAATTTGAAAGTTCGTTGTTGAAGTCCTTGAATAAAATAGTACGTGTTTCAAGTCGGCACAAATGAAAGTACGTTGGTAATATGTAGCATTTACCCTAAACTTTATAGTAATGATATTCGATAAGAAATTTTATAGTTTTAGAAAAATTTTATTTGATTCTACAACATAAGTATTCATTTCTTTTTACAATCATTTCTCTGTTCAAGTGTCTGGTTTGAGTATTTCACCAAAAGGATATCACAAGCAAAGACAACAGTGCAATGAAGTACGAAACGAAATAAATGAAGAGAGGTCAAAATCAACACAATCGTGCAACTAACAACTTTTGGATTAACAGAGTTAATTATGCATGTGCTTGTATTAAGAAAGCCTCCCGATCGAAAGGAATTATATCGATAAAATATGAACGTTAAATACTTATTAGAACTAAGAAATGGCTTGTATTGATAACACATGAATGGAGAATGATGCACCAAAGAAACGTGAAATACCAATAAGACTTTTATAGTAATGATATTTGATAAGATCTCATATAGTTTTAGAAAAATCTTATTTGATTATAAAACGTAAGTATTCATATGTATTTTGAGTATTTTACCAAAAAGATATCACGAGCAAAGACAACGGTGCAACGCAAATGGTCGAAAGTTAAGAACTTGATTCATGGTTGCGACACAATAAATTATTCAAATCCATAAGCTAAAGTAAGCAATGAAACATAAATACAATGATATTTTATATCGCTTGAATGGGATAGCGAAGGTTTGAATCCGATTCATAAATACAAATGATATATTTAGTTATTTACAGTGCAACACAGCATGATTCTTGCAAATAGACATACATTGCAAATAGACATACAAAAATAACTTTAAATGTTGCTTGAACAAGCCTTGTGCTTGTAAGATTGTGGTGTCCCAACAATCTCAACAAACACAATCTCATTATTGTAACTTTTTAAAGTTACATGTCAAGACCCTTGACATTCTTTATTATAAACACATCACAAGTTTACTCACCTACAAATGTGGGATAAACTCCACCTATTTTTTCTTTAATAAAGTTTAATTCAAAACACTTACACTAAGTTCATTTTTAGACACATAATAAATCCTTATAAACTCTTAAGTCTTAATATTGTTGAGTAAGTAACTTGATATGTTGTTAATGCATAGGAATTAAATTTGTGATTAAAAAGTTCAAAATAAGCGAGAAAAAAGTTCTTTCACTAACAGTTTTGCAACTTGTTGTTCCAATTGAGTTAAATTTAGTACAACAATTGAGGGTGTGCCTGGTTAGTAGTGGGGAAAGGGAAAGAGAAAGGAAAAGAAAAAAGGAAAGGAAATGCAAAAGAATGGGTGATGGTGGGTAATCAATCATTTACCCTCCAATTTATTCAATAATGGTCCATTACCCATTAGTGGGTAATCATTATATTAACCCCCTCCAGCCCCTTAACCCCCTCACCAAGCACCCCTGAGTTAAATTTGCAATTTGCCTTTAAGTTTTGGCATGGTGACATGTCGGATGTGGCATTTGAAAACACTCGAACTTCCAGGAATACTTCTTTCATCAGGTCCATTTTCTTAATAGGAAAGTACAAGGTTTTAGTTATGCTAATATTCCATAATGTATTTGGTTGAAGACGATGAATCTAATAGTCACGTGTAATAAATTTTCTCCCACAGAAAACATAAGCATCCTATGAAGATTTGAAATCAATTCCATCAAAATACAAGGAATTGCAAGGATTTGATTCATGGTTACGATACAAGAAATTCTTCATACCCATAAGCAAAATTAGTTACAAAGAAAACCAAACAAACATAATATATAATTCCTCCGTCTCAAAATATAAGTTTAGTTTTGACTTGTTGACGTCTTATTTTTTCAACTTTGACCTTAAATATTTTTATTTGTGTTATATAATATTTGATGAATATTATACTAATGAAAATATATTTAAAACCCAATCTATTCATATATTTTTTTTAAAAAAAAATTTCTTTGTGTTATATAATATTTGATGAAAATTATACTAACGAAAATACATTTAAAACCTAATTTATTCATATAATAAGACTTCAAAAAGTGAAAACTGTACTTATATTTTGGGACGAAAAAAGTATATAAGGGTACTGGCAGTGGTGTCGGTATCATCCCAAACCGCACGGCAACACCGCCGCCACCTATGCGGTTTGGGAGCGGTATGGGTGAAATCGGCAAAAATTACCGCAACGGCATGAGGAGGAAATAGACGTTGGGCATTAAATTTTGGAACGTTGGGTTCTTTTTGGACTAACATGAATGTCGTTTTTAATGAAGAACATGAACAACAGCAGCTACTAACTCAATGCGTTTGGGAGTGTTGATTTAAGGAGATGAATACTCTACTTATTTATTTGGTTTTAAGTTTTACAGAACTCGGCCCTTAACTATTCATATATTATATTCGAACTTGTTTAAAGTGTTTTTGTTAAATAGCATCCTACTTTCTTCATTATTCTAGTAAACAATTTTTTTAAGTATTTTGTAATTTTCCTTTAATTATTAATGAAATATTATGTTTAATATAATTTATGAATATAAAAAATAAAAAAAATAAAATTAGGTGAGACACGAGATCATGCCTGCCACTAAAAAAGTTTGATGAGATATGGTATGAGGTGGAATGATATTATTTGTGGGTTGAGAGGTATGAAGGCATGATTGCCACCACCCTCACCACCCTAACCTATAGATATAACAAAACTAACTCTAAATGTCGCTTGAATGAGATTATAGTCACAAATTGTATTACAAATGTGTTATTAACATCATTGAGACACAATCTCATTATAGTAACATTTTAAAGTTTCATGCTAAACTCTTCACATTCTTTCTTTTAAACACATCAAAAGTTTACTCACCTACATTTTTTCTTTGATCAAGTTTTATTCAAAACACTTGCACTAGGTCCAGTTTTAGACACATAATAAATCCTTATAAAGCTCTTAATTCTTAATATCATTGAGTAAGTAAGTCAATGATATGTCGTTAATGCATAACACAAAGTCAAAATAAGCGAGAAAAACGTTCTCTCGCTAACAGTTTTGCAACATGTTGTTCTAACATGATACACAAATCATATTTTTTTTACACTTCATGTTCTACGTATCTCTAATTTTGGTAAACTACATTCGCAATTTTTGGCAAGTGAGGCGAGATTGGTAATCTTGACTCTTGAGGATCTTCTATGTGATTAACTCTACTTTTTATTACAAAATTGCAATTTCTATCTTTAGCAACCTATATGAACCATCTATTTAATTTACTTTACTTTTGAGCTCGACCTAGGCTCAAGGAGATTTGAAATTGACTCGAACTCAGCTCGGAAAATACTAATCTATATCTAAAACATAAAACTTTAAGTAAGGGAAACATCACATGGGCAAATATATAACGCCACGTTAATAAAAGGATGGATACAAAAACTTTGATATGTAATATCTGGGAAGATAGTTAATCGTAGTATTTTCAATTTAAGTAACCTATCTCAATATTTTGTTAATGTTTTGCGTATTTCAAAATAGAGAATGTCTAACCAATGCCCTTAGGGCATTGGTTAAGCTTTGTCTTTTTGTGATTTTTAATTACATAAATGGTCCTTATAATTAACACAAAATGGCATATTTGGATAGGGACCCACAAAAAAAAGAATAAAAAATCACAAAAAAAACAAAGCTTAACCAATGCCCTTAGGGCATTGGTTAGACATTCCCTTCAAAATATTAACATGATTACGACTTTTAGTGTATGTAATTTTAGAAGCGGTCTGATAAGTATTGTAGTGTGAGTGTCGATCTAACCCTAGCATTTTGCTTGTCTATTTCGTTTTGAACAAAGTGTTATTTTTTTTTTCTCTAACATTTTTTTGACTTTTACCGACAATAATAAGGCTAGTAATGGTGCTAACTGAAAAAAATTATATGTTTCTTATGTAGTAACTTTAGGTCATTAGGTGAGTGAACTTTTGTCCTTCGACTTGCGTAAATGTCTACATAGTCAACTTTGACAATTTTATTAGAATAGATCGATACAACTCTTGAGAGAGCTTGTCTATTTTTGTCCATGAGAGTATTGAACTACATCCTACAATACTAATGAGCACTTCCACATGTTTTTTAAAGAAAAAACACTACGACAAAAATCAACTCTTATTCAACACCAATTATATTTGTGATATATCATCTACTATCAAATATTATTACACTATTGCATTAGTAGTAAGTGTCGTGGTTTAGTGGCTAGTGACAATTAACAAGATTTAGCTCAAATAACATTAAGTGGCAAATTTATTACAGGTCACAAACTTGTTCAGCCGGATATCATTGTTACCTTCGAGGCAAATGACGAAGGTTCGAATCCGGCTAACTGGTTTGAACATTTTTCATTTACATTTACAATAATAATTATTTAGTTATTTTGTTTAAATATATTCGTGCAAGACTTTTTATGTTTTTGATAGCTTAGCTCGGCTGGTTGACACTGTTGCTTACACGGATGAGAGACTGTGTTCGATTCTTTAACATGCATATTGGTAAAAAAACGAATATTCAAAATAACTTATGTTAAAAATTTGTATATAAATGGAATATTAAAAATTTATATTTAACTTGCGTTCGATGAATAATAAAATTAAATCCGAGTCAACGAATTCTCTAAATCACAATTTTTTTGGTGTAGCCATGTGATAGGACTCATAGGAGTATATAGTAATTTGCTTTTCAACTATATATGGTAGTTATGGCAATCAAAATGGAAAGAGTTTTGTTATAAAACCTCAACATTAATTGAAAATTCATTCTCATGTTGCATATTTCATAGAGAAAAAGAAATATGAGTGCATCAATACATAAACCACTAAACCATGCAACTTACAAGGACGTATTTATTTGATAAAAACACCAAATTAAAATAAAATTATTTTGATCCGCCATGGATCAAATAAATATAAGCTTTGGGGGGATAATAGACATCCAAGAAGCATACATGTACTCACTTAGACATAATAAGTTCATCCAATTGTCTATCGATGTAATAATTCTTTTTATGGACTTGGACAGATTGTCAAACCCGAGCCTTTGAATTTCTCTTGGTGTTGTGATCGATTCACTCACTCATTTCTTCTATCAAGTGATGTTTCCAGTTTCCAACCAGTCTTTTACGCAAGAAAAGCCGCTTTTCTATCTCAAGCCCAAAATCACACCTTTGAATACCTGTCTTGTTTACCTCAAGGCTTTTCAAATGCTGAAAACTACAAAGCTTTACAATCTTTTGTTTGATCAGCTAATCTTTTAACATGAACCTCGGGATCCCTTTTTATCTCCTCATATTTTAAGAACAATATCTTCTTTGGTGATCCAATACTCGCGCCTAATAACCTAACACATTATCAAAGTACGGTCGATACTCTGAAACACTTTCACAAAACGACTCAAATGCTTGATCAAACTAAAGAGGAGGTAGTACTTTCTATCTTAACTATTTTGTGTTGTGAAACTAATTGAAGACGAAGACATCTTCTCGATCCCTACAAAAGTAAACAAAATTGCAACCAGTAGAAGGATATTTCACGGCCGAAGGAAACAGAGTATATGCACAAATGCACAATGGTCATCTTACAATGGAGTACGTAACTAAATAATGAAGAGAGGTCAAAATCACACAAACGAGCAACTAACAACTTTTGGATTATCCATCAATTTTTACTACATATTCACTCATTCTTCTCTTGAGAGAGCTTGTCCATGTTTGTCGATGAGAGGAAATAGAAAGCTTTTATGTAGTACTAAACTATGAACGTTTAGTTCGGTATATTTTCTAAACATTGTTCTAGTGTTTGTATGCGGTAGGTACTACGCAGTATTGAACTACATTGTATGCTACAAATGAGCACTTCGACATATTTTTTAAGAAAAACACTAAACAAAACTCAACCCCAATTCTATTTGTCATTTGTCTACGGATCATATACAATCAAATATTATTACTCTATTATGCATAAGTAACAAGGTCAAATATTGTAAAGTGGAAAAATGATAACAACAACAACATGGTGGCGGTATAGTTGGATATTATAGTTCCGTACTTCCGTTTCATAAGGATGACAAGGTACGAATCCGGCTGTGCTGTTTCCGTTGTTTTTTTATTTTATTTACAATGATATTTACTTTAAGCGTAAATACAAACCTACGACATTGTTGCTTACATGGAGGTGTACATTTGTTCGATTCTGAAAGCATTTTTTAAATACATATTAATATAGTTTTATATTCTTTGTTAACATGCATATTAGAAAAATCATTCAAGTTACTCAATATTTTTTTAATCTTTCAGAAAGTTTCAATAAACACTAAAATTGTATATGAATGGAAGTTAAACTTTTTATATTTAATTTGCGCTCAAAGAATAAGAGTTAAGTTATTTTATATACCAAACTTTTTTTACATACTAAGAGACTCAACTCCACTATTTATCTAAAATAAATCAATGGTTGAGATTAGAAATATTTTAATATTTCACATATTTTTTATAATTTAAATATCTCTTAAACCGTTAATCGTTAAATGAAAATAATTACACCATCGCGACAAGCATTTAATTATCTTTCTATAGACGGACAATTTGATATATTTTTGACAAAATTATTTTTTTCGTGTTTTTCACGGTTTTTTTTTCGTTACTGAAATTTGCATAAAAAAATCACATGTGATATTAGTATTAAATCATAGAGGAGTGCTAGAACTAGAAAAGATTTACAAAAACATATCCACACAAGGATTTTTCATGTTTTGATTGGTGTAGAAAATAGAAGAGAGAGAAAATTTATTTAAACACACCAATCAATATATGATAAATGTCTTTTGTGGATTTCTTTTTATAAATCTTTTGTGGTTCTATCACTCCTCTAAATCATATATGATATGTAATAGCACATGTGATATTAGTGTTAAATCACATATGATATATGATATCTAATATCATATGTGATAAATCACATATGATTTTTTCATGCAAATTTCAGTAACGAAAAAAAAATGAAAAACACGAAAAAAATAATTTTGTCGAAAATATATCAAAGTGCCCATCTAAAGAAAGATAATTAAATGCTAGTTTTAATGGTATATTTTTTCGCGATTAAAGGTTTGAAAGATATTAATATTTGAAAAAAAAAATAAAAAAATAAAAAAAGATGATGAATGTGTGTTTTTAAAATTGTTAGAATTAATCTAATCCGTTATATCAAATAAAGATTGAGAGTGGAGATTAATCTCTTCGTATCTAAAAAAGATTTGGTCTTAAATCCAAAGAATAATAAGATCAAATCCAAGTCAATGAATTTTCTAAATCACAAGTTTTGGTGTAGCCATGTACGAAAGGAGTACATATTAATTTGCTTTTGAACAATATATGGATAGTTATGGTAATCCAAATGGAAAGAGTTTTGTTATAAAACCTCAACTTTATGTGAAATTCATTCTCATGTTGTGAGATTTCGTAGAGAAAAAGAAATAAGAGTGGATCAATACATAAACCACTACACCATGCGACTTAAGGTCTTATTTACTTGATAAAAACACGAATTTAAAATAAAAGCTTTCTGATCTGACAAAACACGATAAATTATGCATTGAAAATCAACGCATGTTTATTCTTTTTGCGTTTGATACATTTGGTTTCCTTACACATGAGGCGGTGGAACTATTCAACAGAGTCCAACGAGTTATGAACGGTAATGCTATGACACATAGATCCACGAATGCAGTTTTCAAAAGAGTTAGCTTTGCAATCCAAAAAGAGCTAGCGGCGCAGCTTGTTGCTCGTTTATCTTCGACCACTATGTAAATTCTTTTTTAATAAAATAAAAGTATGAATTACTAATCCCAAAAAAACTAAAAATAAAATAAATAATAAATAAATAAATAAATAAATCATCCAAGAAGCGTATATGTCTTAGTTTGATCTAATAAGTCCATCAAATAGTCTATCGATGTATAACATAACACATTGCTCAATCTAAATTCCTTAAAAGAAGTTTTAAGAGAATTTGTGTGACTGTGTGAGAGAGAAAATGAGGGGTGAGACAAAAAGGCAAAACGGAACAAGAGGGTTTTACAACGGCAAATCTTATGGGACCTATAACATCAACGGTAATAAAAAATCATCGGCTTCGTTCATGTTCTTTAATTTTCCGGACTCATGGGGAATGGGTAACTTGTGGATGGTGTTTAAGAAATATGGAATTGTGTACGACATGTTCATGGTCAAGAAGAGATTATGGAACGGGCAAAGGTACGGGTTCGTGCGGTTTAAAAACATAGTAAATATGGAATTGTTGGTTAGTTCTTTAAGAGGCATAAGGATAGGTACTGAATACCTTAGGGTATACAAAGCATATGATAGAAGGGAAGGTGAAAATCAAAGGGGCAACATGGGACAAAAAACAGAGTATCAGAGGAAAGACACAAGGAGCGTAAGGCAAGTACCTATTAAAGAAAGAGATAACCGAAGATATAGTGACGTGTTGGCAGGATTGAAGAAGGGAGATAATAATGGTGATGATGTTGGAGACATGGGAATGAAAGAACCTGGGAATGAAGAACATAAAACAGAAACGAATAAGGGTGTTGAGGATGATGTACGCACTATTGAAGTAATGGATTGCGAGATTGATAAGGAAACATTATGTCGAGGCATCATTGGAGAAGTCAAAAAGTTGGAGTACCTAGACAAGTTACCAGGTTTGTGTGAGATAGAAGGGCTATATAACGTGGCAGTCAAACACTTAGGAGGTCTAGAGGTGATGATTATTGTAGATTCAGTGGAAACGGTTAACAAAGTACTAGGAGACATCGAGCATGGTATTAGGAGATGGATGTGGAAGATGAGAAAGTGGGACGACCAATATCGACCGTCGGGAAGACTCACATGGCTAAATATCATGGGGGTTCCGATAGCATGTTGGAACGAATCAACATTTAAAAAAATTGCAGCTTTACATGGGTCTATTATTGATACAAATAATTGTTGTTTAGAAGGTCATCAGTCAGTTGCCATTGGTAGAGTAATGATCCATACGATAACACCCGAGCTAATTAAAGAAGTAGTACATATCAAGGTGAAGAAGAGAACGTATAAAGTTGTTGTTGTTGAAGAAATTAGTAATGTGGTCGAGATTGAGGAGATACAAAAAGCAACAGATGAGGATGAAGAAGAGCATCAACCGGAGAATGGGGAAAATAACGCGGTGGCAATGGATCAAGAAGCATACACGGTGGGTGAAGGCGACGGGGAAGAAGATGACGAGCACCAGCAGGCGGGTAACGAAAGTCAGAAGTCAAACCTGGAAGACAGAGAGGCGCGGTATGAGAGAAGGTCAACGGAATTCAAATTTGAATTAAAGGTTGATAATGACGTTACACTGAACGAGGGGAGCTTGGCGGCTAAAGTGAGAAGTGATGTTTCCAAGACACATGGAGAAGAGAACGAGGAGGGCATAGCTTACGAAAAGTCAGGAATTAAAAAAGATGAAAACTATGGTAGGTCACGTGACAATATAGACATAATAGAAGAAGCTAATATGAGGAAGAGTGTGGATCAGTCGGCCCATGAGGCCCACATCGAAAAAGGCCATATGGGTGAGGTATCAAACAATAAGTATCACAAAATAGCAAGTCAAAATACTGTGATCCAAGAAGTAGAGAATAGCGTAGAAAAGGCCCACGAAGAGAAAGGGTATTATCCTGACGGGAAGAAACAGGGAGGGGTAGATACATCGGATGCACACACTAACAATAATGGAGTTGAAATTAATACAAAGCATATGGGCACACAAGATGTCAATGCTATCAGTCAAGGTAATGATATTGATAATGATCGATTCAACAAAAAACGCAAAGTATCTGTTGGGGGAACATATGACCAGTGTTTGTTTGATCCTGGGAGGGTAACGACTAAAACTCAAGCTGGAGGGATGGAAAAAGTGCGAAGGCGTAGTCTCAAATTCACTAAGTCGGCAACGAGTCAAAAGAGAAGGTACTCGTGGGTCAACGGGATTGGCGATAACAATAATGAGCAAGTATTATCTGATACATATAAGGTTTCGCATACGGTGGTAGCTGAATCTAAGAATGGTAGTAACAACATCAAACTAGGGGGTGGTAAACCAGAAACAAATTCGAAAAATTCAATAAATATGGAGAAAGTTAAAGCTATTGGAGAACAAATTGGTATTGTGTGGGAATCCGTGGGTCATGAGGAGTGTCTGAATGGGGCAACAAAAAAAGGTATGTAAGTTCAGATTTGATTGTGTTCGTTTAAGTTAAAGTATCTTTATGAAAGTCATTTCTATCAATATTAGAGGGGTGGGTACTGAAGATAAAAAAGGGTGGATTAAAGCAATTCGACACAAGGAGAGACCGGACATGATAGCTTTACAAGAAACTAAGAGTAAAACAATAGATGAGGTGTGGATTGAGGAAGTTTGGGGTAGCAGAAATTTTGGGTATGTGCAAAAAGTGGCTAATGGCAGGTCTGGTGGTTTATTATTAGTATGGGATAGTAATATATTTGTGTGTAAACATGGTGTTGGAGATGAAAGATTTGTTGCGGTAAAGGGTGAATGGAAGGGTGTTGACGGTGATATATTTTTCGTGTGTGTTTATGGACCTCATGTGGGCCAACAAAAAACATCTTTATGGAACAGACTATTAAACTTGATGGAAGGTGGGAATGAAGCTTGGTGTTTGTTAGGTGATTTTAACGAAGTCAGGAGCGAGGACGACAGAAAAAATACACAGTTTCACGAAACAGATGCTGATGGGTTTAATGAGTTTATAAACTTAGCTCGTCTTGTGGAGATCCCGATGGGTGGTAGACGTTTCACAAGAGTCAGTGACGATGGCTTAAAATTCAGTAAATTGGATAGATTTCTGGTATCCGAGACATTTAAGAATAAATGGAGTAACTTGGCGGTTGTTGCATTGGATCGAAAACTATCAGATCATTGTCCAATTTTACTTAAAGATATAGATGCTGATTTCGGACCAAAGCCATTTCGGGCTTTTGATGTGTGGCTTGAGGATGTAGACATAGTCGAAGTGGTGTCTGATGCATGGAGTAAGGAAGTTAAAAGTTATCGGCCAGACTGTAGATTTCGAGACAAGCTCAAAAACGTCAAGACGGCTCTTAAAGAATGGAGTAAGGTGAAGTTTGGGAGTATGGAAGAGAGTATTGATAGATTAAGAAAGAAGGCTATGGAATGGGAATTAGAGGCTGAAGCGCGTAATCTCGATGAAAAGGAAATGAAGGAATGGCTAGAAACTAGAAAGGCATGGATCGACAAAGATAGAGAAAAGTGGAGCGTATTGAAGCAAAAGGCTAGAGCGAAATGGGATGTAGACGGGGATGAGAACTCCAAGTTTTTCTACGCGATGATAAAAAGAAGGAATAACAAAAATAATATCCGTGGTTTAATGATTGACGGAAGTTGGTGTGAAAACCCAGAGAAAATTAAAGAAGAAGTTTTTGGTTACTACAAGTCCATATTTACAGAATGTGACAAGACAAGACCATATTTTAGGTGTGAAAGAGTGGCTAAGCTATCAGAGAGAGATGCAGGAACGTTAGAAATAGCAATTGATGAAAAGGAGATTCGAGATGCGGTGTGGGGGTGTGGGTGTGATAAAGCCCCCGGGCCAGACGGTTTCAATTTTAAGTACATAACAAAGTTCTGGGACTTATTTAAAGACGATTTGGTTAAGGCTGTGAGATGGTTCTGGGAAAAGTCGGAGGTATCAAGAGGATGCAATGCATCTTTTGTAACACTAGTTCCTAAGGTGACAGATCCGACCGAGCTTAAGGACTTCCGCCCTATTAGCTTAATCGGGTGTTATTACAAGATTGTGTCGAAAATTTTAGCGGAAAGAGTTAAGAAGGTTATTGGGAATGTGGTCGGTGAGGTTCAAAATGCATTTATCCAGGGTAGATTTATTTTGGATGGTATTCTCATTGCTAATGAAACAGTAGATTTCATGAAAAGGAAAAACAAGAAGGGTATGATATTTAAGGTAGATTTTGAAAAAGCATATGACAGTATAAACTGGAGGTTTCTAATTGACATCATGAAGAGGATGAGATTTGGTAACAAGTGGTGTATGTGGGTTGAGGCATGTTTGAGATCATCATCTATGTCCATCTTGGTCAATGGGTCTCCAACGAAAGAGTTTGGACCAGAGAGGGGTGTGAGACAAGGAGACCCGTTGGCTCCGTTTTTATTCATATTAGCGGCGGAGGGGTTAAATGCAATTGTCAGTGAAGCGGTCTCTAAGGGAATATATAAGGGGGTTTTAGTGGGTGAAGCTAGAATATCCGTATCACATCTTCAATATGCCGATGACACTATATTTTTTGGAGAATGGGATAAGGAAAATGCACAAAACTTAATGTGCATTCTAAAATGCTTTGAAGAAGTATCGGGTTTGAAAATTAATATTAACAAAAGTAGATTATATGGGGTGGGAGTCTCATCAAGCGAGGTGGAGGTTATGGCACAATATATGGGATGTAGTGTTGGTGAATTACCATTTGTGTACTTGGGGCTGCCTATTGGAGCATGCATGAGACGAGTTCACACTTGGAGACCCGTGGTGGAAAAAGTCAAGAGTAGATTGTCCGAATGGAGAGCTAGATCGATGTCCTTTGGTGGTAGATTAACGTTGATTAAATCGGTCCTGGGTAGTTTACCGTTGTACTATTTCTCGATGTTCCGTGTGCCTTCGTGTGTGATTAAACAAATTGAGAGCGTTAGGAGAGATTTTTTTTGGGGTGGGGTAAGTGAAAGTAAAAAAATGTCATGGGTTAAATGGGATAGTGTTCTTTCTTCTTATGGGGCAGGGGGGTTAAATATTGGGTCGTTAAGGGCAAAAAATTGGGCTTTATTGGGTAAATGGTGGTGGAGATTTTGGAGGGAGGGGGACACGTTATGGGTTAAGGTAATCAGAAGTATTCATGGGTGTGACGGGGGCCTAAGGGATGTAGAGATGCGTAAAGATGGGGCGGGCGGGGGTATATGGAATGATATAATACGGGTGGGGTTTGATATAAATAAAGTGGGTATAGGCTTTACTTCATCTATTGTAAAAAAAGTGGGTTGTGGGAATAATACTTATTTTTGGCTAGATAGATGGATTGGTGAATGGAGATTATGTGATAAATTTGCTAGACTATATCACTTAGATAGGAAAAAAGATGCAAAGGTGGCGGAGAGGGGCGCTTGGATCGATGGGGTTTGGTCATGGGAGTGGGATTGGGTAAGGGAACCAAGGGGAAGGGGTTGTAGCGAATTTGAAGAATTGATAAGAATCTTAAATACTATCACTTTGTCTCAAGATTGCAGCGATCGTTGGAGGTGGACACTCAATAAGGAAGAAAAGTTCGTGGTTAAGGATCTATCAAGACTAGTCGATGAGAAGTGGCTTCAAGTAAATGGGTCAAGTCAAGAAACAATATGGAATAAACTTGTCCCAAAGAAGGTAAACATATTTGTTTGGCGCGCGTTGAAAGGTAGACTCCCGGTTCGTAGCGAGTTGGACAAAAGAGGCATTGACTTGCATACACTTTTATGCCCTTGTTGTGATGATAACGTGGAAACAATTAACCATTCCTTGTTATTTTGCAACATGGCATGGAGTATATGGGTCAAAATATTTGATTGGTGGAAGGGTGGGAATGTGGACGTATTTACAGTAGGAGATATTTTTAAACACAATGGGTTTCACTCTCAATCAAACGAGAACAGAAAGTGGTGGCAAGTGGTGATATGGGTAACCGGATACTTCATTTGGAAAGAACGTAATAATCGGGTTTTCAACAATAAGGTTACATGTGTCGACAAGATAGTACAAGATATTCAATTGAAAAGCTATCATTGGATCTCACGTCGTGCTAAAAATGGTTCGTGGTGCTGGCAAGAATGGTTAAGAGATCCTAATAAGAGTCGGGTCAACATTTCGTCAAATCAACAGTAATCCGTGAGGCAAGCTTTTGGGGATGTGTTCGAGTTTTTTGGATCAGTCTTCAGCTTCTCTCTGGCGTTGTTCTCTGCCTGTGCTGCTGCAATATTTATGCTTATGCGTGAGTTCAGATGCTGCTGCAATATATATGTTTCTGCTTGAGTTTTTGACATTGCTGAAAATACAGTGGAGATAGCAACTATGTGTGTTTGCAAGTGTGTCCTTGTTTGGCATCTAAATGGTGGAACATGACTAGTGTCAGGTCTTATGATTTGTACTCATATTTTTGTAGCTGATGAGTGTTTGGTTTCGAGTAATTTGTGCACTTTGGGTGCAGGTTTTGTTCTGTCCTCTTGGGTCCTAGCCTCTTTAACTTTCTTGTTAGGGAGGTGGGATGCCTTTAGTTTGTAATATGGTTCTTGGTTTTTATAAATTGTTGCTTTTCTAAAAAAAAAAGTCTATCGATGTATAAATGTCAAACCCGAGCCTTTGAATTTCTCTTTGGTGATGTGATCGATTCGCTCTCTCATTTCTTCCATCAAGTGACATTTCCAGTTTTCAACGAGTCCTTTACCAAAGAAAAGCCATTATCTTGTTCTCTAACCGAAATAGGGACACCCATGAAGTCAGCTAGTCTTTTAACAAGAACCTCGGGATCCCTTTTTATCTCATATTTTAAGGACAATATCTTCTTTGGTGATTCAAGACTCGCGCTCAATAACCTAACACATGATCACAATACGGTCCATACACTAAAACACCTTCACAAAACAACTCAAACGCTTGATCAAACATAAGAGGAGGTAGTTCTTTATATCTTAACTCTTTTGTGAGGTGAAACTTGGAGACCAAGACATCTTTTGGCGGTAGAAAGATGTTTGGCAGCTAAAGGAAATAAAGTATATGGATAATGGTCATCTTGCAATGGAGTACATAACTAAATAGTGAAGAGAGGTCGAAATCACACAAACGTGCAACTAACAACTTTTGGATTATCCAGTGATTTTAACTACATATTCACTCATTCTTTTCTCGAGCTTTGTTTCTTCTAAATTTTACTAAAAATTATATATAGTTAGAGAATCATTTATTTTCAAGATGACCAATACGATCTTTTTCCATACAATAGACTAGTGGAGTTAATTATGTATCTGTGTGTATTAAGAAAGCCTCCGGATTGAAATGACTTGTATCGATAAAGTATGAACGCTAAATACTTAACAGAACTTAAGAACGGTCTTGCATCAATAACACATGAATGGGGGATGATACACCAAAGAAAAGCGAAATACCTATAAACTTTTATAGTAATGATATTTGCTCAAAGTGTATTTATATTGTGCCCATGTAGGTTTACAATCGTTTACGCATTTAATACGTTATTCTTTGACATCTCTCAGAAAAATCTTAGGCAGAATACGAATTAGCTGGTCAACATTGCCCATTTCGACCATTCGATATAGTTTGATAAAATGTTCCTTTTGTTAGGGCGAAACCAATAAATGGGATCGTAGGCCTGCTTCTCAATAATTTCTTGTCTAAATCATTTGATCCAGGCTGACCCGATATCTTATCCCAAAACCAATAATTTCTTCGCAATTTGAAGTAACGGATTATATCAAAGGAAATACACTGTGATATGTAAACTTCGTGTTAAAACCAGTATTATTAAAAGAAACTACTACAGATATTTAACGTTTATACAAAAGGAGCAATTCATTGCATAATATTGTCTTAACATGTATGAATCTCAATTATGAATCACTTTTGCTGCTTTGGAAAATGCAACTTAACGAGCATAGGAAGTTCTGCGAGGTCCACCTGAGCTGTGCCCAACAGAACACTCTTCAGCTTCGCGTCACAGTTGACTATGTTCTTGTTGTTTGGATCCTGAATTACAACAATAGCAACAAATGCATTATTAGTAACACAAACATGTGACATGTGTGGAGCAAACACAAGAATGTCGGTGAAAGATTAACAAATAAACCAGACAAATGGATAGTTTCAATCTTCAAGTTTATTCAGTGCGACGTCTATTTGAAAATTACTTGCACAGAAAAATGACTCTTTTTACACTTTATGGGGTAAGAGGGGGTACTTTTCACTCATTTGTGTGAAAAACGGGTCGGTTTTAGTTGTATATATGACTAATCGTTCAAACGGATAAAATTAAATAATGTAGCTATAAAATATGAGTCGAATGGGTCAAAATATTCAAGGTCGCCCACAGCATACTGAAATGTTAACAACCTCCTTTCTCAATTTGTCCAATTGTTTTTAGATTTCAATAAATGTATCGTTTATAAATAAGATGTTAATATTGGTTATAAATGAAATAAATGTCAAGGACAAGGTTATCGTAATATGTTTGTAGCTAACCCAACCCAACCTGACCAACCCACCCATGTTACCCAACTCATTTTCACATACTGTATAACCCAGCTTGCCTAATCCGCCATTTTGCTACCAAAAATGGCAAGTATTTTCTCTACAGTTTTATATGTTTTTATTACACAGTTAAAAAGTTAGAAAAATCGCTACCGGCTAATAGTCAAGTTATAAACGCAATAATAACACATAATGGTATCTATACCTGTGCATAAAATAGAGTATTAGGGATTACTCCGTATAATGCAAAATGGTAACAACACAAAACTGAAGTTTAGTATGTACCTGTAGATTATTCTCTTTTATGTAAGACCAAACACGCCGAAAGCAACCTAACTGAGAACCTTGAGACTGTCCAAGAAACTCTTTAAGTGGATAAGGCAGGTTAACTAGATCAATCAACGTTGCAAGTTGCTTCGGGTTATCTGTGATCGCCTTCTTCACCCTTTGTGGTATCATTATTACTGTTTTAAGCTGGAAATTTTATAAAACCAGTCATTCTAATCATCCTTGTATACCAACTCTTTTTTTGGATTGATCACATCGCAAAGTAAGTTACTTTCGAATGTTTGCCAGTGTAATGTGAAATAAAATGTTTTCATTTTTTTCAATTGCACGTAACATAATTTCATCTTTGAACCGTTGTATGCAAGTAACCTTGTACAAGATGTAAAACGGAGACGTGGCGGTACGCCACGTCACCCTTGTACCTGGTTTTGATCAAAACTTGCATACAATGATAAAAAGATGAAATTATGTTACGTGCAATCGGAAAAAATGAAGACATTTTATTTTACATTACACCGGCAAACACTCGAAAGTAACTTACTGTACTTCGTGTTGAAGTAAAAGTTTGCTTTCACTTCGAACAAGCTAGAAGAATCCTTCGGACTAGAGTAGGTCCTTCGGATTCAGGATGACTTCGATCACGGTGTGTTCCTTCGGATATCTGCAAAACAAATACGTCCGTTAGACTCGCCCCGGGAATGTATCCCAGGACCAACCTCCGGCGTGAGAGTAAGTATATATTCTTAGTGAGAGAAAGTGTGGAGTAAACAAGAAAGTAAAGGAGAATTAGTTAACCTTAAGTGAAGATTTCCTCTCTATTTATAGACTTTCCACATGGGGTGCCAGGCTGTTTCGTACTTAGCCCATAATGTTCGCTAGTTTAAACTCCATTATCGTATACTTTGGCGTACTTGTTTGTACTTTGGTTTATGTACTTGTTAGTTTATCCGAAGGGCTTGTGATATCCGGACGGTTGAGATCATGCGGATACTTGTAACCCATCGGATATTAGTCCGTGTAGTCTGGGCGTGTCTAAGTACATTTTACTTGATACGGATCCGGAGGGTACTCCCTTGTACGGCATGTATCCGGAGGGTACATACGTTAACATGTCCCCCCCAGTATCATAGTATTGGTTATGCCAATGGTGTGATACTAAGTTTATTTTTTGCGATTTTCCGGAGGGTAGGTCATGGCTTTGTCCTGTTGCTAGTCACGCAAAATGCCAAAAGTAATTAAGGTGTCGTTTAAGGTGCGCCGTCGTTTTTTACCGCGTCGTCTGGATTTGGAACACGTATGCACCTTCTGAGAGACACGGTGTGGATGGTTGACACGTTAGCCCTACGGGTGACGTGTCCCTTTCCCGCCCATTTTGACTGCCTATAAATAGTCCCATTTCTTTTATTTACTGCACCGTAATTTTATTTCACACACACATCTCTGACTCATCTCCTCTTCTCCGTATTCCGAGCGATTATTCGCGCCGTCTTTGAGGTACGTTTCAGCCCGTTTAGTTTTTTTGTTGTTTGGCTATTCTCCTCTCCTTTTCGTCCATTATGTCGGAATCTACCGCATCGTTTGAGTACGAAGATGTGTCTAATCCGGACGGTTCTCATGTGAAGAAAGATATGCATTTAAGAATGTCCGCGATGGACGATTCTGATGTGATCGCAGTGGTGAAAGCGTTCGGAATACCGGAGGATTTACACCCCAGGATACCTCCATCGGGTATGACGATGAACCGACTTCCGGAGAATGCTATTGGTATGTATGCGGAGTACTTTTTTGACGGTGGTCTCGTTGTCCCTTTTTCCACCTTTCTTTTAGAGGTCATTAGATATTTCAAAGTTCATATTTCTCACCTGGTTCCGTTGGATATGCACCGTGCTACCCTTTTTGAGGTGTATTGCCGTAGCATGCACATTCCTCCTACCACTCCTCTATTCCGTGTTTTCTATAAGCTTAGTAAGCAGGGTGATTGGTTTTCTTTCGAGAAACGTATTCATAGGAATAGGAAGGTTTGTTTTGGGGAATTTCCTTCTTGTCTGAAGGGTTGGAAGTACAATTTTTTCTTGATCGATAGGCGAGCTATTCCGTTTGCCATGCCATGGAGACATTCGGATTCAGACGTATCGGATCCGTTTCCAAAGGCAAGCGAGTATGATGTCACTCATGCCGAAAGGCTTTCCGAGACGATCATTGAACCTTGTCAAATTCCGCAAGCGTTCTTGTATGCCCTGGGTCTATCGGATTATTGGGAGTTTCCGGGTTATCGTCCGGCATTGAGGGATGAGCAGGGGAGGGGTATAGCCTTTGTTATAATGTGTGTTTTTATATTGCTCATCTCTTTTAGTTTTTAACGCTGAGTTTTGCTTGTCCGCAGGTATAACCATGTCAAGTTATCTAAAGAAGCCTTCGATACGAAAGACTGCACAGATTGTTCAAGGCGCCCCGTTTCCGGAAGGGCATGTTCGTGAAGTGCACGTTACTCCTCCTTTGGCCTCCAATACTCAAGTACCGGAGAAGACGGAGGAGCTGAAGGGTGTTGAGGTTGCTGCTGATAAGGTGATAGCAGCGAAAGAGAAGAAGAAGGAGCAGGCCGGGAAGGCGGGTTCAAAAAAGCCTCCGTTGAAGAGAACCGGAGCGGGGAGTGTTTCTTCCCGCCTTCATAAGAGAAGTAAGATTTCTGCGGTTGATACCGTGATTGACTTGGATACCGGAGAGGCCTTGGAGAGGCCAGAACCTATCCGTTCCGTTCATCCGGAGGATTTGGCGTCTGGTATGTTCGGATGGTTTTTCACGGTTTCTCCTTCCATATGTATGTTTTATATGATTTGTTATTATTATTATTTTTTGACGGAGATTCTTTTGTTGTCAGGGGGTTCGGAGGGTGCATCTCGGCGTCCGGGGAAGGAAACTCTGGTGGATGAGGAGGATGTTGAGGTTGATATAGAGGGGAATGGGGAGGATGATGACATCTATGTCCCGGCATGGACAGTGACGAAGGGCACCCGTATGAATACTGCTACTGCTTGCCGGGACATGTTGATGAACTTGGCAACTCCCAAGGAGGAGAAGTATCTGGATAAACAGGATGATGCAGAGGCTGTTCGCAGGTCGTGGTTGCTGCTGGGCAAATGTGTCACGGCTCAAGCGGACATGATCTTCCGTTTTGAATCTCTTACGAATGAGCACCAGAAGCTGTCCGAGACTCATAAAATCTGTGACAAAACCCTTGATGACAACTGGAAGATGTTTCAGAAGATGTCCGCAGAGTTTCATGAGTTGAAGAAAGCTCATGCAGAGTGTTCTGAGGTGAACCCGGAGGGTCTGAGAAAGCTTCGTGCGGAGAATGCGGGTCTGGAGGAGAGGGTTGGTAATCTCGAGCTGGAGAAGAATGAGTGGAGGAAAGTTTCCGGCGAACAAGCCGAGAAGATTAGACTGTTGGAGGGGCAATTGTCTGATGCTCAGCAAAAGCTTAGTGCTGAAGAGAAAGCTTATAGGGAGCTTTGCCAAGAGAAGGTGGATCTTGCTGTGGCTGCTGGGAATGCCGAGGTGGAAAGGAACCGCATTGTTAATGAGTTTATCCCGGAAGCCATCCATCGTTTTCTCGGAAGTCATGAATTCCGAACGGCATTAGCTGAGCCCTTCAATTTGTTTTATCTTTCTGGGTTAATTGACGGGGCATGTTTATTTGAGGAGCCGGAGAAGGCGGAGAAGCTGTTGGGGGAGGTTGAGGGGATGGATATGGATGTCGGAGCCAAATATGGTCCGTTGTATGATAAGGCCCTTTCTCAGGACTATCCCTTTATCCAGAAGATTCGTCAAACTATCTTCCGGAAATTTGATGAGCTAAATGCCTTGGTTCCCGACCCTGCTCCAGCTGACGAACCGGTGACTGAAGGACCGGAGGTCGAATCTCATGTCGAGAATCCCTCCGATACCCAGAATGCCTCTGTCTTTGCTTGAAGCTGTTTGTGTTTGGATGTATGTTGGAGTCCAGATACCTCCATTTTGACTATGGATTTAGGTATTTCGGATTCCTTGTGAAGCTTACCAACTGATGTAATAGAATAGGGTGGAAGTTCAATTTTTGTTATTCCGTTATTTCGGAATGCTTGATGTAACCGAATTTTGATCATATGAATATATCACTTTATTTTGTTATCCGTATTGTCTTTAACCTACATATGTATTTCCGAGTAGTATGTTATTCATGGAACTTGGCTTTTTTAATTATGTACTCATGGGGTTCCGTTTTAACGGACAATACATTCCTTACGGATCTAGGCCACGGCTTATTCCTCCTAGCTTTATTTGTCGGGGGAATCCGTACTCTTCGGCTCTGAGCCTTAGTAATACCCACTTGGGGTTCTTTGACGGGGTAACCTGTACCCTTCGGCTCTTGGCCTTAGTAATACCCACTTGGGGTTGTTTGATGGGGTAACCTGTACCCTTCGGCTCTTGGCCTTAGTAACCTTCGGCTCTTGGCCTTAGTAATACCCACATGGGGTTTTCTTTGACGGGGTAACCTGTACCCTTCGGCTCTTGGCCTTAGTAATACCCACTTGGGGTTCTTTGACGGGGTAACCTGTACCCTTCGGCTCTTGGCCTTAGTAATACCCACTTGGGGTTTTTTGATGGGGTAACCTGTACCCTTCGGCTCTTGGCCTTAGTAACCTTCGGCTCTTGGCCTTAGTAATACCCACCTGGGGTTTTCTTTGACGGGGTAACCTGTACCCTTCGGCTCTTGGCCTTAGTAACCTTCGGCTCTTGGCCTTAGTAATACCCACCTGGGGTTTTATTCACTGGACAACTTGTGCTTTTCGGAAAATAACTTTATATGGTGAAAATGCATCAGATTTTTTATTGATGTGAAAGTGGCTCATGCCTTACAATAGGTCCTGAAAAATCAAAGTACATAATAGGTTACATAAAACATTTCTTCAAGTTAATTGCATGCCACGTGCGGGGTACTTCCACGTCGTCCATGGTTTGGAGCTTGTATGTGCCGTGCTGATAGGCCTCCGTTATCCGATAGGGGCCTTCCCAATTAGGTCCCAATTTTCCCTGATCTTCCACTCTGCTCGCTTCATTTTTTCGGTACACGAAGTCTCCCACTTTGAAGGCTTCGGGTCTAACCCTCCGGTTGTAATATTGCTCCACCTTCTTTTTGTATTTTGCCTCTCTTATGGCTGCCATTTCCCTCCGTTCTTCCAGTAAGTTTAAATTTAGATTTAGTTCATCGTCATTGTTTTCAAGGTTTGTCATCATAGTCCGGAAGGTAGGCATACCAATTTCTGCCGGAATGACTGCCTCACTTCCATAAGTTAGACTGAAAGGGGTTTCTCCGTTGCTAGTTTTTAGAGTGGTCCGGAAAGCCCATAGTACGTTAGGTAATTCGTCTACCCATCCTGCTCTTTCTCTTCCTAGCCGGGACTTAAATCCCTTCATTAGGCTTTTGTTGGCTCTTTCGACCAATCCGTTGGCTTGAGGGTGAGCTACGGCCGTGTTGATTTGCGTAATATTTAGCCTTTCGCACCAACTTTTGAACGGATCTCCCACAAAATTACTTCCGTTATCCGTAACAATTATCTTGGGTAGTCCAAACCTGCAGACGATGTTGTCCCATACAAACTTTTTAACCTCTTTTCCGGTTGTCTTGGCCAACGGTTTTGCTTCCATCCACTTTGTGAAATAGTCTATTGCCACAATAACATACTTAACTTTTCCTGGAGCTTCGGGCAAAGGTCCCAAAATGTCCATTGCCCATTGGAAGAAGGGCCATGGTGCCATGACAGAGGTTAGTACTGTTTTTGGTAACTTTGGGACCGGAGCATGTATCTGACAGGCATCGCATTTCCGGATGACTTCCCTAGCGTCCTGGTGCATGGTTGGCCAATAGTAGCCTTGTCGCATGAGTTTAGCTACCACCGTCCGGGGTCCGGAGTGCATACCACAGGCTCCTTCGTGCACCTCTCGGATTATGTAATTCGCTTGGAGAGGTCCGACACATCGTAACATTGGTCCTAGGTAGGATTTTTTGAATAGCACGTTGTCAATCAGTGTGTAGTGGCTTATTTTCATACGGAGGTTGCGAGCTTCATTCTGGTCTTCCGGCCATATACCTTCGTTTAAACATCGGAATATGGGGGACATCCAATTTTCCTCCTCTTCTTCTACTATTGCGTTGACTATTTCTTCTTCGGTGGATGGTTTCTCCAACACTTCCACCAGGACCTCTTTTGTTAAGTGGTCAAATGCTACGGATGCCAGCTTGCTGAGCACATCTGCTTTTTGATTCTGAGCTCTCGGGATGTTTTTTATCCTGAAGCGTTTGAAACAAGCGATATATTCTTTGGCCTTTGCGAGGTATTTCGTCATGCTCTCCTTGTATGCAGTAAACTCTCCATTGATTTGGCTTGCCACTAAGTTAGAGTCCACTCGTACGTCCAACGTTTCTATATGCATCTCCTTTGCAATTCTTAATCCGGCCAGGAGTGCTTCGTATTCTGCTCCGTTATTGGTGGTTTCGAAATTTAACCGGAGAGCATACGTATATTCTTCTTTCTCCGGACTAATTAACACTAATCCTGCTCCGGCACCTTTCTTGCTTGAGGCCCCATCAGTATATAGGATCTATTCTTCCGGTTGAGAAATATTGCATATCTCTTTGCTTTTCTTTGGATCCGGGGAGGTTGCTCCGATGGGTATTTCATTAATAAAATCAGCAAGCACTTGCCCTTTGACAGCATTTCTGGGTATATAGGAAATGTAGTAGGCCACCAGTTCTACGGTGTATTTGGCTAAACGTCCGGACGATTCTGCCCGGTTCAGTACCTGTTTGATGGGATGGTCCGTTATGACCTTGATGGGGTGGGCTTCGAAATACCGCCTCAGTCTTCTTGATAAGTGCAGGAGGGCTAGAGCCAACTTTTCAACCGGAGCGTATCTCTTTTCGGCCTCGTGCAAGGTTCGACTTACATAATGGATTGGGATCTGCCGTCCGTCTCTTTCGACCATCAGCACTCCACTTATTGCTTCTGCTGCGGCTGACAAGTATAGATACAAATCTTCTTTAGACTTCGGAGTCGTTAGGCAGTGGAGCTCCAGAATCATCTTCTTCATATCTTGAAAGGCTTTCTCAGCCGCCTCCGTCCATTGATATCTTTCCTTGTTGTCTTTAGTGATATTTTTTAAAGTTTCAAAGAAGGGGAGAGATCTTTCGGCCGATTTTGATAAGAAACGATTGAGTGCTGCGAGTTTGCCACTTAAGCTTTGCATCTCCTTAAGCGACTTCGGCGATTGCTCTGGTTTTCTTGGGGTTAGCCCTAATCCCTTCGGATGTCACCATGTATCCGAGGAATTTTCCTTCTTCCACTCCGAATGAACATTTTTTAGGGTTTAATTTCATGTTTATTTCTCGGATATTATCGAACGTTTCGGCAATATCGGCCAACAGTTCTTTTTCCGTTTGACTTTTTATCACCATATCATCTACATATACCTCCAAGTTCCGGCCAATTTGCTTTCGGAAGGCAGAATCTACCAATTTTTGATAGGTTGCTCCGGCATTCTTTAAGCCAAACGGCATTTTTACGTAGTAGTACGTTCCACGATCCATATAGAAGGCTGTTTTCTCTTCGTCTTCCTTTGCCATTTGTACTTGATGATATCCCTTGTAAGCGTCCAAGAAACACTTATATCGAAATCCTATCCCCGACTCAATCTTCCAGTCTATTTCCGGCAACGGATAGTAGTCCTTACGACATGATGAGTTTAGGTTTTTGAAGTCAATGCACATTCTCCAGGTGTCATCCGGCTTCTTCACCAGTACTGGATTGGCAATCCAGGTCGGGTATCGGACAGGCCTGATTATTCCGGCCTTTAGCCATTCTTCTACGTCTTGATTTATGGCTCGGTTCTTTTCTTCCGAGAAGAATCTCTTTTTCTGTGCTACCGGTTTGTCCTGGACGTTTACGTTGAGCTTATGTTCAGCTACCCATCGGGGGATACCAGTCATATCCGAGGGTTTCCATGCGAAAACGTCTCGGTTATTCTTTAGTAAAGTTATCAATTGCCTTCGCCCTTCTTTTGAGAAATTCCTTCCTATTGTCACTAGCTGCTCCGGATATGCAGGATGAACTAGCACTTCTTCGGTTCCAATAGTTTCTTCGATGGGTGCTTCCGAGGAGGTCTCCGTCTGGGCCTCCTTTTCCATTAAGAATTTTTCTTCCAGCTTTCGGCACTCAGAGATTATGACCGATCGGGTTACTAGAGTTGCAATGCCTCTCGGCGTTGGGAATTTCATCATGGAGTGTATAGTTGACGGGATGGCTCTTAGTTTTTTGATTCCGGACCTTCCGAGTATCACATTGTACGGAGAGGGAGACCGAACCATCGCGAACTTCATGATAGTTCGGCGGTATAACCCTTCGTTTCCGAAGCATACTTCTAGTTCTATTTTCCCCAGTGGATTTATGCTTTCCCCTGAGAATCCCACTAATGGTGTGTTTGTCTTGGATAGACGTGACCGGATGGAAGAGTCTAGATTTAGGAAGCAGTGCTCGTACATTACTTCCACCGATACGCCTTGATCGACATATATCCTCCGCACAGTATATCCCTCAATCTCAGCTTCCACTATAAGTGGCTCATCGGAAGCGTCTCCCGGAAGGATTGGAGGAAAGCTTATGGGGGCCCTCATCCACGCCTCTTCTTGATCTATCGTTTTTCGCTTCGGATTTCTTTCTTGGCATCGGACCATATTAATGATACGACCTTGGTTGTTTTGGTGATTATTTCTGGGTGGTGCCCTGTCTCTTTGTCGGACGTCTCTGATCAAGTGGTCCAGCTTACCGGTATCCAGGGCTATCTTGAGTTGTTCCTTCAAGTTATGACAGTCATTGGTGAGATGGCCTTTTTCCCCATGATAATCACAGTATTTATCCATGTTTTCTCTCGAGGGCCTTCCTCGGAGTGGCGGGGGTGCCGGTAGCCTGAGCTGATGTTCTGTGGATAGAATCTCCTTAGGGGCCTTCGTGAGCATATTCAGGTCCAGCGGTCTGGTGTCTCTTCTATTCCCATCGTCACGCCGATAATCCCTCCGGTAATCTGTCCGGTAGGTATTATTGTCATTTCGTTTGGGCACGTATGGCGCGAAATTATCATTTCGCCTGGGTTTAAAATCTTGAATATCCCTCCTGTGGCTTCCCCTAAAGGAGGACCGTTGTGCGTTTTGGTCATTTCGGCCGTATGGATTAGGTTGATAATCCTTACGAGAATTATCCATCCTTTCTCCCTTCGGTACTTCTGTCAGTCGATACGCTCTTTCTGAACGGATGAAATCATCAACCCGTATCATCATTTCGGTTACACTCTGGGGAACCTTCTCGAAGAATCTCTTTGCTAACTCCGGACTTTTACAACCATCAATAAAAGAGGATATCTGCATTAGCTCTGGTACTCCTGAGATGAGACTAGCCTCATCTGTCCATCGTTCCTTGAACTCCGAGAGGGCCTCGTTAGCTCTACGGATGATCTTGGTAATTTCCATCGGATCCCTGATGCACTTTCTACGAAGGGCGAATCTCTGAATGAATTGCTCACTTAACTCATCCCAATTATCAATGCTACCTCGCGGAAGATGATCAAACCATGCTCTAGCAGCATCATCTAAGGTTTGCTGGAACATCATGCACCAAATTGGCATAGGCCATGCACCCTGATTGGCCGCTCCTTCGAATCTGGTAATATGGTCGTCAGGATCTGTAGATCCGCTGTAGAGTTTTAAATGAGAAGGCATCAGGTACTTTGAACCCTTCGGTCCAGAAAAATCAATGATCCTCCGGGTAAAAGGACTTTTGGACGCTGCCTTGAAAGGTTTGGATAAGTCGTCCGTCCTATCTTCTTCGGCTTTTTGAGCTTCGACATCATGAGATCCGACAACCTCAAAGTCGAGTTGGATGGGATCAATCGGTGTTTCTCCTGAGACATTGTATTGTTGGATGAGGGATTTTAGAGCAGCAAAGTGGCTTTGGATTTGTTCAAGGTTGACAGGATTGGTATTGTTATCCGGACGATTTCCGGACCCTTCGGGTGTTGTTGGAGAAGGACCTGTCATTTTTGAGCTTCGGTAGAGTGAATGACGGGTCCCACGGATGGCGCCAATTTGTTGAAGTAAAAGTTTGCTTTCACTTCGAACAAGCTAGAAGAATCCTTCGGACTAGAGTAGGTCCTTCGGATTCAGGATGACTTCGATCACGGTGTGTTCCTTCGGATATCTGCAAAACAAATACGTCCGTTAGACTCGCCCCGGGAATGTATCCCAGGACCAACCTCCGGCGTGAGAGTAAGTATATATTCTTAGTGAGAGAAAGTGTGGAGTAAACAAGAAAGTAAAGGAGAATTAGTTAACCTTAAGTGAAGATTTCCTATCTATTTATAGACTTTCCACATGGGGTGCCAGGCTGTTTCGTACTTAGCCCATAATGTTCGCTAGTTTAAACTCCATTATCGTATACTTTGGCGTACTTGTTTGTACTTTGGTTTACGTACTTGTTAGTTTATCCGAAGGGCTTGTGATATCCGGACGGTTGAGATCATGCGGATACTTGTAACCCATCGGATATTAGTCCGTGTAGTCTGGGCGTGTCTAAGTACATTTTACTTGATACGGATCCGGAGGGTACTACCTTGTACGGCATGTATCCGGAGGGTACATACGTTAACACTTCGCGATGTGATCAACCCAAAATATAACAAATTATAAGAAGCATTTCATCAAACACCTTGACTTCATTTTAAATTTCAACTAATTTACATCACCGTACATAACACGAATCAACAACAACAACTATAAATTGACAAACAGCGTGTTTCTTTCTATCATAATAAAATTGTATTTATAGAGAGCATTTATATAAAGTAGAATAGAATTTAACTATAGTAAAGCTAACTGAGCAGTTGTGAAGGTTAATATATAAGTTAACGAATTCATACCGGATACTGTATGAGTAAAAAGCAACAAAATGAGGCTTTATGGAGTGTGGTTCTTCGTCTCCGGTGGGTTTTCTTTTTCCGGCCTGGTGGAGTGAGCAAGTTATAAAAGGAGTGAAGCTATTGAAAATGTGCTTTTAGAAATGAAAAAATTACTTAAATGTTTTTTTAAAATACTATATGATTACCCGTGCATTGCAACGAGATTTTTATAACGTCATATAGTTTAAGTGATAAAGAAAAGTTTATGCGTTATAAACCAAAAATAGTAAAACTTTGAGAATTTGAGGATTAAACATAACGTTTTGAAACCCGATTCGACCCGGACGGTTCAACCGGTTGAATTATTCCGGTAAAAAATGGGTCAAATTAAACCGGGTGAACCAGCTGGGTTGGGTCGAAAAACGGGTCAAATTAAACCGGGTCAACCTGCTAGGTTTGAAGCGACCTGGGTCAACTCGGTTTTCAATGTGTATTAATAGTTTTCATATGCTTTCTGAAAATAATATTTTAAGTTTCTCTCACATTTGACCATTTTCAACTTTAAACATTTCACATTTGACAATTTTTATTTTATATGTAGTATAGATTATACACAAACACGAAAAAGTTTGAAATACATATAATATATTTTCATATTATTTAACAAAAATAAACTTGAAAAACATTTTTATAAAATAAAACATTCGGTTCTCAACTTATAATATACACTAGCTAATTTTATTAATCATACCTCAATCGCTTTAACAACCATCACCATTTGATCTAGAGGTAAGTCACATAATCACAACAGTCGAGGCATTTTTTTTTTTAAACGGCGCCACACTTGAAATCTGAATATCGAGTTAAACCACCAACGGGCAGGCCCTGGGACCCAAATCACTAGAAGAGATTCGCAAAGAAAAACCCTTAAAACTCATGGCTTCACATAAAGAGAAAAATCCAGATTTTATTTGTCACTTGCGAAACTCGAACCTGAGTAAAACCCTTCCTCAAGCTCCGAAAGAAACTAAAGTGTCAAACTGAACTAAGTCAGTTAGTTACCTATCACAAGAGTTTAAGTTTCAAGCCCCCACTAATCATTAGATAAACGCTTAGAAGTGGCCAAGGAAAAGAACAATTATAAAAATGCATCGGTTAAGCTATCCAAGTAAGTAGAAAAAACATCACCGCTTACCCATTTTACCATATTATCACTTTGTGAATACCATTAGATCTTTACCTAAGTGAGATTAATGTAATCAAGTAATAGGCGAGATTAATGTAATCAAGTAATAGGCGAGACATATGAAATGAAAAATAATATATCTTCCTACATATCATAATATTTATATATTTAGTGTATTTGAAAAAGTAATCAGATGATATTATAAAAGAGAAAAATTGAATCACTTGTCATCTTTTTGTGTGGATAATTTGATAAGTAAGAATAAATTGTAAGAGGATGTAACAATTCTCTCTCATATAAAATTTTTATGAGTGTAAGTATTAATAGTTTAGCTATGAATTGTCATTATACATTATTTATTTATACATTCATTGTATATATATATTTTTTTGCCACTAATTCACATGGTTTTTATTATTAAATCTTTTTATTTTCTTTTTTATGCATATTATGAGTAAATTTTTTTTATTCAAAACAACTTTTGTTAAATACTTGTATATGAATGGAATATTAAAAACTTTATATTCAATTTGCGCTCAAAATAATAATGATACCAACTATCAATATGTACATTTATTAGACTAGCATGATACTCGCGCAAAGCAGTGGTTTCAAATGCGAATGTTGTTTAATGATTTTATAATAGGTACCCGTCGCCGAATGTTGTTTAACGAATGTTTCTGAGGTGAATTGAATTGATTTTGAGTTTTTCTTTTTAAATGAGTAAAATTAAATGCGGTTAGAAAAAGCATGTGCTTTATGTTGCTTATTAAAATAACAAATAGAAAAAAAAAATTCAAATAAATAACAAATTTATAAGGCTTGTGTAAACAATTACAAAAGTTGTATATGTATTATATGTATTTGGTTGTGCAATAAATGTTATTTATGTATACTAGTTATAATGTCTGTGCACGCACAGGGTTATGACAAAAAGATTTGTTATATAAATATTGATTATTGCTAGTCTATATATATATATATATATATATATATATATATATATATATATATATATATATATATATATATATATATATATAGGTGAGTTCATGAAAAAAGTCCACTTTGAAAGAAAAGTGAGAAAAGTGTACAAATCAACCTCTCCTTTGTTTCACACCAAACTACAGGGACCTAATTGTATTTTCCTTCATTCTTTAAGGAGTTTTTGTAAATTTGCACCCTACCCCCCCCCTCCCCCCCCCGCCGAAAAAAAAATTCCCGCCAAAAAAAATTTTTTTTTTTTTTGGGCCAAAAAAAATTTTTTTTTTTTGGCCAAAAATTTTCCCGCCAAAAATTTATAACCCAGATGCACCTTTTTTTTTTTAGTGCATCTCAGTTATAAAAATTGGTGTATCTCAGTTATAACTGAGATGCACCAATTTTTATAACCCAGATGCACCTTTTTTTTTAGTGCATCTCAGTTATAAAAATTGGTGCATCTCAGTTATAACTATGATGCACCAATTTTTATAACCTAGATGCACTAAAAAAAAAGGTACATCTGGGTTATAAATTTTTGGCGGGAAAATTTTTGGCCAAAAAAAAAAAAATTTTTTTTGCCCCAAAAGAAATTTTTTTTGGCGGGAAAAAAAAATTTTTTCGGGGGGGGGGGGGGGGGGGGGCATGTTTAAAGACATACCCTTGAAGTTTGAGATGTTTCAAATTAAACCCTATAACTTTTTTTTCTCACTTTTCTACCAAAGTGGATTTTTCACTAAAACCTTATATATATATATATATATATATATATATATATATATATATATATATATATATATATATATATATATATATATATATATATATTAATTTGTTTTGATATTATGTGGTAGATAGTTACTTAAATAAGTGTTTTAAATGATAAATGTTAAGTATTTTTTTGTAAGATAGTTTGATCTAACATTTCATGTCGTTTTTTCATGTTTGTGTTATTTTTATATATTTTTTTAAAGTAAATGGCTGGCAAAGGGACCAACGATGCAGCAATGGCGCATCCTATGGCGTGTGTTACGCCACTACATCAGGCACTCAAAGAATTCTTAGCACATAATGAGTGTTGATAAAGTTAAAATATACTCCGTAAAGTTTTTTAAAAATATTTTTTAGGATATCCATTAAATAATAATTATGAGTCGTTGTTATAAGTACGATCGCATATATTTGATATCATGTTATGCAAAATGTGCAAGTTTAGTAGCACATAATGAGTGTTAAGAAGTTAAAATATACCCCGTAAAGTTTTTTAAAAATGTTTTTCCGGATATCTTTATATAAGCTTTAAATAATAGTTACATGAGTCATTGTTATAAGTACAATATTGTATATTTATTTTTATATCGCAGTAACTTGTGCTTAACATTTAATATTTATATTACCGTTAATAATAATTTAGCCGTTTTTAATATTCAAACCCGTGTACATATAGATTAAACTTTTAAATAGAATAACATTAGTCCTTATTTAATATATATGGTAAAAAAATATTTTAATAGATGAAAGTTTAAAACTAATATTTATTTTAAAAATATTTAACGTATATTAAAACTAATTAGTATATTTACAAAATTTTGTAATTTAAATAGATGAAAGTCTCAAGCTAATATTGATACATGTAATTGTAAACAAAGTTCATATTATAAAGTACATGAGGTATAAATTGGAAGGGGTTATTTATTTATTATCTAAAGTTATTAAAAAACATAGAGACTTATAATTTTACACTTAACTCTATATACTATATTTTAAATTGAAACACTAAAGTTTTATTAATTACCTCATTTTTTTAAGTTTTTGTTTTCATAAATTTGACACCTGTATTTTTATGTGTTTGTTTTCCCAATCAAATTTATTAAAGAAAAAAATACATCGTTGGTCCCTAAACTTTCCACAAAACATCGCATTGCACCCTAACTTTTAAAAATCGTCGCCTGGCGTCCAAACCTTGTGTTTTTCAGGCCGATTGCGTCCCTTGACCATTTTTGGCTCGGTCAATGCACGTTTTTTGTAATAATATGAGAGGCATAATAGTCCTATCACGTTATAACCATTCCTACAAACCTGAGTTAACCCAACAGTTAACGTTAGAGACGATTCATGAAGTTTACTTTGCAACTTGAGCTTACCTTCTCTGATGCGCTAGCTCATTTTGTGCGTGAATCAATAAACCCACCCACCAAAACCACTATGCTCACTATAATTACATAGACCTATTGAAAAACCAAATCCAAACAGAAAAAACCTCATTTACTAAAAATCCAAGACGGAATCCAAGCCTTCATTTTTCATAACTCACCATGTCTTTTGGACGGAATGTTATGAATGACATGCCGTATTATATTAGCAACATGCCGGATAACGTTATCACCAATATTTTGAACCGTTTACCACTCAAAGAGGCTATGACGACATCCAGTTTAGCGACAAACTGGAGGTTTAAGTGGACGTTGCTCACTGATGTCATACTTGATGAGGATTTCTTTTATTTTTTAAAAAATAAGTTTGAAGGGATGCATGTTACTAGATTGCTGCTTCAGCTCAAAGGTCCCATAAGAAGGTTTGTCTTCTCTGTAGAGCTTAAACCCTTGTCTGGACAAGATTACTTCAATTATGAAGAGATTTATGCTTGGCTGTTGTTGTTGGGTCAGCGAGGAATTGAGGAGCTCCTTATACATAACTAGTTCTCCAAACCAGTTATCTTGCCAACCCAAATGTACACTCGTTTGGTGTTGAAACATCTGGAACTTCATTGGTGTACGTTACCTAGTTTGGCATCCTTTAAGGTTTCCCAAATCTATTGACCTTAGAATTGTTATCCGTCAAATTTCTGATCGGTACAATTTGGGACTTTATTTCTTATTGTCCCTTACTTGAATCTCTTAAAATCAATCGTACTAATACAAAAGAGATGAGACTATTTGATATTGCACAACTTGGGAATCTGAAGAAGTTGTATTTGTCATTCGGTCTTTTGAACCAGGTCACCACAATCACAATTTACAATATATCTCAGCTGAGAAGTCTTCCCAAACTTGAGTCCCTTACATTGGATTTTCAGGAGTGCAAGGTAAGACCAATTTGAGTTTCACACTTCAAATTACAGATTTTTTAAGTAATGGCTACTACTTCTGAAATGCAATCTTTAAAAATTTTGAAAATTATACCTGTTGTAGTTATTGGCAGAAGGTAGCTCATGGATGAATGTACCTATGGCATTTGTATCCCTCAAGAATCTAAATCTATCCGGAGTCGATTTTGGGAGCAATGCAATGGTAGCATTCATCATTCAAATGATTCGTGGAGCTCCAAGATTGCAAATGCTAGAAACCAAAGTAAGTGGAATGCAATATGTATTATGCTTCACATCAACCTAAATTGCCAGGAGGATATGGTAATGATGGTGAGAGTGAATGAGTAGTGTCGGAAATACGAAGTCGGCTAGATGTGGGTGTGTCCTCCTCATGAATTGATTCTCTAGGGTGAAATATATATGGGTAAGTTTGGCTAAAAAGATCAAATAGATGATCGGGTGCTAGAGATGGTAAAGCATGATAGTGTATCGGGGATATATCATATGCAGGTAAAAACTGCTAGCTTTCCATATATGCATCATTACTTGGTGGAATATAGACGGGTGCGTATGAATCAAATTCATGAGGCGGTAATGGCATATGTGCTGGTAAAGCCAACACATAGGGATTTTCAGGGGTAGCTACAACTTCATCTTGTTCAAATGATTCTGTCTTGTTGGAAACAGCGTTAGGTGCTAGGATATGACGAAAAATAGGTGACGTAACAGATGCGACAGAAATCTCAGAATCTGAGTCTGATGATATACTCATATCGACATAATAGGGCTGAGCATGGCAGACCCCAAACCCGACCGGACCGAAAAACCGGACCGGACCGACATAGACCGAACCGGACCGAAGAGCTGTCGGTCCGGTCTCGGTTCTAAATATTTGCACTTTTTGGTCTCGGGTCGGTCCGGTCCAAAACCGATGAAAACCGACAGAAACCCGGACCGACCGAACAACAATTGCTACCCTTTTAATATCTTTTTTTTTCACTCGTCCTTTTGCATTCCAATCTTCTAAGTGATCTAAAAAACCCTCTAATAATACAGAACCCAAATCCAAACAATAACATCATCAAGAACATATAATTATCATCAATAAATCAACATAATCATCAAAGTAATCCCAACAATGAAGGTAAGTGTTCTTTTATTGATTTTAGTCTACATTCATCCTATAATTGCATGTACTTGAGAATAAACAAATGGGATTTCATCATCAGATCATCCATTCATCATTTCATCCTATAACTACTTATATTGAATGGATGTAATTAATTTTTAGGTAGTTACACATATTTTATTGACTTTGTATCCTAAAGGAATCAGTTAATCACACATACGTGATAGTTGATACGTGATACGACATACTATGTTAATTTTTAGGTAGTTACACATATTTTATTGTTAACATGTGTACTTATTTATTTAATTTGTTTGTTTAGGACCAAGCTATAAACCTTGACAATGATGATTTCGATCATGAATCAAAGGAAGACGGCAACACCAACAAGAAGAACATCAGCAACAACAAAAACAATGCCAAAAAACGTAAAAGAAAGCCAGGTGGAGGAGTGGGAAACGAGAAAGCCGAATGTTGGAAGTATTTTACTCCAAAGATGGAACCGAATGGTGAGTTAATTAAGATGGCATATTGTAACTTTTGTCCCCAAGTTTATAGAGCCGACTCCGTTAGGAATGGTACGAAAAACATGAATATTCATTACACTATCTGTAAATCTAACCCTATGAATGCGGATAGTCTAAAACAACAAAAGCTGTGTTTAACGAAGAAAAACAACAATGGGGATGGTGAGGGTAGTAGTGGAACTTTGCAAAATTGGAAGTATGATGAGAAAGCTATAAAAAGGTCTTTGATTGAACTTATTGTTTTAGCCGAACTACCCTTTAAGTTTGTCGAACATCCCGCCTTCATTAAGTATTCAAAGAGCTTGCAACCCAAGTATAATTTGTGATCTCGTCACACTATTTCTAGGGATATCTCTAAGTTTTACGTTGAAGAAAAAAAGAAACTACTTCAATTTTTAGGCAACCCGAATCACACTATCCACCTAACGACAGATACATGGACCTCTACTTGTCAAAAGATTAACTATATGGTGATAACGGCACACTTTGTAGATGATGATTGGGTTATGCACAAACGTGTCATAAATTTCAAACGCGTTAATAGTCATAGGGGAGAAGACATTGGGAGGGTACTTTTAAAGTGCATAAACGAATGGGGGATTAAAAATGTTATGACCATTACGGTTGATAACATTTCTTCAAATGATAAAGCACTTAAATATTTGATAGAGCACCTTCCAGGTATGTATGACAATGGTAAACATTTTCATATAAGGTGTATGGCACATATTTTGAACTTGGTTGTGAAAGATGGTCTAAAGGTGCATGAAAAGGCAGTTGAAACCATAGGTTCAGCGGTTAAGTACATTAAAAACTCTAGCCAACGAATTGAGAAGTTCAAAGTGAGCATTAAGAATACTTGTGACTCAAATAAGTTTTTAATTGCGGAATGCCCGACGAGGTGGAATTCAACATATGATATGTTGAAATCTGCCATTGATTTACAAGAAGCTTTTTACAATTATAGTTTGAAGAATGCTTCTTTTTCTCGTGATCTTGAGTCAATACCCCGTCGTACCGACTTTGATGCTTGTTAAAGAGTTTGTGACTTTTTGGAAAAATTCAAAGAGAAAACCGAGCTAGTATCAACCCAATCTAGTCCCGTTGCTCATTTATTTTATAGTGAGATACTTGATATTGACAAGCATCTACATGAGTGGGAAGTAGTGCCAAAGTTCGATACAATGGTGGAAAAAATGCGTTTAAAGTATGACAAGTATTGGGGGGATTATAAAAAAATCAACCATTACATGTACTTTGCGGTGCTTTTAGATCCAACTATGAAATCGGAAATGCTTGGGTATGGGTTTAGGCATTTGATGGAAAATGGTTGCATACCTGAGGAGAATGAAGATGAAGTGAATACACCAGTGGAATTTTTAACCGATCATGATAAAGAAGATAAGATTAAGGGATTGGTTGCTGAGGTTGAGACCAATATGGGAGTTTTGTTTGGCTTATATAATGAAAAATATGGAACGAAGTTAAATATCAACTCAAGTGACGTGAAAAAATCATCATCAACTCAATGTACCAACACAATTCGTCGACGTGGTAATACTTTCTTGAATTCGTTTAAAATTCAAAATTCAAAATTCAAATAGATCAAGTGGAGTTGACGACGAGTTGAGAAAATATTTAAAAGAACCACCAATTGAGTTTGATGATGAGGAGGACTTCGACATACTTTTATGGTGGAAGGTAAATAGTCCAAGATTTCCGATCGTTTCAAAGATGGCAAAAGGTAATAAATCTTAATCCTTTAATGTAGTATTACATTTAGTAAATTAATTAGCTACTGTTTCTGTGATATTTGTTATTGCAAGTCTTCATGTGATGTCTGTTATTGCTACTGATATTGTGGCTACAAGTTTCGTTAGTCTGTTATGTATGGTATTCCTGATATGACAGAATCACGATTTTAATTGCGATATTTGACATCTGTTATTCGGCTACTTTTGTCTATATATCACTAATGGTATGACACCACAAATGGTATAAACAGATCATAGGTTACAATGATCAAGATTTAGCCTTTTCATGAGCAAGTGCTTTCTTATATACATATATACAGTAGCCTTTTCATCTTCAAATGCTTTCTTATATACATATATACCCATTATATACATATATACAGTAGCCTTTTCATGAGCAAGTTAGAATTAATAGCAAAAAAGATTAAGCCTTTTCATGAGCAAGTGATTTCTTATATACAATTATACATATATACATACACTATACAGTAGCCTGAACTTGTACCCATTGGACTTGTGTATGGTTTTGCCTATTTGATCTTATATGTTATTTAATCTTTAGACCATGGGTTCTGAATTATGTGTTATTTTTTTTACTTATGAACTTGTACCCATGGTTTTGCCTATTTGACAGTAGCATTTTTAGTCACAGTAGCATTTTTTTACTTTAGACCATGGTTTTGCATTTTTTACTTTAGAATTATATGTTATTTACTTTAGAATTATATGTTATTTAATCTTTAGTCACAGTAGCATTTTTTTACTTTAGACCATGGTTTTGCCTATTTGAACTTGTACCCATTGGACTTGTGTATGGACTTGTGGTTAGCTTATATGTTATTTTTTTTTTACTTATGAATTACTTTTGTTATAGATATATTGTCAATCCAAATATCCACCGTTGCTTCCGAGTCCGCATTTAGCACAAGTGGTCGTATTTTGGACCCATATAGGAATGCCTTGTCACCGCAAATTGTAGAAGCATTGCTATGCACTCAAAGTTGGGTTCGTACATCACAAAAAAGCATCTACATGGATGATTTAGAAGATCTTATGAAAGATGAAGAGGTTATCAAAGGTAAATGGAGTATTGATTCATAAACTATAATAAAAGATATGTCGATATATAGTTTTTCTGGTGTGTTATTAATTCGCTTTGTTGTTGTCATGTTATGCTTTTTTAGAAATGACAGAGGCGTTGGACAAATTAAAGGGAGACAATGAAAATGGAAACTAAAGGTATATCGTCGGATTGAGAAGAACCCGTTTTGTGCTTTTGGAGTTTTGGTGAAGTTGAAAGAATGCTCAAGTGGTTTAGATAAAACTCTTGTTTCTTTTGCTACTTGACTCAAGTGAATATGGCTGCATGACTCAAGATGGAAAAATGCTACTGTGACTAAACTTCTTTTGGGTTTTAAATGCTATTGTGACTCAACTTCTTTTGGTAAATATGGAAAAGTGCTACTGTGTCTCTAGTTTATTTTACTACTGTGTTAGGAGTTAGGACTTAGGCCAAATGGGTCATTTGCTACTATTAGTCATTCAAATGGCTTGTTTATTTTGCTACTGTGATAACCTATTCAAGACCATTGTTAGCTTTGTAAATTGTAACCTTCATGCAAGTCAATTAGCACTGTGAATTCAGTCTTAGCTTTGAGTCATCTTTGTGAATTCAGTATGCAAAGTGCAAACTACATTATAATGGTTGCCTTTTGTGATATCTTTGTGAATTCTTAGATGCATTATTTGTTCTTAGCGCAGAAAAGAATAATGGTTATGAGTAAATACTTACATGAGCAAGATTGCAAATCGTCAGTTTAGGCCAAAGTCAAAACATGGCCACAAAAGATCTACGTCTCAATATTTCATACTCTCACGGACAAGCATGAAAATGCATCTTGCCGAAATCAGTAATGCAACAAAAACAATAAAAAAAAAGCCAATATCATAGAATAAACCAATAACCAACATATCATATACTGATATACATAATGAATAAGTGAAATAATGAAAATAACTCAACAACTTAAAATGGGTACTTATAAATGAAATAATGAAAATAACTCAGCAACTTTCAATGCTTTTAGTGTATTTTTATACTAGATATTAATCTTATGTTTCTTCCCATACGTGAATTCAATGAGTATTTTAATGTTTGAGTGAAACTAATGGCTACTTTTATCTTTGCATGCTGCATTTCAAAAGTTCGGTCCAACATGTCCAAAACCGAGGACCGACCCGACAAACCCGATGTAAGACCGACCCGACCCGAGTACACATCGGTCCGGTCTCGGTCCTTATAAATTACGGTTCTCGGTCTTCGGTCTGGTCCGGTCTTGGCCGGTCCGGTCCGGTTTTCGCCCGATGCTCAGCCCTACGACATAATACTGTAATAACTCGTAGATAGTAAAAGTAAGAAATTATCATCGTCAAGGAATATAAAATTCTAATATACCAAGATTAAAGTATCATAAACTTAATAATTAACTTACTGAGCATGGTAGCAAGCAGGCACGGCGGGCAAAAAATAGTATGGTGTAAATTTACTTTATTTGAAAGTGTGGTTATAGTTCAATGTTTGAAAACATTTGGTTCTCTATAACTATGGCTCTGATACCAATCTGTAACACCCCCTAATTTGTGATGTAGCAGCGAAATAGTAATTAGGGTGTTACGGTGAGGATCGAAGTCATAATGATAGAAAACGGCTCGAAAGAGACGTTTTGAAAACATAATTTCATTATTATAGATTCAAATAAAAAAGTTCACATCAGAGTGTTAAAATACTAGAAGTATTGATGTTTTAAACAAAAGTAAACATCTTTATTTTACACCATTATTTAAGGAAAGTAGATAAGTTTTGATAATTTCGCCCGTTTCATGCTTGCTGCTTCCGCAAATTACCTGGGATAACATGTTTAAAAGTCAACAAAAATGTTGAGTGATATCATAGAGTCTGAAATTTAGTAATCAGTTCGATACGCAAGTAAGATTGTATTGGGGATACAATCAGTTGAAAATTTTATATTGGAGTATATATATTGCCCTAAGTCTCATGACACGCAAACGTTAACAAAGTACCGTAAAACGGAGGTGATCGTCAAGTCAATGATGATAATATCGCCCTCGTGTAATAGGTGATTTGCCAATTCATGTTTTTACTCAAATATAATATATCGTGACTAATACGACTAACCAAAAGGCATTCCGTCCAGTATTAGCAGGATAGGCTATCAAACCTTAATAGATATATTTATTATATTCGCGTTCACATACTAGTGATTAATGGCTCATGATTAAGGGTCTTGTGGCAATAGGTAACTTAGGCATATATCAAGTCAAGTAGCATACAGAAAATTACATGTGATCTGTTTTTAACATGTATCCCCCTCACAGAGTTAAAAATAAGTAAATGTGAGGCTATGACTCACCTTAATTGATACAGAAATGATGAAAAGTAAAGTCGGATGAGATTATGATAACGGCTTCAATATACAACCTGATAAATAAATTTATCTGAGAATTTGACCAAATACTATTTGGTAAATACGATTAATGAATAACGATTAATCATTATGATGAATAGATGATATGCAAATGAAATTCTTACATTTATAAGTGATATGACAATATACATTATTATTTCCAAAGTTTTCCCTTTTTAACCATAAGTAATAATATCTAGTTTGAAATTATCGTTTACATATATTTAACGTTACGTTAAATAACATATAAATAAAAATGAAATTTTATATGCAAATGACGTGATCAAGTTTACAAAAAGATAAAATAACTACAAATGTTAATAAGTTTATTCCTTGCTCTTTTCCAATTTTTATAATTTTTACCCTAACGACGTTAGCGTTACAGCGTTAGTCTTTTTATATATAATTTCCAATTATAGTCCTCTACTTGTCCAATAATCAATTCAAAGCTTGGAATATTAAATAATATCAATTTCTATACTTAAGATTCTGTTATTACTGTTTCAGTCCATACTTTTCATAGTTTGACAGTTTTAGTACTTCTTGGTGTCGTCGCGTTACATTTTTAGTCCAAAGTCACAAAAATTATGAAAAATATTATATTAAAATTTCCAAAGCTTATTTAAGTAATAAAAAGCTTATTTCAACATCTTATATGGTTTAGAGCTTGTTTTTCAGCTTATGGGCTTTTAACGAGCCAAATTCAATGCCCAATAACGTTTTAAAAATCCGTACATCGTGAGACGAGTTGAGCTCATCAAAATGTTATTTTTCATGTTATCTTTTCAAATAGAAAGACCTAGATAAGCTAGCTTATTCAAAGAGCTTAACAACAGCTTATTGGGTTTAAAAGCCCAACTCGCTTAATTTGTTAGTTTTAAAAGAGTTGTTTGTTGCGATTCACTTTGCTCGATTTTGAAGGTCCAGACATGAGTATTTTTACAAGTTATCTATACGGAAGTGATAGCTAGCTAGGTGGTCTATTAGATTGTGTCAAAATATAGCATGCCTGTTAAGTTAAATTTTAAGATAAATGATGGTTCCCTAGGCTGCTTGAGACGTGATACACATGTAAAAGACAGTAATATTTCTAAGTGTTTTGTGTTTTTGTATACGATTTAAACTAGGTTCAATATGAGTTCGTTTGATGCATGTAACGTAGAATTAAAAGTGAAATATGTGTGCTACGTGACTCCTAGGCCTTCCAAGATAGAGGCTAGTCACTTTTGCAGTGCTATATGTTTGTACGTACGTATAAAATATATATATGAAACTATATATGTTCGACATAATATAAAACATGATGCATGGACATGTTTAACGTATAAAATGAATTCATAGGAGATCAAAAAAACTTACTACACCTCTAGGGTAGTAGAGAATCGTGTGTGAAGGAAGTTGATGCGTAGGGATTGCACCAGGCTTTACCTCTCAAGGGATCTCGAGAAGCTTACAACCCCCCCCCCCCAGGCAGTGTACCTGATCGATGCAGTATAGTATAATGACAAGTACCGGGGGATTGATCGTTCAGCTAGGAATAGTGTCGCTAGGATTAGAAAACCTAAAGACTAGGTCTAGAGATGAGGGATGATTCTTTTTGTATTTTGATGCGTGGGAATCGCAACAGGCTTTACCTCTCGAGGGATCTCGAGAAGCTTACAACCCCCACCAGGCAATGTAACTGATCGTTGTAGTATAGTATAGTGACAAGTACCGGGGGATTGATCGTTCAGCTTAGGAATAGTGTCGCTAGGATTAGAAAGCCTAAATACTAGTTCTAAAGGTGAGGGATGATTATTTTTGTGTTTTTATATTTTATGGAAAGCAATTAAAATTCTCGGGTTTGAAGGATTTGGGCGGAATTAGTTGCTAATCACTAACCCAATACTAAGATGCAATCAAAATAAAATACTAGAAATGAAAATAAACTAATTTAAACTAAGGTTGTGAGCAATGAGTGGAGAAAATGTGTTTACTTAGATTTCACTACTCCCTAGACATCTTTTAAACGTTAATTACTTGTTATAAATGCATGAATGACGGATCATATTCCTTAATACCATTCATGGGGTGGCACACTTAACTCCCAAATTCTATGAGCTCTTATCTCCTCCTACACCATGCCCAGCACAACTATAGGGATTGTAAACAGTGGCTCATGCATTAAATACAACCAATAAAGACCTAGTGCGCGTCGGTTCATGTTTCTTAAAACGTTCAAGCATGTTACCAATTGGAGATCTACCAGTTTTCTTAAGCCTAACATATAAATCATTCATCCAAGACAAGTATAAACAAGTAATCAACACATAATTAACATCTAGGTTTCATTAGATCTAAGCAAACACAAGATAGATCTAGCCTAGCATGATGGAATTAAGACAAGAACAAGATATAGACAACCAACACATAGACATATTGATTGAATTGAAAGAACACTTATCTCAATTACACATGAAAGGTATCAAGGGCTTGGAACCCTTGAAAAACCTGTAAAATTCGCACCAAGTTCGTACTTAGGGTTTCTCCAAAACTTCTCTTTTTTAAATGTGAAAAATTAGAAAACTATATATAGGAAAAGAGGTCTGACGGCGTCAAGACCAACATTGTGACGCCGTCACCTCGCCGCCAAAACTATTCTCGGACTGCCTTGATCTACATTTGACGCCGTCAAGACTTAATCATTACCAGGCCGTCATGACTTTTACTCTTGACGCCCTACCTTCGTGACGCCGTCAAATCTCTTCTGGATCGTCATGGAATTTTTCTCTTGACGCCGTCACCTACTGTTCCCAGCATGGAAAATTAAGACTTTGGCGTTTTCTTCATTTTTATGCTCCAAAAACGTCCGAATTGCTTCCTTTTCCAGATTTCACTCCCAAAGTACCTAAAATCACAAAAGGAACGATTTAGGGCAATATTTGATCAAATAAATTCGAATTCGGGCTTAAATGACCCCCTAAAAACGGATCATTTTTCGCCTCATCATATTTTTATATTTTTTAGAAAGCAAATTAAAATCTCGGGTTTGAAGGTTTTGGGCGGAATTAGTTGCTAGTCAACTTACCCAATACTAAAGATGCAATCAAAATAAAATACTAAAAATGAAAATAAACTATATTAAACTAAGGTTGTGAGCAATATGTGGGAGAAATGTGTTTACTTAGATTTCACTACTCCCTAGATATCTTTTACACGTTAATTACTTGTTATAGTTGCGTGGATGACGGATTGTATTCCTTAATACCATTCATGGGGTGGCGTACTTACTTCCCCAATCCTATGAGTGCCTACTTCACTCCTATGTCGAGCCGGCTAAGAAGCTCCTAATATGGGATCATTAGAATTTTCTCATGCATTAAATACAACCAATAAAACCTAGTACACATCGGTTCATGTTTCCTAAGACGTTCAAGCATGTTACACAATGGAGATCTGCCAGTTTTCTTAAGCCTAACATTGAAATCATTCATCCAATACAACCATAAACAAGTAATCAACACATAATTAACATCTAGGTTTCATTAGATCTAAGCAAACACAAGATAGATCTAGCCTAGCATGTTGAAATCAAGACAAGCACAAGATATAGACAACCAACACATAGACATATTGATTGAATTAAAGAGAAGACTTATCTTAATAGCACATGAAAGGATTCAAGGGTTGAAAACCCTTGAAAAAGCTGTAAAATACGAGCTAGGGTTTACAAAGTTCGGTCCTAGGGTTTCTCCACACAAGTTCCTCTCTAATGAATGAAAAATAGAAAACTATATATAGAGTTTAGAAGGTGACGGCGTCAAGAACAAATGTCTGACGCCGTCATCTCACCGCCAAATAGTTCCTCGGACTGCCTAGATCTGGGTCTGACGCCGTCATGTATACACCTTATGCAGGCCGTCACAGATTTTACTCTTGACGCGCTTGTTGTGACGCCATCAGGTTAGCACTGGGTCGTCACCACTTTGACTCTTGACGTCGTCATGAGTTTCCTCTTGACGCCGTCAGGTACTGTTCTCAGCTTGGAAAATTAAGTCTTTGGAGTTTTCTTCCTTTTCCAGATTTCTCTCCTAAAGTACCTAAAATCACAAAAGGAACGATTTAGGGTAATATTTGATCAAATAAATAAAATTCCGAGCTTAAATGACCCCCTAAAAGTGGTTCATTTTTCGCCTCATCATATACCCTTACACTTGAGATTTGCATGTCCTCAAGCAAATGCGTTTTTATTCTAATCAAAATACAAGTTAGGGGTCATTTAACACTAATATAAAAGTTATTACAACAAATAATCATTCTACTAAAGACCAAAGATAAGCACGGAGGTCATACACTAGCACCTCACAAATAGTGTTTAGATACTCACATCTCTCGGGTGTAATAAAGTAATATCACAATATGGAAACGGAAAATATCTCTCACTACCAGTCATAACAAAATAGATTACCATAGGCTTGGGAAAGGATCAAACCTCCACCACATGGCGTAAGCACCTAGGATAAACTATCAAAGAGGTCTTTTAAAGGGTTGTAACGTTAGGTGTAGGGATATGGAATATACGGTTTTGTTGGATATAGGCAGTCTTTACTGGTGGCGAGTTAACAATCTTGGTTAATTACATGTACAATATGGCGTTGCTAAGCCAAGACTAGACTCGACTTAAGCTAATAAATGAAAAATAACAAAAACATAAAATAAACATAGAATGAAATGGGATGATAGTGCGTATGTTTTTTCTTTTTTCTTTTTCTATATATATATATATATATATATATATATATATATATATATATATATATATATATATATATATATATATATATATATATATATATATATATATATATATATATATATATATATATATTGCATACACTCTTACCCCATCCAAAATAATACATCATAGGGAATGAATATTCCCCTTACACTTGAATTTTTACATACTTTACAATAAACTAATCTAATGACTCGAATTAAGAAAATCAAAACACTTGGAGTACTTTTAAGATTAACGCACATATGGGGGTAATATATGATGTTCTTCCCCATTACTCCATAACACAAGTACTTTACCCATGAGTCCCAATCGTCCCAAAACAATATGTACAAGGATATGACTCGACTTAGCAACCATGTAATCAATTAGATAATTAACTTAGGGTTTAACAAATAACAATAATGCTCTAAAGATGAGTGCATACACGGAAGGCTAAGGCGATTTGGTTGTACATTTAAGTGGGGTGTAACAAATTCTTCCTTTAAGTAAAATGCTTAAAGTTAGAAACGAAAAGATAGGCTCGGAGGGGTGTACTAGGGGTTTCATGTACTAAAAATGAGTACAACGCTAAAGGTGTGGGAAAAATTAATTGACTTAACTAGCCAAGTAATATGACTTAAATGGTCAAGAAATTATGATACGGGTTTAACACAAGGGTGATCCTAATGCCTCTTATCATGTAGTAAATCCTACTACACGAATGTAGTCTCACTAGTAGTCTCAGGATGCATCACTAACGCAAGTTCTAGAATCTAAATGCTACCGGTACACTCATAAGCACTAATAGTAAATGCTTTTCCTATCAAATCTAAAGGCGAACCTCACATATTTGGGTGGAAAATTTTTCTGAATGGTACGGTTTTGTGCTAGTCATACAATCTCCTATCCATGAGACGCTTGCTATGGCTAAAGTTTCACTCCTAAATGTTGTAAAAAATTTTAAATTTGGTGCTAAAATTGCACTAACAAGTATATCTCATAGTTTTATTAGACATCTACTATCAAACAAACAAACTCAAGCGAAAGTGTATTTGTAAGGTATCATCATTTTACCCTCCCCTTACACTTAGGATGAACATTGTCCCCAATGTTCAAGTAAAGAATGCGAAAGTGAAATAAGTAAAACGAATGAAATCAAATACTCCCCTGATTCGCTCGATGTGGATAATAAGGTGGCCAGGTTAGATCTTCCTCCAATAAAATGAACAATCAAAGCTTCCCTTCTAGAAAAATAAATCATCTTCTTGTCATACATAACCTGTAAATCCTAAGAAAACAGACAAGGCAACCTCACATAAAATCGGCGGCAATCTACATATGCTAATAAATCCTAGAAAACAAGATAAGATGTAATGCTTGTGGAATGATGTTTGCAGATTTCTTGGAGATTATAAAACTAATAATTCAACAAAAACTTTAAGACTCCGTTAGAAAAACAAAACTGGTAAAATTTCCAGATTTTTACACGTGACGCCGTCAAGAGTAAACTCGTGACGCCATCAGAAGTGACCTGCAGAAATTCTTATGTTAAGTTTCCGGAAAATTTCTGGAAAAACTTGGTTCTACTTCCTGGAAAATCCTGCAAAACTTCATTATGACTCGATACAAGCATTTGACTCTAACAAGTATGAATATACATGTTCACTTAATATTGTGGAGAATCATGATCGGTTTTTGTTTCTTAAAAACATATTTGGGGTTTCCCCTTACACTTATCTTTTGCAAAAATACCTTTGGGTGAAGTTAAGACTAGGCCAAATAACAAAATAAAGTATTTTCACTATTTTAAAGCATGATCTACCAATAATAAAAATAAAGCATGCATACGGAAGCAAATAACAAACACACGAAAATAAAAATCACACAAAACATGGGTTGCCTCCCAAGAAGCGCTTGTTTTTGTTCGAGTCACGAGCCTGACTCTACCCTTATTTAATAGAAATAGGGGAGGTTTTCCCTACAGTTTGAATTAAGTGCGGGTGGAAGTAGCGATACACACCCTTAGGGCGGAAATATGCCACGTGAGGAAAGTGTGGTGGATGAATTATATGCTCAAAGGGGTGTGCTCCTATCGTCATAACCTTACCAAATTCAATCGGGTTAATGGGTGGATTAAGATTTTCTCCTAGAAATGGATCATTTTCTATCAACTTCAAGAGACTACTAGTTGGGGATCCATCTTGACCTAATAAACCCGGTTTAAAGTCATAATGTTTCTTGTGATCAATCATAAATGGGTGATGTAAGCATGTAAGGTCATTTCCACTCCTATATTGGCTTCCTCTTTACAAGGCTTAGAGTCCACTACCTTTATCCTAAGACTACCCGGACAACATGGGTTGATGGGTGGGTCGGCTCCTCTTTTGTCTCCTAGATGTATATCTAAGGATGGAAAGTTGTGTGAAGATTGAGGTTCCGGTTCATCAACACTAGGTAATTCCCTAGAACTAAGAGTAAGGTTATCACTACAAGTATTCAAACCTATATCCTCTAGTGGTGTTTGGTACAAGGGTTCTACCTCTATTGGGACTCCTAAAGTCTCATCTACTTCATCCGAATAAGTCACGCGCGGTGTGTATGCTTCAAATGATGGTGGGACTTGTGGGGTACTTGGTGGGCTTAAATTTTCAACTCTATCCTCCATCTTATCAATATTACCAATGTGCTCAGCTTGTATTGTGGTGAAATCAAACCACTCCGTGCACCCAGTTATCTCATCTATACGCTTATCCCCAAACAATCTTCTTGCTTGTTCCCTTAAACTTGCTATCAGTTGATCCGTAACAACGTTTGTTGGGTTGTCCAATTTTTTGGCAAGTATGGCACAATTCTCTATGGTTTTCCATGCTTCATCAACACTTAATCCCCAAAGGTCCCCATCTGCGGCATGGTCAATGTCCATTTTGGTATTGTAACACCCCAACCCGAGAAGGGCTAAAGTGTAACATTATGAAGTCAAATCAGAACACAAGTGAAACGGAGATACATTACCAACAAAGTTTACAAGGGTTACAATAGAAAACTAAACAAAATACAAACTACAAAAGGGTAACAAACTAAACTAAGCCCAACATCAAGCACTTCTAAACCACTCTAAGTCCAGCCAGTAGCTAATCAGGGTGAAGTCTTCTAAGCCCAAAATAAGATCTCTCATCCACAACCCAGCTTCCTACTAAACCTGCCGCATGGAAAAGAAAGCGGCTGAGCATAAAAAGCTCAGTGAACAGATATGAACAAATAGCAAAGCAATACAATAGAGTAGGGAATAAACAAAGAATTAGGAATATGTGGTATCCAAAAGGGTAATCAAAAGATGACATGGTTAAGTGTAAGGTATAGTTTATGTAAGTTTTCAGTATTTTACTCAAGGTCAATCAATACAATACAATACAATAGTAGCCCAATATGGAGTGATCAACTCCCAATATGTGAGGGGTTGCAATGCACGCATACCCAGTCACCAATACAATATGTAGCAATGTAGACAATGTAGTAGCTCCAATAATCAATCAATCAATCAATCAATACAATACAAATCTAGGATGCATCCATACGCCCCCGTAGGCCAATAACAATCACAATCAAAGCAATAGTCAATAGTAGATCGGGGACGGCGTAGTACATCTCTCCAACTACGCTAGAGTACATAACATTGGTGCATCAATGCTATGGTTGTGGCTACTCCACAACAAGTAATACCCCGGGTAAATACTGAAGGGTCAAGTGGTCAAGGTTCAATATCAATGGTTCAATATTAAAAGTTTAATATCAAAGGTCCAATACCCAAAGGTTTAAATACCCAAAGGTCATTATCAATAGATCATAGGTCAATATCAAGAGGTAGGTCAAAGGATTAATGTCAAAGATTCAGTATCAAGGTTCGGTATCATAGGTCAATATCAAAGGATCAATATTGAAGGATCAATGTCAAAGGGTCGATCAAGGATGTAGTATCAATGAGTCAAAATGGAGAGGTCAAAGCCAAAGTTCCCAATCCACAAGGTTCACTATTCCAAGTCCCAAAATCCCATAGTTCATAAATCAAAGGGTCATAATGAGAGTTTAAAACAAAGTTCAATTTAGCGGGTTTCCATCACTAGTTTTAAAGGTTCGTAGTACAATCCCATTTAAAAAGGTTTATAACAAGATTCATTTAGAAGAGGTCTTCCAAAAGATGACATTTATAAAAGTGATATTTATTAAAGGTTTTCATCCAATATCCTTCAAAAGTGGTCTGTATGAATTTATAAGGTCCCATAAGTAAGTGGTCTTAAATCGTATTAAAAGTGTCGTTATAAAATAGTTCTCCTTTAATTATTTCCATATCATAATTAAGAAAAGAATTTCACCTTCCGTTGTATTACCCCAAAAGAACAATCAAGTCTCACAAGGGTTTTATCTCCCGTTATAATATCCCAAAGAATGCCCAAGGTCTTACAAAGTTTCAAAGATTCAGCTCACAAAGGTTATCGAACGGGTCACAACGGTTCAAACGAATAACGATAGGATCACAATTTCTGGTGAAACACATCATTCATAGGTTCAAGTACGAAGGATCAAAACCAAAGCCAAACGGAGGTCATAACACGATAATCAAGTCAAAGACAAGGTCAAGAGAGAGAAATGTGCACTCCTACTGAAAGAGTACATAGTGGTCGACACGATGGTAAAATATTTCAATTTGGGACCACAGATCGAAATTATGATGAGGGACTTTTCGGAGTAAATATTTAAAACGAGCCCATGCATCATAGATAGGTTCATCCTCATGTTGTTTAAACATCAAGATGTCATTTGGAGTGGGTGAATTACATGGTTGGTAGTATGGTGGATTCGCGTTCTCCATAATGGCTAACGAAATAGTCAATGGAAAGGTTTTTACAAACAAAGACACAAACAAAAGATAGACAAAAGAAAACCTAAAAATAAAAATAAAATCTTACTAGAAAGGAATCTAGCAAGTAGACCTAATAAAAAGGGATTCTAACAATCGTTGAGTAATTCCAACCATCTACGTTGTCTCATGTTCAGCTCCTTCTGATCCAGTATATGTTGAAGACTTTTGTGATTGGTGAAAACTGTACACTTTGTACCGTATAGGTAATGTCTCCATATTTTAAGAGCGAACACCACTGCTCCTAATTCTAGATCATTGGTGGTATAATTTTCTTCATTCTTCTTGAGTTGTCGTGAAGCATAAGCTATGACTTTGTTTCTTTGCATTAGTACCGCACCTAAACCATGATGAGATGCGTCACAATACACAACAAAGTCATCATTTCCTTCCGGTAATGCTAATATTGGTGCTTCACAAAGTTTATGTTTTAAGAGTTGGAATGCTGACTCTTGCTTCTCTTCCTAGATGTACTTCTTGTTTTTCTGGGTGAGTTCCGTCAAAGGTTTTGCAATCTTTGAAAAGTTTTCTATAAACCTTCGATAGTAACCCGCGAGACCTAAGAATTGACGAATTTCACTTGGATTGGTGGGTGATGTCCAACCTTTAACTACTTCTATCTTTGCAGGGTCTACGTGGATTGAACAGTAGAAATCCAAAAATCACATTTGGAAAACTTGGCTTACAACTTTTCTTTCTTGAGTAACTCCAAAATAATTCTTAAGTGTTCAACATGCTCTTCCTTGTTGCGCGAGTAGATTAAGATGTCATCAATGAACACAATTACGAATTTATCCAAGTATGGCTTGCATACCTGGTTCATTAAATCCATGAACACTGCTGGTGTGTTGGTAAGACCAAATGGCATTACTTGGAATTCATAATGTCCGTGCCGTGTTCGAAAAGCGGTCTTGGGAATGTCCTCTTCCCTGACTCTTAATTGATGATATCCCGATCTCAGATCGATTTTTGAGTTAACACTCGATCCTTGTAATTGGTCAAATAGATCATCGATCCTTGGTAATGGATATCGATTTTTCACCGTGGGTTTGTTCAACTCTCTGTAATCAATACACATTCGGAACGTTCCATCTTTCTTTTTGACAAATCGGATTGGTGCTCCCCAAGGTGATGAGCTTGGTTGGATGAATCCTTTATTTGATAGTTCTTCCAACTATTCAGATAATTCTTTCATTTCTGAGGGTGCTAATCGATATGGTGCTTTTGCAACTGGTGCTGCTCCAGACACTAAATCGATGCGAAATTCTACTTGTCGAGTCGGTGGAATTCCATGCAAGTCTTCAGGAAATACTTCAGAAAATTCTTTTACAACTGGTACTTCATCAAGTTGTTTCTTCTTTTCTTTTGTTCCTCCTTCCGTTACTTGAATACATGGCATCCTTTGCTTTTGTATTTCACCGTCTTGGTGTACTGGTTCATATAAGCTCGTTGCATAAGTCACATTAACTGCTCAGCTCAGCATAATCTACAAAAAGGACACAAATATACATTACAATCAATCAAATCAATACATGAAAATAACATAATACATTACAATCAATCTAATCAATACGTCACCCTTGTACAAAGATGCTCAACATATTTGACTATTTGAGTTTATTTTCTAGCCGAGGTCTAACTCCACAAGCAAGAAAGTCAACAGAGTTTAAGAGTAGCGATTTTAAGTTCCGCCTTTAATATGTTTTCTACATAGGTTTCAAGTAATGTCCCTACCCCACCATACAACATAATATTTGATCTTCAATAATAGATAAAACCTGGTCACTTTTAGTGCGTATCGTAATGGGACGAACTGTAACATTGGTCTCTTTTATTTTTTATAAATTATGAGTGATTGAGTTACGCTTACAAATAAAATATGTAATAATATAAGCTTCTTATTTATGAAATTGATTTATGGGGATTTAAGTAGTCTTATATGTAATTTCTTGTTTTAACCATCTTTAATATGTAATTTCTTGTAGGTGTATGATGCTAGACTTGTCGTGAAAAGCAAATTGCATTACTTTGTTTTCATGAAAGATCGTTTAGATCAGCCACGACGTATCATGTTTAATGACACGTGTTTCGGACCATGGCTCGATCTGACCTATGTCGATAATGAAGAAGGGCTTGTTCATTACATGCTTCAGAAACAATTCTACCAAACAAATGAGAGCTATGATCTTCCACTTGTGTACCATTTGAATGGACATAGTCTTGTATTTGGACGAAATGAATTCTGCCTCCTTACTGGTTTTAGATTTGGTATGGTCAGTTTTAGGAAATGGCGTTATGGTCCGATCCCTTTCGTTGACCGTGTTTTCCCACACAAGATAGATGAACATGTGAAATTAATTGATATATTCCAACTCATTGAAGATGAAGAAGCGTTTATAAAACTGTCTGATGATGATGCCATACGGGTTTGCCTTTTGCTAACACTTGATGTTATATTCATGGGTAAAGACTTGGGGTCTATCATTGATGATATTTTCCTGAGGATGGTGGAGGATCTAGACGAATGGAATTCATTTCCATGGGGGGAGCTTGTTTGGAGGCAGCTTTATGACTCAATTAGAAATGTCTCTTCAAATCATATACCGGGTTACCGTAAAATAACGGGTAATATAGAATCCGACGATCTTCCTACTTATAGTTTGAAAGGATTCGTTGCTGCTTTTAAGGTTAGTATTACCACACTTTGCAATTATTAGATTTACATACGACAAAGCCATTATTAGATTTACGACAAAGCCATCATAGGCATAAATATGATTATAAGGTATTCGTAAGTTTATGTAACTAGATAAACCACAAAAACCAAAAAGGGTATTTTCAGAATGTCATTTACCATGACCCTTATTTGGGGAGGTATATATTTTGTTAAAAATAACGGACACATTTTCATGAACATTCCAAGATACTCACAAAAGAAATCAGTTTCAAACAATAAATGTTTTTATTTTTATTTTTTGTACGTTTAAGATACATAAGCTTTCCATGACTAAATATTATATGTAGATATGGATCATAGAGAGTGCTGAGAAGAGTAAAAATTATTGGAACAAGGCTCCAGGTGTGATCCCAAGAGCACTTGCATGGTCGAAACACACATCACTTAGAAAAACTGATTATTTCGACCAGCTTTTTGCCAAGGTAGTTGTATATGATTTTTAACTGATTATTTCGACCACCTTTGTTTGTTTTAGAGTTTTGTTAGATAATTTTTATTTGCCTTTGTTCACTGTAAACCAAACTTGTTTATTTATCACAGGACTCGAAACCAAACTTGGTTGTGCTCCCAACAGCAAGTGAGGCTGAAGCTGAGTGGTTTACCCGAAGCCAAGAGTTTTTTAAGTGGTATACCCCGAGGTCGCCGCCTCTTGCAAAAGGAGGACCCTGGGAGCAATATTTTCAGAAAGTGGATGAAAAGAAGGCCAGGAACAAAAGCGTTCGAGAGACTTCTCCAGGGGAAAGCAGGAGTAAAGATTTAGAATATGTCTCTCTTGAGCAACGGGTTAAGGATTTGGAATTCCGCACTCTCAAACTTGAGACTGTTGTTCAAATTATTGAAGTTAGTTTGTTATGAAAATCTCTTTTTTTAATTGTTTACCCACTTACTTTGTTATGAAAAACTTATGCTGTTTATTTATTTTTTGTTTACCCAGGTTGTAACGAGTGACAAAAAGAAAGTGAAGAAAGATTCAAAAGTCGCGGTAATTAATCATTGTTCTCTTATATTAATTTTCTTGTGTTTTGCGATAATAAAAATTCGCTAATTAGATTTGCCTTATCATTGACAGGTTATAGATCTTGCTGATGAGTATTGCACTCCAGTTGATGAATTTTTCAAGTTGTTTGATTCGCCACCTGTTGGGGCAGATAACGTCTCAAAAGGACATCTTGAAAAAGCTGAAAATCAAAATTGTCAGGAAGTTTGCAAGGACAAGAGTTCGAAAGTGAGTGACGAAGTTGAAAAAAGAAGGATGATAATTGAGAAACTGAATTCGCCTCCCATGAAAAGGGCTCTAGAGCAAAGCGTAAATAGGAAGAGGAGGTTTGAAGATGTTATTAGGTCACCCTATGTTGAGAAGGTAAGTAAAACTTCTGAAGTTCCTAGCGCAGAAGAACTGAGAGGTCGAAAGAAAATAGAAAATCCTCTTATAGCTGAGAAGTTACAGCAAGTCAGACCGTGGGTTGAGGTATGATGTTTTTTATACATTGTATGTCTGTTTTATGATGGTCATTTATGTTTATGATGGTTATTTATGATATATGTTAATTTTTTATGCCCCAAATCAGTACTCTGTTAGAAATAAGTTTGTCCCAACATAATTATTGATTTTCCCCAAAATAACTAGGTAAGCATAGGGGGTGTTTGTTCAAGCTTATTTGATGGGCTTATGTGCTTATGTGAAAATTGGAAAGCTAATAAGCTTCATTTATATGGTTTATGAGGTTATAAACTTGTGCTTCTAGCTTAATTGAGTTGATAAGCCACAAAATTTGAGCTTATCGGCATTTCAATTTCTGCATAAGCTCATTAGCGCAATAAATAACCTTGAACAAACACCCTTGCTCCTTATGTGCTAGAAAATAAGCACGGGCAAAACAACATTTTTACAGAATCTATGTTGAACGATATAGGATGATAAACTGATAATAACATCGAAAGGCTCACAGTTTATCCGATATGGGGTGCAACTAATCAATTTGAAAAGCAAGATATCAGGGGACACATACAGTTGCAACTCCATAAGTGTTGTGTAATATCGGGTGGAAAAAGCAAAATTTTTAAATGAAGTGTTGTTTGATGTTGACCACACTCTTAGTTGTTGGAGACAACACAACTCAGTCTTGTCCGATAACATCAGTGTTGTCCGATAAGTGAACGCTTAGAATATTTTTTCATGAGTTTTAGAATTTCAATTTTATGTTAATTTTTTATATGTTAATTTTTTATGATGGTCATTTATGTTTATTTTATTTTCTTTTTAGGTTCTTAATCGTCCATTCCAAAACATCGATAGAATTTATGTTAGCTATGAAATTGATCGGTTCCTGATAAGGGAGGGGTGGAATAATTGTGTGTTCCCTTGGTCTGATTTGGTTGTTGACCGTACTTTCTGGGATTGTTTAATCGGCCTTGACGATAATCGTAAAGGATGGCTACGTGACGAGGTATAGTAAATATAACTTTATGCTTTGTTATATGTAGAGAATAATGTTTCTGTCATACTATGCTTTATTATGATTGTTGTTTGTTTTTCCTACAGCACATTGATGTATGGATAAGCTTCCTCTGGCATACCAGACCATCAGATATGGACTGGTCTATGGTTAGTTGCTTTTTTCTGCCATTATTGATGAAAGGAACAATGCCTGTATGGTATGCAACTAAAGAAAGGTACCCTCTGGGCTGGGCTGATGTTGAACGTGTTTTCATTCCCATAAATGAACCAGAACTACATTGGTCACTTGCCGAGTTTCACATCCAGACAGGTCGAGTTACATTCTTAGACAGTGGACCTGTATATGAGAATGAAAGGCGTCCATTCTATCTTAGTGTGAGGAATTGTCTAGAGACTAGGCTTCCTGAATTGCTAGAACAAGTAGGAGTTTTTGAGCAGAAGGAAATTGATCCTAAGACCTATAAGATTACTTTTAGCAATGCTTTGAATGTTCCCAAGCAGGGTGGAGTGTTTGATGATTGTGGTGTGTGGCTCTGCATCTTCTTATACAGGTTAGAGGTTATCAATGTTTTAGTAATAATTTAGTATTTGTCATATTCGGATACATGATTAGAAGTACTTGTTTAGCAGCTTAAAGTAGACATTATAAAATGTAGATATAAATCTCTATGAACATAGAATTCTCCCTTTTAATTCCATCTGCCAAGTATCCATGGTTTAGTTTACTATATGAAATTACATGAACGTAGGGATACAAGTATATGTTGCAGGAAATTACACGATTTGTAAATGGTAGTAAGATATTCAAGCTGGTCTTTTAGAAAATTTGACGAATATAGTAGGCAAGACACTTAAGATTCAATATTTTAATAAAAACATTATTACATGTTGTAAATATTTAAAACGTAGCAGTTGTAATCAATTAATTGTTTTCTAATCTAATTTATAGTAAGAAGTAGAGTAAGCCATGCATAATGCACATGACGTAGCTGAAAATTATATGTTGCAGGAAGTCTATTGCATTATTTTGTTTTTTTCAGACATTATTATTATCTGAAAATTATTATCTTAGGAAGTGCTTTATAATTTACAGGTTAGGGAATGGCAGGCTTTTGGATGTGGATAATCCAGTTCAGGTGGCGTTGGCATATCGTGAAAGACTCCTTAGCTTTTATTACCGGCACAAGATCCATGTTTCGTGAATGTTTTAAGCATATCTTTTCCTGAATGTTTGTTGACATTTGAACTTTGTGATGTCTCTAAAACTAGCTTGCGTAGTTCATGGGTTATGGCTTTTGTGTTTTGTGTTCGCGACTATTTTTTATTATGCTAATGTATTACTCTGGGATGACATTATAACCATCTTTATATATTCCTATGGGATGACTAGGATACCCATCTTTGTGTATGTATGGACTTTTTTTCTGATCTTATATTTGCATATGTCGGTTCACAATATTCAACATTAATATTTCCAAAAGACAAAATATTACAAGATAGAGCTTATAGTTGCACAACATCCATTCAACACAAACCAAAAGCTTATTAACAGTACATGATATAGTTGTCTTCAATTACGGGTCATTCAAGTTTATATAATCATAGCTAAACACCATTGCATGCTGAGTCGATTGCGTCGATGGTTGCATCATTGATCTTCCGCTGTTCGAGACGTTTCCCTAACAAATTTAAACATTTGTGAGACTCGCGTTAATCATTGAACTATGGAAGTATTTTTTTTTAATACAAAATTCAGAGTTTCTTACTTTCTTTTGACTTGGGAATGGTTCCCTGCATGCGGTACGCATGTGTCCAGTGGATTGGCACCTGGAGCATCTTACCACTTTTGGTTCTTCTCCTTTAGATCTAACACGATCTTTTTTTTTGGGTCTTCCAGATTGACGCGCAACCATCCTCGGTGGCTTCACAACTTGTAAGCCTCTAGGAAACTCCCAACTTGACATTTCTCCTACGGGATAAACCAATCCATGGTATGTATCTTGCAATGTTGTTTTCTTAAACCAATCATAGACCAAGTGATTACAATCAGAGTATCCAAGAACTCTAGCCACCGCTATCACATGACCACATGGTATGCCGGACAGTTGCCATTTACGACAAGTACATGAATTGTTGACTAGATCCACGGTATGTTGTCTTCGACGGTCATCTACCATGTATAGTACAAACTGTTGAATACCAAACACATTCCAGTTAAGACTCTTGAAAATTCTGTCCCGTACTTTTGCAGCAGCCCAATCACTAATTTCACCATCGGTTGCATCTGAAAATAAATTATAAAATGAAAAAGAATTAAAATGGGCAAAAGATTAGTAATAATTAGTTCATTCAATGAATTTTTAAAACAATGTTTTTTTAGAAAATGTGCATTACCGCTATATTTGTATCTCTTCTCACAATACCACCTTTGTAAAAGCTCTCTGTACCACTCCATAAGCGTTGTTATCGTTACTCTCCTGACATCCCTTGTTAATGCATTTATTGACTCTGCGCTGTTTGAAGTCATGTAGTTGTACCGATTACCAGGGCAATATGCCCATGACCATTTCTCAAACCCAGCTTCATAAAGTTTGTCAAAAGCAGCCGGTCTAACTCTTTGAATATCAGAAAGCGCTAGATGAAATTCTTCTTGCGTGTAAGCTTTGCATGCTTTCCAAAATTTTCCCTTTAGCTTTTTACTACCGTTCAATCTGCAATTCATCATCAGATGTCTACAACAATACCCATGAAATGAATTCGGGAAGACCGTGTTACACGCTTGTCCAATTGCATAATGTCTATCCGATATGATAGACAAACCTGGTCGTTCCCCTATGCATTCTCTCAATTTTGACAAAAACCAAGTCCATGCCTCCCCAGTCTCACCTTGACAAACACCGGTAGCAATAGGTACAATTTGATTGTTGCCATCCATTCCAGCGACAACCAAATTTGTCCCAAGGTACCTCCCTTTAAGATGCGCTCCATCAATTATTACCAATGGTCGCATATGTTGTAAGAAACTCTGAATCTGTTTTATTTACAAACTCTTAGTTAGACAATGACATTATAATAAATAATAAATTAAAAAAAAAGTTATTTAAAAGAACAAATATGAATAAAAATATATAAATACTTACCGCAACACCAAAGCCTATAAAACACATTTTAAAGTGTCCTTCGTCATCGGTAGCAATATGTGTTACCGTACCTTCATTTTTCAACTTTAAATTATGACAATAATATGGTAACTGCTCGAACGATTCCTTAGGGCAACCATTTACCAATTCCAAAGCTACGTTTTTTCCCCACCAGGCTTTTTTATAAGATATGTCAATGTTATATTGTTGATTAATATCTGCCTTTATGTCTTCTGGGGTATAGATTCGACTGCTATCTTTCATCTTCGGAAAGAGTAAATGTCCCAAAAGGTTCTTGGTAGCATTACGGTGATTAGGAAAAACTTTTGTTCTGGAACAAGTGTGAACATCGTTAACTTTTCCTAACCTCCATTTAACACCATCTTTGTTCAAAGAAGACACTATCTTCCATTTGCACGTAGCTTGCAAACAAATTACATCGTACCTGAACTTATCCGTTTTTCTAGGCTTAAATTCAAATCGCTCTAAAAGAGCTTTTTCACCAATTACATACATAAGTGACTTTTTATCATCAAATTCATCACCCTCCTTTAAGATAATAGAACCGTTGTTGTTGTATTTCATGGTATTCGGGAGCTTAATTTCAGGACTTGGTGGATCGGGTGGAGTAGGCATATATTTGAATGGATCTCTTGTTTTCCATTTTGGCGCAATTTGATGGTTTAAAAATGAAGGTGTACTCCCTAAATTTTCAAAAGTTTCATTATTTGGTTGGTTATCATAAATATTGTCTAATGGACTATTAAATTCTGTGTAATTTTCCAAAAGTTCATTTTTTGGTATTTGATAATCATTGTAAAAACTTTTAGGATCAAAATCATCAGGAAATAAAGAATCATTAAGATCGACATCTAGTGAGTTAGAAGAAGATGGATTTACCTTTGAGCTTTTGACAATCATGTTAATTAAAAGTTTAGGCAATGCAGCTTTCGGTTTACAAACTTCATTAATGAAAAATTCAACATCATCATCATCAACTATGTGAACCGGACCGCGCGGCATTTTGTAAGAAAAGCTTAAATCGTACCCTTTGGTAATTTTGAACTTTTTCTTCACATACGATACTAACCTAGCGTATCTAATATCTCGGTCTAGTGTAACCCCATAACTATTACCATCTTCAAAAACAAGATACAAACGAAATTTAGTGCTCGTAAGACTCATTTTTTACGTAAGCATATGATAGCATACCTTTCCTTATAGTTTATGTAGTTTAAAACCCAACATTTATATTTAATATGCCCAACTACCAGTCGAGCAGTCGATCTCGAGCAGTCGAGCAGTCGAGCAGTCTATCAGTTGGTCGATTAAAATAGATCTCGACTGATCGACTGCTCGACTGGTAGTTGGGGGGATGGATATATTTAAATATTTAATTTGAGGTAGATGGATATATTCAATGATATATTAAGTCACAATTAAATTTAACAACCACCACCACATTAAATATATATCCATCTCCCCAACTACCAGTCGAGCAGTCAACTAAACACATATTTTGACAAGTGTCCCATGCTCGACTGATCGACTGGTAGTTGGGGAGATGGATATATTTAATGTGAGTTATTATATGTTAGATATTTGTAACATTTAGACTCAAATTAAGCTCAAAAAAACTAGTATGGATCCATTCATTTGTCGATGTGGAAATGGAAACATAAAGCTACGAAAATCACATAAGAGTTAAAGCTATGGTAGACTTTTCTATTCGTGTCCTCTTTCAAAGGTTAGCAATCTAATGTTTCACGTATATGTAACTGAGTATATAAAAAGTTGCTTAATAACCCTTTCTTTATATGTACAGCCATCAAGAAAAGAGTATGGATGTAAATATTTTATGTGGAAGGATGAATTTGATGAGTATTACGGTTTTAGTTCCTCTAATACCTCTCCGGGACCAACCGAATGTTCATCTTCGGGACCAACTGATTGTTCCAAATGCAAGTTCAAAGATTTAAAAATAAATATGCTAGAGACAAAAATAAAGATGTTAGAGGCAAAGCTCGAATTGGCAATGAATCTAGACAACCACGCATGTATGTCAGGTGCATTGCTGAATGAGCTGTTAGAATCTGTCGAAAATCTTTCTGTCTAGTATGAACTTACAACAGTTGTTTGTGTACCAATGTATGTTTAATGTGATGTTAATGTTAATCAGTTCCCTTTTACTTTTTATTAGTCGATCAATAGATCAGTCTACCAGTCGATCAGTCGAGGTGTCGATCAGTCGAGGTGTCGAAATCACATCTAACAACAAGTAAAATAAAAACTAGAAAATAAAACAAGAATACAGTCACTTAAAATTAAACTTCAGTCGATCAGTCGATCAGTCGACCAGTCGATCAGTCGACCAGTCGACCAGTCGATTCACATCTAACAACAAGTAAAATAAAATAAACATGGATTACGTCATTTAAAATTAAACTTGGACTACAGTTCAACTAAAAAATAAAACAAGACTACATCATTTAAAATTAAACCTAGAATTGACTTTCACTACTTCCAACACCACTTACATCTTTAGGAACCGTTACCTCATAAAAGACCTTGTCAATATTTTTTATTGTAATGTTAAGATAGTGATTGCCAGATTGTTTTGGAGAAAAAACGGAGACGTTATGAAGTACCAAAACAGTTCCGACCACCAACTTCTTATCAAATCTTTGATCATTTACCACTTTGTGATGTATTGTACCTGATATAAAACCTGAAGGATCTTTCAATGTTACTGTAAGATCACCCAACATATTTGGAGCACACGACTTGATTATCGCAACAACCTTGTCAAGTTTCCCTCTATTGAGAAATTTTATGATATCGGCAAAATAACCGATCATAATACCGCCAGCAGGATTCACATACTCAACTGCCTTAACCCATGGCCCGCTATTAAAATCAGAATCCTCACCCACATCATGAACTACTTTCCTAATGTACTCCTGTGTCGCCATTACACCATGATTCGCACTTTCAACGATACCTGCAGGACCCCTTATTATCCTAACCGGCATTTCAGCACAATTTTCAACAGTAGGGTTTTCATATGAAAATATGTTTTGGGTAGTGGCAGATACTCTGAGATTCGAGTCGTCTACTTTAGGGTTTTCATGTGAAACTATGTTTTGGGATATTTGGGAAGTGGCTGATAGTCGGAGATCCGAGTCATCTATGTCAAGTAATTCTTCCCAGTTTGGTGGTGAATTCATTTTCACGTTGAAATAGAGATTTTAACAAATAAAAAGGTACATAAACTTTTTTTTTGTGGGAATTACATATGCTATTGACTTATTTTTATACCACACAAATAATTAAATGTGACATCTCCCCAACTACCATCTCCCCAACCACCAGTCGAGCAAAACAAAATATAACGACCATAACCTAACGTAGCCAACTTTGTAATGCATTAAACAAATATATAAGAAGAGAAAACCATTGTCTTGATAAGTTGCAATTAAATAAGACAACCATTACGTTTCATACATTACCCATATCATACATTAACAAAAGACAAGTCAGTGTTTGCAGAATATTAATACACTGCCAAATGTTTAAAACTATAAAGGCACATAGATACAAATGTTTAGAACCATAAAGGCACATAGATAGAAATGTTTAGAACAACATGGAGCATCTCGGAATCGGAATCTTGTATTTCCAGTAAAATTCAGCCAAATACTCACGATAAGCCAAAGCAGTTTGAACTGGATTCTTCACCTTCAACGACAGATTATGTGATAACCTGTACAAAAAAATACAGACCCAAATACCACAATCCCCATACCTTCCACCTTGTATAGGCACATCACGTGCATACTGGAAGGTGACATGATAGTTATTGGGATCTATATTCTTCAGTTGCATCACCTCACTCTCAACAAGATACACGGGCAGTTGATGAGTAAAAACTGACCTGAAATTTGACCACCAGGGACGTTTTTCAATATATTCTTCAGGTGGCTCATCATCATCATAAGTGAAAAGGCTATCGTACATCGTAATAACACCCGTTTTAATGGCTAATTCGCCCAGGCACCAATGTTTATCAGTTTCATTGATCGGAAAGAACACCTAAAAACATGTAAAGTTGTATCATGTTGCTTGTTATGCCGTCTTTGTACACTAAGATTTGTAATATATGACAAATAAAATACACACCTATTCGACGCCTTGACGAAACCACGGGATGCCGTTTGTTACCCCGTCTGCATAATAGAGTGGCATTTGGAACTGGAGGATTTGTGTGGCAAAAAATGGGCTAACCATGACCCAATCAGCATCAGCAGGTCTAAAATGCATCAAAAAATCAACCCACAATGCAATATGCTGTCATTTAAAAAATGGAACAAAAGATAAGTTAGCTAGGATACCCCGCGCAGCTAACACATGAACTATAAGCATGTAAAAACTACTTACCGTATCACCTAGCCAACCACTGTTTCCCTCGTCCCTACCCAATAATCCTAGCCAAAAATCGACATTAGCAGTCGTAGATGCATTGCCCCATGGAAAGACAAAAAACTGCTCGTTCTGCTCGTTCTGCTCCCTAAAACGCGTGTTCTTAATCTTCCTTTGTGAGTCCAAGAACAATTGTATTTCTGGATGGACAAACGCTTTGAACATTGTTCCTAAACCATTACGACGAAGATTCTGAAATGCCCAAAGCAAATAATAAATGAATTAAAAACCATAAGCTACATCATTCATATTAAATTAAAAAAAAAATGATGTAACTAAATACCTCTTTCCACGGTTTAAGTTTGATTTCTTTCCCATCAGGTCCAATCACCTTAGGAAGTACCGTTTGCAGATGTCGCTTTATATACCTTCTTGGTGTAGTCGAAGGTTGCTGCATAAATGGGGATTGAAGAACCTTGCTAACCTTCCTCTCCCGTTGAAAAGGCACACATACGTTTGTAACCTTACTTTTCTCACATTCAAAAGGAGTGCTAATTGCAGGGGTTAAAGCTGATTCTGACTTAACGTCCATCGGTGACACATGTTCATCATCGCCAAAGAAAATATCATCCTGAAAAACAGTATAATTTGTGTGAGGATACTATGAGTTTTGCGGCTAATCTACAAGATTATGATAGTATGGTAACTGAGGTTGATTTTAATATTTGTAATGGAGTTCGTAATATTCGTTATTTTAACCTAACAAAATAAAATTAAAGCCTAAAATGTGTTAAATGTGGTTGTTAGTTTTATCTGTAGAATTAATGTATCACAACCATGTTATCACCAAACTCGCCGTTATTTCGTTTCTAGAAGAGTATGCATATTACTAGCAGATATGATGTGCACGTAATAGTGTCAGATTTGGGCTTATCTATATAAGTACAATAATTCTTGTTAATTTTGAATGGAAGAATAGTTTTCTTAATATTCATATGTCGCATGGGAACTAGAGTATGCGTTAACATGTAAAATATTACATGAACGTCATCTACACTGGTTTAAATTCCTTTACTCTAAAAAAAATCAGATCTAAAAGTATCATGGTATGAAGGTATATTTACCGGGTTAAAAAGAGACAATGAGTTTTGCGCCTCACTCATTACACCCTTCAATGCCACATCTTTATCAATTTTAACAAGATTCTCATCCTGAAAAACAATTCAGTTTGTGTTAATGTCATAATTGTGCGTATACGAGAAATATTATATGTCGTCTAAATAGGAACGATTAGATAATTAATTGATCCCATGTTTTTTTAAGCAGCTATATGGATACAACTAAAAATTAATTTATCCCATGTGAGGACATGTCCTCGCTAAAGACCTCTAACGGGGATATACACATGATATATATATATATATGTCCTCGCCAATGACCACAATCTGTCCTCGCCAATATGTGGATCCTAACTACTTGAAGAAGCTAAAGGAGCATATTAAAACCCTGGCCAATAACTAAAAGTATCATGGTACGAAGGTATATTTACCGGGTTAAAAGGAGACTCTGAGTTTTGCGCCTCACTCATTACACCCTTCAATGCCACATCTTCATCAATTTTAACAAGATTCTCATCCTGAAAAACAATTTAGTTTGTGTTAATGTCATAATTGTGCGTATACGAAAAATATTATATGTGAGTATACATGTTATAATTAGATTAACTAGATTTAATACCTGTAAGTTGTTATCCTGACTCATCAAGCCCGGCATTTCCACAACTTGATCGAGTTCGAAATCAGGCCCAACCTGCAAAAATATTTATATATTTTTAATTGTGCGTATACGAGAAATATTATATGTGATTATAGATGTTATAATTAGATTAACTAGATTTAATACCTGTAAGTTGTTATCCTTACTCATCACACCCGGCATTTCGACGACTTGTTCGAGTTCGACATCAGGCCCAACCTGCAAAAAAACAGTTTACTATATTTTAAATATGCGTGTGTGAGGAATTTAATATGTGAGTATACATGTTTAACACATATTTACCATATTAGGAGACTGAATTTCTTTTCTGTCGCTCATCTCGTCATTCAATTCCACATCTTCATCAACCTCAAAACGACTACCAACCTGTAAAAATGTTTAAATTTTATAAATGTACATGTTTATTAAACTTTTTATTATTGTAAAAGGTTCAATACAAGTTTACCAGGTTAAAAGGTGAATCTTTCTTTTCGGTTTCATTCATCACTTGATCAATGTCGCATACATTATCATCCTAATAAAACACGTTTAAACAGTCAAAATAACTTCGTTTCGGGTATGTATTAAATCATAAATAAACAAAATAACTCGGATATATTGTACCTGACCACATACAGGATCTTGAGGTGAGCCAAAAAGGTCAACTATTACTTCTTGCACTTCTTGTGTAGATAAATCATTAAAAGAACTCAAGGTATGTTCTCGCTCCTTCGGATTTTCATTAACATCAACATCCATACCATCACTGCCAGTTGGCTACAAAAAAATGTGTATATTGAATAAACAAAAGGAACACAAATAAAAATATGGCTCTATTATACATAACATTTATAAAAAAAGTACAAACTAAAAGATTTCCACAACTACAGATAAACACATACCAACTATCTAACAAACCTACATAAGATACAAAGTTACAAACTAATATATTGAACAATCTGGTAGAGGAAGGAGAAGTAATGATTCATTGTAGGGGCTCATGAAGAAGGACCCTGCATCAGCTTCAACACGAAGATTGGTAAATTCTTGTGACCGACATTGGAAGACTTGAAGAGTGTGATCCATTTGGTATGGCTGATCAGATTCAACAATTGGATCCCCGCTATTCGTAAACCCAAGTAATTTTAATAAATGAGGAGTGAAAATGTTAAATAGTGTTTTAAATGATTTTATTTTGTTAACACCATCCAACTTTAACTGCCATATAAATAACGTGTTCCACTGATTTCCTATCATGTTGCCAAAAATAACAAGGGACTCTCTTAGCTTTGAAATATAGAAAGGTACGGGAAGCAAAACTCTTAATCTGTCAGGTATATCTAATACCGAAAAGTTGTGGTTAACCAAATCAAAAGAGACAATCATATAAATTTTTTGCGAAGAAACACCATCAGAATCAAAGATCCTTTCAGAAGCCACCCAATAAATAAAACTACCTAATACCGCCTGACTTGACCGTTTAAGTCGGATTGATTGACGAGGCAGATGTTGATTTTCTAACTTCTTCCAACACCGGGAGCTCAATGTAAATACTGAAACCTCCCACAATCCTTGTCCATGAACCGGATATGAAATCCTTAAAATGGTAGGGTCAAAGGTGTCGGGGTTAACACCAAAACACACATTAACTTTATCAGACTCAGATTGACTTTCAGAATAAGGGATAACTATAGCAACTGATTTTCTTATCGACGGGTTCCAAAGAACAGCAATCTTAAAAGAATCAGAAAAACACCACAAACCATGAGAGGTGCCAATTGGAACAAGATTCCAAAATCTGAGACTTGTGTTACAAATGACTCTAGGGAGACTTGGAAAAAGGCAAACTTGTGGTGACATGTTGACATTATTATCAACTAAACAAATACATTTTGAATCAACAAAACCTTGCTTATACATTAAAAGTGAACAACAAGGCAGAGTCGGGCGAACACCAAAACCAAAAAGGAAGTTGGAAGAGTCGATGAAAGACTTCCATGTCTTTGAAACAGTTCTAAACTGAAGTAAGGCATGTACAGGAAGTTTATTAATGATTTCCATTTGAATCTCAAATGGTATGTTGTCGGACATTTTTTATAAAGACTGTAAGTTGGGTTAAGATAGGGTTTTAAAAACTATGAAGGTGTGAATAAGTATACAATATTCAGACTTATTTATAAACTAAAATTCTGTAGTTCATAGTAGTGTATTAATGAAGTTAAGTAGTTTAGGTAAGTTATTAAATACATCAATGTGACTAGTGTCATAAATACTAGCCTAGTATTTAATTCTAGTAGTTTAGGTCAACCTTAACATCATATTCGAATGGCCAAAACAGAAACATAGGTCGACACAACTATATATATTTAAGGACAAATAATCAAACATATTAAAAGTATTGTAAGTAATATAACCTTATCAGGGGATGCTCGTGCAGCGTCGGATGAAACACCATTATTCTCACTAACCACATCATGCGTCAATTTCTTTATATATCTATGAAGTTCATCAATTTGCCGTTGCATATGAGCCATTTGAGCTATAAGCGTTGCTGTAGGTGGCAATTCTTCAACAATCATCGGAATGTCGCCTTTCCCATCAGGTTTCAAATGTTGGAGAAATTTATGCAACTCATTAATTTGCAGTTGCATATTAGCCATTTGACCTATAAGCGTTGCTGTAGGTGGCACGACTACCCCCATGTTCGGCATGCCTTGATACGTGCATGTCCTATGGACTTGATCTGTACAAACGGCAGAACCACCTCTTCTCCGTGGTTTCAACTTTGCACGTCGACATGATCTATTGACAGCAGGTGTGAGAGTTGCTGGTGAGGGTGTTATATCGGTATACTTTCGGAAATAGTCTACACTCGATGCCCACCAAAGTTCATTCACCTCAGCCTCTGGATATAAAAATAATGTTATAAACTAACACCATTCTCTTAATACAAGTAAAAATAATAAACAAGGAGTGTAAAACAGAATATTCCAACCTGTCGGCACGAGACGAACCATTTCAGTATTACGAAAAAGAAGATCATAATCGGTCTTCTCAAACCTATGTCCATCAGCCCAAGCAACACCCCGAGGGATCACATTGTCTTCTTTATTCCACCAAAATTTTGAATTGTGGTAGCTTTCCAACACCCAAATCTGAAATATATATTGGACTCAGACTGATAACTTATACTAAAGTCAGACAACTAAAATTAAAATAATTGTAAATATGGATTATACGAACCTTCAAAGCGAAAGCAAATCCACACAATGTATATGTTGCAGTGTAACGATCACCCTTGGAAGCAATTTCTAACAAGTGTCTGTCTCTAACCTTTGAAAGAGCATTATAAATCCTCTTGTGAAACTCAACCCAAATATACTCGCCCCATGGAAATGCATTCCAAGCATAAAAGTCATCTACTAAAACCAGGATCTCATTGGAAACTAAATTTCTTTCCTATTTGCCCATAAAAATGTTCTCTAAGAATAGAAGCAGACAAACGCGTACAGCATCATCATTTGAAAGTTCATCAAACTCAACGTTATCAACAAGAATCCGAAAAAGGTGTTCGGCCTTTATATGACTAATTTTCTCAGAACGCCTCTCCCGAAGAAAATTTAATATACGCTTACCAAAACCAGATTGCCGTTTCCTTAAATGCTCTAAAGAAATATCACCAAATCGAAAACCTAACACTAAGCACATATCTTCCCGACGAAATTCTAAGCTTTTTCCCCAAAGATCAAAATACATGGGAGTATTTATATTAGGGTTTTCGACAGGACGTTGGTGTTGAAGTAAATAATGAAGTAAATGGTTATCATGCTCATATGTTTTTATATGTAACCATTGACCGAAAACAGTGTTTTTAAAAAGTTTAAGTCGTTCAGGATTGGAGCACAACTTTTGCCTTATCGTATTAATATAATGCAGCTTGGTTCTAGTACTGACCTTGGCATCATACACCTATACAAAACAACAAACAAAACATACACATGTTAGCATATGTTTACGAAATTGGCATACGCACATAAGTAAAAAACTATAATCTCAAAGTAGAAAAAATAACATAATTTGAAAACATATAAAACAGTACATATGGATATACTTTGGCTTATTCGTTTGGGCTTATAAACTCAGTGAAAACCTAATAAGCTTTTGCACTAATTAATAAGTCTCCAACTACCTAATAAGACGTACTAATCTCTAAAACATAAAACATCAGATATTAAGTGGACAGTTCGTTGAAAGTGGCTGCAAATTTCATTTTGGTAAACCTATTAAAGAATGAAAACCAGGATACTTATTGGCGGCGGTGGTTGTTGAAGGTACCTACGATGGAGGGCCATTTGTGTGTCTTTTGTATAATGTTTTGTTCCTCCTAGAAAAAAAATAATACTAACTTTCATACAGATACGGTGACGTTTAAAATAGTCCGTCCAAACCTTTATGATGACAATTACGTAAACGTCTGATTAAAATAAGAGGAAATTCTAATAGCCTTAAAAAATTTTATGATCACTGTTGCTGCAGCTTTTTTGGCCTTTTTTTTTTTTGCGATACACATCCACCACAAATGATCTTGTATTAGTTTACCCGACTTTGTTTCGTATAATACACTTTGAATTTTGATTTGATGATTTGACAGCTTGTTGAGAAAGATGACCAAAATTTTGAATGAGTCCTAAAATAATGGGATTGACAATATAGTCATACAATAAAATGCTCATAAATGTTTTGAAAACCTTCCATGTAAAATCAAGTTTCAACCTCGGGTGGTACACTAATTCAAAATCAGGTTTCAAAGTCGGAGAAAACTCGTAACTATTTTCAAGATCATTTCATAAATGTTTTGAAAACCTTCCATGGAGAACGGATATGGAAGCAAACATGGATTAGGCTGTCAAATTTAGAAGAAGAAAAAGGCCAAAGATACGCAACAATGATCATTTCCACTTAAAATAATATTAACTAATAAAATGCAAATTAAACTTCCTTTTCAAGAGAAACCGACTAGAGATCCAGACTCCGGACTTGTCCAGACTAGCACAGCCACATATGTTAGCTACAATACCGAACCAGGGCACAAACATGGCATCGATTCTAAAATATGGTCACACACAAGTAACCATAACAACTTAAGAGCCGATTATTTCCAATTTTCCAGTACCTGGAATCCCTACAAATCATATTACTCATCTTAAAGTTCAATTCAGGAATAGACACATGCTAGTAATACAACTCTAGTAAATATCCAAAACAGACATCACACATCTATGGTCTAATATTTGAAAATGTAAATAGACACATGCTAGTAATACAATTCTAAGAATAGATCTCTTCTAAGAAACATAACAGAAAAGTACCAACATCATTAAATTCCAACCCAAAAAAGTGTCTCATGCTCGACTGGTAGTTGGGGAGATGATATATTTATGATACGATAAATGAAGCTTCACCTAAAATCCATCTACCCACAATCACATTATATATAAACTCCTACATACATGTTGTTTCAATTCATCTCCTCACAACTAATGAAGATGGTGAAAAAGGAAGCTTCAGCTTACTCTCCCAGTCTCAGAATTTCAGGATCAAGACCTCAAAATTCAATGTGTTCAAAATGCATCAAAGCGAGTGCAGAATGCATGAAATTGAAACAGGAGATAACGGAACTCAGGAAAAAGCTAAAATGGTTTAAGAAACCTCAAACGAAAACAACTCAATCACTTTGCAGCCACATGGAGAATCTTAATTTCAAGTAATTTGTTGTTGTTGTATTAGTAAGTTTAGGCTTTTTAATTATCTAAGTTGTTATGAATTCAGTAGATTTTCAAGTTTAATGAAATATCTCATTAGGCCGTTAGTGGTCGTTCTATGTCAAAACATCTTGAGTATCTTGTTGTTGTTTTTTGTTAAACTATTTTAACTATGGCACATACATAACATATAAACAGCCTAAACAACAATCAGACATACTTATAACCCTAAGTTTAACTATGTTAACTATTTTTAACTATGGCACATACCTTAAACTAAAATCCTTAAACTGGTAATAAGCACAATAACCATAAAACAATAACCATAACCCTAAGTTTACTGGTAATACAATAAAATAAAACAATAACCATAACCCTAAGTTTACTGGTTACGCCATGGCAATAAATCAAATAATCAATATCCCAATCTAAATGTGGGTTACTGTGCATAACCCTAACCACAAAGATGTGGTAACCCTAACCACAACGATCTATTATAAAAAAAAAAATACATAAATTGAACAAGAACATCAATGACCGCACGTTTTACTTACTTGTATAGATTCCATCGCACGTTTTTACTGATCGGTTTCACCCAAAACACTTTCTGCGTTACTGTGCAAATCGGAATCGGTTTGGTAACCACTAGATTTGTGTGTTTTTTGGTGTGTCTTTTTGTTTTCAGAAACGACGTTAATCGTCTTGATCTAAGCCATGCACATTTACCAAGAGTAGTGTGTATTTTGTGCGTGTTTTTTTTTTTACAGTAAAGAGATAAACAGTAAAGACATTGGTGTTTTGTGCGTGTTTTTGTGCGTGTTTTTTGTTTTTACAAAATGAAAAAAAAAAAAAAAAAAAAAAAAAAAAAAAAAACTAATTTTTAAAATAAAAGATTTGATTAGATGGGAAAAGATATGGTTCAATTTCCTAAGCAAAAAGTTAGCACATAAGTCGAGCACCGTCAGTCGAGCACCCAGGTTGAGCACCGTCATTTAATAAAAAACATTTCTTTTTGTACTTGTGAATAGTGGAATAGATTTTATAAAGATTTTGTGGTACAACAACTAGTGGGACACGTGGCATGATTATAGTGGAGTTGAGCAGTCGAGTAGTTGAGCATGACTCTTTTGGGAATAAGATACAAAAATGACCACATAGCGACCACCAATTGTACTTTTGTACTCTTTTTGGAATTTTCTCAAAACACATTGACACAGATGCAAAGTTTTCCAGAAACGTCAAATACACGCTTTTCTAACATTTGACATTATTGTCATTTGCCAATCTTGTGTGGCCCTTAACCGACATAATGACGGGCTGCTATTCCTACTTTTGACATTTGGATGTGTTAGGGATACACTCTTGAAGGTGACATTTTTGTCCTCCACCTCTCTAGCCTATTGAATAAACACAAAACCTGCGTTTCATATTTAAATGTAAGAGATTTTTTTTTTTTTTTTTTTATTATTATTATTATTATTTTTTTTAATATTTTCGTTAAATGAAATTAACTTTAATATTAAAACCCCGTCTATGCCGGTCACATCTTTTCCAATAGCTTGCCACTATTTTAAAAAGTCATTTAACGAGTTTTTAGCATTGCAAAAGTTAGTTTTTTGAGTAGATTTTTGCAAAGACTTTTGTAATTCTACAAGTGTTTGAGGTTTTTACAATATTGATAATTTAATCAAAGTGCATCTCCTAATGCTTTTTGCAATAATGTTTTTTTTTTCATTTTGAAAAGCTTTTACCGTTGAAGCGGTAGGTTTTGCCAAAAGCTTTTTACATTTCCATTTTAGTTAAGTTAGGGATGGAGTGACATTTAACCTTGGGTTGGCTAGGCCCTCCGCTAAATTCTAAGAGTTGTACATATTTTATACTAGTAATTTAAAAATGATCCATTAATTGAAAAATCTGCATACCCAAAATTTCAAACATTAATAAAGTTTATATATAAATTGAGATGATTTTGATTGCGGCACACATTTTTTACGTTAATTCAAATATGAAAGTGCTAATTTATATATTTCTTATATCCTTACTTTTCTTTTCACATGTGTGTAAAAGCATTATCATTTGTTAGATGCTTCAAATTGATTTGACCATATATTTTGTTACATTTTACTCTAATTTTTAGATCACAATTTTAATACACAAAAGATTCTAGTTTTATTGTGTAAGTCATATTGCATGTGTAGTATCCATGCATTCGAAATAAAAAAAACTAGAAGTATATTATTTTATCATGACGACATTCTATTAGTTAATTGTTATATTGATATTTAGTCCACCGGTACATAAGATATTGCTTCGTTACTGAATTGTGTTAAATGCATCAAGTCCTTTATGATTTCATGCATTGCTCATGCTCCAATTTCTTATTACACAACGACAAAATGAAAATATTCCATATCGATTGGTATTGTTGGATATACGAGATGTTACTCTTATTAAAATTGCTCACAAAATTTTAAACTTTATTAAGGAGATAATAGTAGTATTAAGATTAATACTTCAAAAAACATATAACTTAAAATATTCTTTCTTTATATTGTGAAGGCACTACCGCACTAGTACATATTTGTCTACCTTTTATAGATAAAATGAAACTACAAGTAAAACATTAGCATAGTATAGAACTATAGTGTATAGTTGTGAGAGATTGTAGGTAGCCTTCTTGCCTAAATCAATATCACAATCTTCACATGTGTTGACCAGAAAACAAACTTCCAATTTCCTTGCACAAAATAATTTTTAATTTTACCAAAGTCTTCTTTTGTCAACCTCAAATAGGGCCTGACTTTATTTTATTTAAAAAAAACGGTTTCTTTTTCTTTTGGTCGGTGGAACACATTAGTTCACAAATCTTAATTATCGCACGTGATGTAACTCAAATGAACTTATTTCCGGCTACAAACCAATTTACAATCTCTGCTATTTGAGGCTCTTGCAATGTTACAGGTCAGACGCTTTGGACGTGGCCATTTCGACGGCATCAAATATATGAAGATTTCACAATGGCGTGACAGTTTTGGTAAAGAAGCATAATGATACTTGTTCAAGGTTGTATTAGTGTTATATATTTCAGTTTCTTTAAAAAAAAAAAAAAAAAAAAAAAAAACCCTTATGTTTCACCATTTATGGCAACTTCATAAGAACCAATAATTTACATGTGTGAAACCAAGATAAGTCCAGTGATTGTCAATTTGATTCATACGGGTTGCATTTTATTTAAAGTTGCCACAATTAATTCAAGATTTGACTTTCTCATACATGTAGGGTAATTTCTGCAATTTAAATAAACACAAGGGACACATGTACACGTAACTATTTTGTGTATAAATAAGCCGGCCTCATTCTCCAACCATGCATATCACATTTTTCTTTCAATGGCAAAAAAGTGTGAGTTGAAGCTTGTAGGGATTGATGCAAGTCCATATGTGAACCGGGTTCAAGTCGTTCTCAAACTCAAGTCTATTGACTATGAGTATATTCAGGAACATTATCCTAGCAAAAGTGAGCTCTTGTTAACTTCAAACCCGGTTCATAAGAAAGTCCCGGTCCTTGTTCATGCAAACAAATCTCCTATTCCTGAGTCACTTGTCATAATCGAATACCTTGATGAAATCCATCCCGATGCTCACCAAATCCTCCCTAAGGCGCCCTTAGATCGAGCTGAATGCCGGTTTTGGGTCTTCTACATTGATAACACGGTATGCTAAAAATCTAATGTTATTTATATTGATCTGTAACACTTTGCATGTCTTAACTTGTCCTAATCAAATAGTCTTAAAAATAATAATAATAAATAAATAAATAAATTCAGATTCTGAGACACTATCACAGATATAATTAAGAGTTAATTGCATTTTTGGTCCCTGTGGTTTGGCCAAATTGCAGATTTGGTCCCCAACTTTTTGAAAGTGCACCAGACGTCCCCATTTTTAAGTTTTCGTTGCATTTTTGGTCCCTGATTAACATCAAATGACTAAAATACCCCATCACTATTTTCTTTTCAGTTTTTTTTTTACATAAATGGCCCCTGTGTTGCGCCAGACTTTACAAAACTCGTCCTTTTTTTTCTTTTTTTTTTCTTTTAAAATTAGTATTATTTTTTAATTAAATAATATTCAAAAAATATTAAAGATATTCCAAAATATTCAAAAAAATTCATTCGTATTATACGTTTTTTTTAACGTTTTCGTCTGCTTTTTTACGTTTTCTTCCGTTTTTTATACAGTTTCATCTTTTTTCTTACGTTTTCGTCCATTTACGTCAGTTTTTTTACGTTTTCGTCTGTTTTTTTTACGTTTTCGTCTGTTTTTTATGTTTACATCCTTTTTTACGTTCCCGTCTGCTTTCTTACGTTTTCGTCCACTTTAAAAAAATGAGAAAAACGTAAGAAAACGGACAAAACGTAAAAAAGAAAAGAAGAAACATAAAAACGGACGAAAACGTAAGAAAACAGACGTCCGTTTTCTTCCGTTTTTACGTTTTCGTCCGTTTGTGTTTTCGTCTATTTTTTTTAATGTTTTCTTCTTTATGTTTTACGTTTTCTTCTTTATTTCTTACGTTTTTGTCTTTTTTTTTTTAAGTTTTCGTCTTTTTTACGTTTTGTACGTTTTCTTACGTTTTCGTCTGATGTTTTACGTTTTCTTCTTTCTTTCATTTTCGTATGTTTCTTTTTTAGTTTTCGTCTGTTTTTTTACGAAAGAAAACAGACGAAATTGTAAAAAACAAATGAAAACGTAAAAAAGAGAGGAAAACGTAAAAAATAGACGAAAATATAAGAAAACGGACGAAGACGTAAGAAAACAGACGAAAATGTAAGAAAACAGACGAAAACGGAAGAAAACAAACGAAAACGTAAAAAAACAGATGAAAACGTAAGAAAACTGATGTAAACGGGCGAAAACGTAAGAAAAAAGATGAAAATGTATAAAAAACGGAAGAAAACGTAAAAAAGCAGACGAAAACGTAAAAAAAAAAAACAGATGAAAACGGGAAAAAAAATGTATAATACGAATGAATAGTTTTGATTATTTTTTGAATATTTTTGGAATATCTTTAATATTTTTTGAATATCTTTAATATTTTTTGAATATTATTTAATTAAAAAATAATACTAATTTTAAAAGTAAAAAAAAAAAAAAAAAAAAAAAAAAAAAACGGGACGATTTTTGTAAAGTCTGGCGCAACACAGGGGCCATTTATGTAAAAAAACTGAAAAGAAAATAGTGATGGAGGTATTTTAGTCATTTGATGTTGGTCAGGGACCAAAAATGCAACGGAAACTTGAAAATGGGGATGTCTGATGCACTTTCAAAAAGTTGGGGACTAAATCTGCAATTTGGCCAAACCACAGGGACCAAAAATGCAATTAACTCTATAATTAATGTATAGTAGTTGCATGTATTTTGAGACTTTTGCCATAAACACATATATATTTCAAAATTTTCATATTTAGGACCATAGGATTACAGCAATTGAAGTAGTAAAGATTATCGAATTGCATAAACTTTTCTTTTGTATACATATCAAATATGACAGCTATCACATAGAATAATGGTCGTCTGATAATAGAAATTATGCATAAGCGCTAGCGAGGACCTTCTACAGTTCTACACCTCGCAAAGTAAAAAGTATATGAGAAATATATATCAATCGCGATATGGTTAGTTGCATTAAGTATCACGTTAATGATATTTGCATTATGTAAGGAAGGCAACTATATATCCTTATATATTGTAATATATGTATACCTATATCAAACTGACTATCGAATCATTGTATTATTTATCTTATTAATAATGTCATATCAAATGTCAAATTTAAAGTTGACATAGTGTATTTATGATACAGTTGTTACATAGAACGTTTGTTATTTTTTATTGTGTTGACCAAAATAAACTATACCTTAAGAGGTTCTAAATTTCATGTTAATTACCTACTACTAATAATAAGAATACTTACATGCTACTACGGATCACTATGTTTAACATATAGATATGGCGGTTGTACGAAGAATTGAGGCTAGCACCAGGAAAAGAAGAAAAGGAAGAAGTTAAAAAACGTATCTTTGAAGTAGCACAATTGTTAGAAGGGGTGTATGCGAAGTCTAGCAATGGAAAGACCTATTTCGGAGGAGATGATTTAAGTTACATTGACGTTGTTCTTGGATGTTTTCTTCCATGGACAGGAATGATTGAACAATCAACGATTTCAAGGTATTTGATGAAGTTAGAACCCCCAGACTCGCAGCATGGGCTAAGTGTATACGTTCACACGAAGCCTTCAAGAGTGTGTGCCCAGGAGATGAAGCTCTTATGGACTTATATATGGTACGTCAGAAATATAAAACCAATATATGTATGATCTAAACATATTTTGTGTGTTTCTCGTATCTTTTATATTGTTATTATGTGTCATAATATTTCAATTCGGTTTGAAATATGTATCTTGTTTGGTTGAAAGTAAAGATCACAGTCGTGCTCTATTGTCTATTTGTCTTCTATAATTTATGTTTGAACTTTGAACCCTCTACATTAAATTTGTTTTTATCAATTTATGATTTCTTTGGAAAACACCTGCGAGTTATTCTTTTATTATCAATTGCTAAAAAGATTACTGTTTATTTAATAATTGGATAAATTGCAAATTTAGTCACTCACTTTCTGCGAAAGTGTAAAAAAGACCCCGAGTTATAAAGGCATGCAAAAACACCACTCACGTTACGGATAAGTGCAAAACAGCCACCGAGACCTAACTCTCGTTACTTTCGTCGTTAACTGCCACGTCATTGAGGGTATTATAATCATTTCAGTGTTCATTTTCCCTCCGGCCAATTATAATTCGAAGACTATATTTGCAAACAAACGTAAACTCTCTAGAGAGCAACTAGATTACTAGAGTAGCTTTTTCAGATTGCATTAACTCCCCAAAACCACCCCACTTAACTTCATATCAGAATTAAAGATAACCAACCGTCAAAACATATCTTTAAAAAAAATCCTAAATCGGAACAACGAAACACAGCAATGGCGAATAATGATAAGGGAAAGTCTTTGTTGATTTGGAGGGGGGGGGGGGGAATCATCCAAAAAGTCATGGGGGAAAGGTATATTAAACGATGAAGTCTTTGAAGAAGTTATGGCTACATTTGGTGATCAAGTTATTGCCAATTATGGTACGTATAAGAACATAGGAGAGGAGTTGATAGAAGAAATTATTCAATGGCTTTTGAACAAAACTTACAACGAACCAAACGTGGGTGGTAGTGGTGCGATATCTATTCCTACCCTTGGAAGTGGTAGCGGTGGCTCCAATGATGTATTTACAAAGACAAAAAGAGGGAGGGGAATACCTAGAAAAAAGTGACTTTTTATGTACCAATCAATAATCCGAGTACAATGTCACCAAAAAGGAAGAGGGGAAGGCATGTTGGGAGTGGGAAGAAGAAGGAGAGGAGTGATAATCCGAGTACAAGTACCCAAAAAAGGAAGAGGGGAATGCCTGTTGGGAGTAGGAAGAAGAAGGTGGAGAAGGAAGAGCATACAGATATTGGTATGTTAATGTAGTATATTTCATTTACGTGTCATTTTTAATTTGCTTATGTTGGATGCTATGATAATTTTGATAGACTTTTATATGCATTCCATTTGATTGGCATGATTGAGTGCCCTGATTGGTAGGTTTAGGGTAAACAGAGTATTATGGTATTAAGTAGGGTGTTAGAATATCATAAGTAAGAGTGTTTGGCATAGCAGCAATACGGCTATACAAACTAAGTCTTCACATTGATGTCTTGACTATTGACGTTTGAATTTAAGTAGGATGATATGTTATCACGTTGGTTCTAAGTAAGTATTCACATTGGTTCTAAGTAAGTGTTCACATTGGTTATGGGTGCTGGTTGAGTAGTCATGGTAAGAATGTAAGATGGAAATGTAGGCAGATGGTTAAATGCAATAAAAAGTTGAATTGGAGTTGTATAATTGTCAAGTGTTGTGATGGAGTACTTTGCTCTAATTGTGTCTCTTGAGAGTGTCTTGTATTGTAATGGAGATAATGGTCAACATGACTACTGCTGCATTGATGTCTTGTACAATGTGGTGAGCCTGCATATTTCAGTCTACGCTTGTCTGCATAACTGTTTCATTGACTGCTGATGCATTGACTTTAGCATGTATACCATTAGTTTGGATCAAAATGATAAATGTGATTAGTGTGTTACTTTAATTAACTATTGTCATTTGAATTAAACGGTGGTAGGTTTAATTGGTCATGAGGGTGAAATTGTGTTCAGTATGCACAATAATGGAGTCTTTGAATTTGGTCCATTGAGTTATGTACAAGGGAATATTTCTACACTTTGTGTCTTTGTCTGTGATAGACATATCTTTAGCCTTGGTCTAGATGATATGTTATCACACATTAAGGGAGAAAAATGGGTTGTGTTCTTTTGTTTGCCTGGCAAATCATTAGAAGAAGGTTTGAAGTTGATTCACACAGACAATGATGTGCATATAATGATCGAACTAGGTTGTCGGGCTGGTTCTGTAGAGTTTTTTGTTGCTCACACAAAACAGATGTTATCTCAATACTATTTAAAAAATATTGATTCTGAGGGTAAAGGTGAGGAGGTTGTCGGATGAGTAGAAGAAGATGCTAGCTTGCGGTGCTCTAGTACTTTAACTCCTTTTAGGACTAGTACTTCAAAACCTTTTAGGGTTGTGGATGATGTTGATGCTTCAAAACCTGACTTCGGGAAGCATAAAAAGAGGTTTGTGGATAAGGGAAAAGGAAAGATGGTTAATTAGGATGATGTTGTTAACATGAATAAACCGGCTGGTATTGTCATTAAAGAGGGTGGTTCAGTGAATGTGGGAGCTATAGGTGCGGGTTTTTTGAGACCAAGAAGTGATGTTAAAATTACTAACTGCGTACTGGGTCTAAGGGTACCAAGATCATTGAGAAACAAAGTTGTGTTATTTTGACTAGGTAAGTCTAATGAATTGTTTGGCAAATTTTTTGGATACATTGCATTGCCTATTATAGTAACCTCATTTCATTGCATATTTTGATTGTGCAAGTATAGTTGATCACCTGTTGGTTCATCCAGTAGAAGCTTTTGAAGTTTGACAAATGGTTTCATCTTTTGGGATTACCTAATATGTAGAAACAAAAACAGTTTTAATTTAGTTGTATTTTGATGAAAGGAAAAGTGTTACGCTTTTATGGGGTCATTTAAGCCCTAAATCGTGTTTTTATGATCAAATATTTCCCTAAATCGTTTCTTTTCTCATTTTAGGTACTTGGGATGTAATTTCTGGAATATGAAGCATTTTGAGTTTTTTGGACGTTTTTATGCTCAAGAATGAAGAAAACGATAAAGGCAAGAATCTAAGCTGGAAACAGTACCTGACGGCGTCAAGTATCACAAGGTGATGCCGTCACAGGTTGATCAAGAGATGGATATTTGCTTTACACTTGATGCGCCAGAAAGATAATGGGAAGATTACACGTGACGGCGTCACGTTATAAAACGACAAGGCCGTCACGTATTAACTTAAAGAAAGACGGCCTAAAAGACTTTGAGAGTGACGGCGTTAGGATTGAACCTAACAACGTCAGAGGTTAAAGAGTGACGACGTCAGAACAACGACTTGCACAAAAAGAAACCTCAGTAAAACCGTCACATGTTGATCAAGACAATCACAACTTGCGCGCGGAGTAGCTGACACTGTTTTGGCCATAACTTTTGCATACGAACTCAAATTTGAGCGATTCAAAAAAGGAAACGATCAGGACGAAAAAATCTTTTTAATTTGGTGAAAAAATTGTCATGAAGCCGTCACTCCTTAGGGTTGAGGCCGTTAGATCGTGCAAGACAGAAAACAGCCTATAAATACAACCTCATAACTTCACATTTTGTAAGCCCCAAACCTTAAGTCCGATACTAAGGTTAGGGTAGGTGTTTTTCCAGCAACTTATAAGGTCTTAATCACTCCATAAACATCTTATAATGGTTTGTTGATTCTACCTTAATTCATATCTTCAATTATCATTATTGTTGCTTGTTCTTCATTAATTATGCTTGGCTAATTCACCTTGTGTTTACCTATGATTGTGTGAAACTTGTTTATAATTAATTAGATCTTATTGATTCCTTGTTGTTATTTGCGTCTATCTTCATCAATTAAGGTGTGACACTTTGATAGGTCTAATTGGTTTATTTTATAATTCTTGTTTCCTATTGTCTCTTGTTTGATTGATTGATTTCACCTTAGGTCTAAGAAAACTGGCTGACCTCTTTATGTAACTAGCTTGAACATCTTAGAAAAGGCAATCAGATGTGTACTATAGTTTTATTGGTTGTTTTTAATGCATAAGTGACTGTTAAGGAGGCTATGTTAGGAGCTAGTTGTCGGCTCGACATAGGAAGAGCTAGAAGCTTATAGAGTTGAGAAAGATCGTACACGGCCCCACGAATGGTATTAAGGAAAGCAACACTTCAATCACAACAAGGTTAACATTCAATAGGTAGAATTGGATAGCTAGCAAGGAGTAATACATCATAGGTAGATACGCTTCACTTCTCTTGTAGAACCCTAATTTACCTTTCTTGCACATTAGTTTAATTAGTAGCTTTTAGTTTAGTTGATTAGCAACTAATTCCGCCCCTCCTTCCAAAACCGAGATTTTACTGCTTTCATAAAATATAAAATACAAAAAGAATCATCCTTCACATCTAAACCTAGTTAGATTAATTTCAATCCTAACGAACACTATTCCCTGTGGAGAATGATCAATCCCCCGGTACTTGCCACTACACTATACTGTACACTGCCTGGTGGGGATTGCAAGCTTCTCGAGATCCCTCGAGAGGTAAAACTTTTTGCAAGGTTGCAAAACCACGCATCAAGTTTTTGGGGCCGCTGCTGGGGAATAGTTATTGTTTAGGTTGAAACTTCTTTTTATTAGGTCTACTTGCTATATTCTTTTCTAGTAAGATTTTTATTTTTATTTTTATAGGTTTTCTTTAGTATATCTTTTTTTTTGTTCCTTTGTTCGTAATCGTTACCATCCGACATCATGGAAGGTGGTAATATCCTTGATCCCATCAACCCACCATAACAAAACCCACCACAACCAAACCAACCTCCTAGACCCCACACTTTAGGAGAGTACTCCCGACCTAGTCACCAAGGCTATCGAAACACCATTTAGCTCACTCAAGGAGCCAATGTGTCTCCCTTGCGATCCGAAACCATCCAGTTGGTGCAAAGCGGATGTGCATTCCATGGACTTCGTTCCGAAGATCCTAATCAACATTTCAAGGATTTCCTCAAAATTGTAGATTCCATAGACCTTGATGTTGAAACTCGAGAGATGACCTGATTGTGTCTCTTCCAATTCTCTCTATGTGACCAAGCTTGTCAATAGCTTGAGCGTTTACCTGCGGGATCCATCACCTCTTGGGATGATCCCACCACTCGTTTCCTTGCTTAATTTTTCCCACCGGGGAGAACCACCAAGTTAAGGAATGACATCTTGATGTTCCAACAACGTCAAGGTGAAACTCTTTACGAAGCATGGACTCGTTTCAAGGACTTACTCCAAAAAGTCCCTCATCATGGCATAGATCTTTGGCTCCAAGTCCAAATCTTCTATGACCACATGAATCTCTCCACGAGGCAAACCATTGACCAAGCGTCCGATGGCAAGCTACGTGATCAAAATGTGAAAGAATCATGGGAACTCATACAAGATCTTGCTCTCTATGACAACGAAAGTTGGAATGATCCCCGTGATTTAAACAAAACGGTCAAGGCAATATCTTTGCCTTCGAACAATTCAAGCACTCCCGACCGTAGGATCATGGAACTTGAAGACCAAGTCAAGCTTCTCATGAAATCTTACGAGGCTTCTAAACCTTCAAGCCAAGTGAAGAAAATCACTTTTTCATGCGAATTATGTAGTGGTCCCCACAACACTCGTGATTGCATGGAACTCCCCAAACAAGCTTTTGCGGATTACGCATTCTCGCATACCGACGGAGCGGGAGAAAAGTGGTACACTTTCGAACCCGAGCCAAACCCTTACGGTGATTCATACAATCATTCTTGGAGAAATCACCCGAACTTAGGTGGAAGCAAAACAAAAACATGCCCCAAAACAATTCTTTCAATCCATCTAATCGTTACCAATCAAACGGTTCACCCCCAACCGTACTTTCAACAACAATCCTTCCAACAACTATGGTAGTACCAATAATTTTGATGGGTTGATGTCCAAATTTATGGCATCTCAAGTAGCTCGTATGGCTAAGTTTGAATCCGAATTCAATCAACAACAAACAAAGATGACCAATAAAATAGACAACTTGTTGAAATCCCTCAACAACCAAGTGTTAACTACACCAAAGAAGGACACTAGGGACACTAGTAGCGGAACCCAAATTAAGGACCCCTCATCATCCAAACATCTCCACTTTGTGAACGTTGTCACCATTAAGTCAATCGATAAGAATAGGGAAGAAAATGACAAGGATGAAGTTGGAATAGAAATTAAACCTAAGGATGAGGCTAAGGAAGTTGAGGATTGTTGAACTCAAGTAACTACATTTTATTGTCAACATTTATCTTATTTATTTGACTTTTTTTTATTATATTATTCTTGAGAATCGATACTTAATCATTTACTTTAGTAATTCTCAGGTAAAAACAAGCAATTGGTGAAACTTAACGATTTTGGACGAAATATGGAGCAAAACTAGCAAGATGTCAAAAGTTTACTGGAACCTAGAAGATGCGTCGTATCTCTCTCAACAGATACGCCGCAATTTCGTACTTAGATGAATTCGAAGACCATTGCCTGACTTTAAAGAGTGTGCCGCATGCAATTCTAGCATGCGCCGCATATGAAACTTTGGTCAACGAAGAAGGTCAAGCTTGTTCTACTCCAGATACGCCGCATCATATTTCTGACATACGGCGTATTACTATCAAGACTTCACCAGATGTAATCCAAGACGCTAATGGACATGCGCCGCATACAAGAACTAAGTTACGCCCTATCTGAAGACGGTGTATGAATATTCCAGAATATATTAATCTTTGACCCAAAGTGAAGTTAAGTTAATGCGTTGCATCTCGCTATTCTATGCGCCGCATCTTACCTTCAGACAGAAAGTATAAATACCCCAAGGACAGATGGATTTTGTGTGCAAGATACCAAGAGCAAAACCCTAAGAGACGAATTCAGTCAAAGAAGCTTCACAAGACACACACCAAACAAAGATCTTAGACTTGTAAGGAGGTCCTGCATGTATTTAATTCATTAATTAGTTTTGTTTTATTGTAATAATAAGCTTTAATTCATCAGGATAGATGGGCTTCTGATATGTGACTACGAAACATCGAACACTCCCTTTAATATTGCTTTCCCATTAATTAAAGTTTATATGTTGATGTCTTTGGTGACTTATATTAGTGCTTTGGTAACCTCTGTGTCTAGCTGAGCCCGTGGACTGCCATATCTGCCCCTCGCCTATTTATTCTAGCGTCTTTAGAAAATTAGGATAGGCATAAGTGATCATTAAGGGTTTACTCGCCGATATGCTCGATCCAACGAGAAAGACCAGATTTAATACACTTCATATAAAACTAGCAATAAAATAAGTGACAAGCTACTTAATTATCAGGACAGGTCATCTTATAGTCTCTATTATCTATCTGTGTACGTTTTGCTATTATTTGTTTCGTTCTCATTAATTTACTATTTAATAAAACCAAATCTGTGCTAGTCTCTCAGACTAAAACCCTCTTGCGTTAGATTAGATTGTAAAACTAAATTAGAATATTAAAATACTAATAGATAAATTTGATTTTCCTTCCACCCTTAGTGATCGACACTCTGCTTACCAAATAGGCTACATTAATCGGGTACACTGCCCGTTAGTGTTGTTTATAGGTTAAGTCGGCTAAATATAAATTTAACACTTGATAAGGAATAAACACCTATACAACGACAACATCAAAGTTTTTGGCACCATTGCCAGGGAGTGAATTGTTAAAACTTTTTGATTAGGTTTTCTAACTTTTTGATTTTTTTTAGTTTTTTTAGATTTTATTTTTACTAACCCTTTGTTTGTTTGTTTGTTTGCATTCATTGTATATTTTGCATATTTTCTGTTATTGTGTATGTTTGTTTGTTTTGTGTGTTTTTATTTGATTTCTGCATTAATTGCTGTCATTGTATTCTGCTGATCCAAACTATACGACGCATTTGTTTTTTATAGATGCGGCGTATGGCGTTTTAATTTTTTAAATACAGCGCATTTAATTATTCGAGTATGGTGCATCTATTTTTTAGATACGACATATTTTATTTTTAATCAGAAAATTTTTAAACCCTAACGAAGATACGACGCATTTGTTTTACAGATACGCCGTATTTAAACTTTTTTATTAAAAACAGTTTTCGAATTAATTAAAAAGGAAGCGACGCATTGATTTTTGTTGATACGGCGCATCTATCTGAATAAAAAATCTTTTATTTTGAAACGTAACAAAGATACGACACATTAGTTTCTGCTAATATGGCGCATCTTATTTTTTATAAATATAATTGATTTATTGATTATTTAAAACATACGGCACATTTTATTTATTCATTGCGGCGTATAAATTTTCTTAATAAAAGTCTGATTTATTTTTAACGATTAAGATACGGCGCATCCTATTATTGGGATACGGCACATCGTCTGCAGATATCAGCAATTTTTATTTTTCGTATTCCGTTTTCGTTGTTAATTTTCTGATATTCTACTTTGTTGAACATACCCTACTGATGCTTTTGTGGTGATTTTCAGGAAGTGCATGACCAGAAGTTCGACTAAGAACTTAACTAAACCATTCAAAGAACCTGAACGAGCTTTCCATTCGCTTAAGAAGCTTTTCAACACAAAAAGCTTTGATCTTTCAAGTTCATCTGAGCTTGATTATTTTTTTGAACAGGAAGAAGAGGGAATAACAAAAACAATGACGGAACCAACAATGGAGGAATACATGAGCAAAACTCGAGCCGACTTTAGCTCGGGAATTTCTAGGCCTAAACTGGATGATGGGGCCAAATTTGAACTAAAGGGTCAATTTCTAAAGGAACTAAGAGATAATGCTTTCAGTGGGTCGAAACACGAAGATGATAATGAACATATGGAGAAGATCCTTGAAATTGCTGATTTATGTACTACTAAGAAAGTTAATATTGACCAACTTATGCTTCGAGTCTTTCCAATCTCTCTTACAGGTGCTGCTAATAGGTGGCTAAAAAATGAACCAGCTGGTTCTATTGAAAAATGGGATGACTTGAAGAGTAAATTCCTGAAAAGATACTGTCCACCTGCCAAGACTGCTATAAAAATGAAGGCTATCAACAACTTCAAGCAAGAGCTTGATGAAACCCTTTATCAAGCTTGGGAACGATTTAAGGATTTATTGATAAAATGTCCTCAACACTATTTAAGTCCTATGCAGGAGATAATATTGTTTTATCAGGGATTGGACGTGCCAACTAGACAAATCTTGGATGCTAAGGGAGCTATACCAAAGGTGAGCACAGAAAATGCCAGAAAAGCCATCCATGAAGCTGCTGATCATTCTCAAAAATGGCATGATGGAACCTCTACTAGATCCAAGAGTAATACTAACTTTGATGGGTTTGCTGCCATTCAAGCTCAATTGGATAAACTTAGTAGGGAAATGAAGAAACGAGATGAGAAAGCTTATGCTGCTCAAGTTGGAAGTGAAGTATGCCAAGGACCCCACTACACCAAGGATTGCCCTTCTAAAAAGGAGGATGAAACATTTGAAGAGGCATACTATACACAATTTGGTCAACCATTCCAACCTTCAGGAAGATTTAGGGAAGCTGCTCAAGGTTATTACCAAAGGAACAACTCTAATCCCTCTTATCAAGAAAGAAGGAAAACTTTGGATGATACATTGAAGCAAATAACGGCCGATGCTGCTAAGAGACATGAAGAAAACATGGCTTTGATCAAAGAAATCTGAGCTTCAACCAATACTACCACACGAAATCAAAGAGCTTCGATCAAAGCGTAGGAACAACAAATTGGTCAGATGAGCAAGGTACTTCAAGAAAGGGGAATTGAAGGATTGCCTAGTTCAACTGAAACAAACCCAAGAGATCATGTCAAAGCAATCACCACAGCCGATGAAATCATGCCTGATGTGCCGTTTCCTAGAAGGTTAATGAATGGTAATGATGCTACAAAGCCCGCATTTTTCTTTAACTCTTCGGTCAATTTAAGAAGGTAGCTCAAAGAAAAGGCAAAGATTAAAGAGGAGATCAAGGCTACAATGAAAGAAGAGTACTCTGCAACTGATCACAAAGCCTTGCCCCACAAAGAAAAATATCCAGGAAGTTTTACTTTACCTTGTTCTATTAATAACATATCATTAAATAATGCTTTAGCTGACTTAGGAGCGAGTGTTAGTTGATACGTGGGAATCGCACCAGGCTTTACCTCTCAAGGGATCTTGAGAAGCTTACAACCCCCACCAGGCAGTGTACCTGATCGTTGTAGTATAGTATAGTGACAAGTACCGGGGGATTGATCGTTCAGCTAGGAATAGTGTCGCTAGGATTAGAAAACCTAAATACTAGTTCTAAAGGTGAGGGATGATTATTTTTGTATTTTTATATTTTTTAGAAAGCAAATAAAAATCTCGGGTTTGAAGGATTTGGGCGGAATTAGTTGCTAATCAACTAACCCAATACTAAAGATGCAATCAAAATAAAATACTAAAAATAAAAATAAACTAAATTAAACTAAGGTTGTGAGCAATAAGTGGAGAAAATGTGTTTACTTTGATTTCACTACTCCCTAGATATCTTTTACACGTTAATTACTTGTTATAGTTGCGTGGATGACACATTGTATTCCTTAATACCATTCATGGGGTGGCGCACTTAATTCCCCAATCCTATTAGTACCTACTTCACTCCTATGTCGAGTCGGCTAAGAAGCTCCTAACATGGGATCATTAGAATTTACTCATGCATTAAATACAACAATTAAAACCTAGTGCACGTCAGTTCATGTTTCCTAAGACGTTCAAGCATGTTACCAATTTGGAGATCTGCCAGTTTTCTTAAGCCTAACATCGAAATCATTCATCCAATACAACCATAAACAAGTAATCAACACATAATTAACATCTAGGTTTCATTAGATCCAAGCAAACATAAGATAGATCTAGCCTAGCATGATGGAATTAAGACAAGAATAAGATATAGACAACCAACACATAGACATATTGATTGAATTAAAAGAATACTTATCTTAATTACACATGAAAGGTATCAAGGGCTTAGAACCCTTGAAAAACCTGTAAAATTCGTACCAAGTTCGTACTTAGGGTTTCTCCAAAACTTCTCTCCTTAATGTGTGAAAATTAGAAAAATATATATAGGAAATAGGGTCTGACGGCGTCAAGACAAATCTTGTGACGCCGTCATCTCGCCGCCAAAATACTTCTCGGACTGCCTTGATCTACTTTTGACGCCGTCATGTGTTAGCATTTTCCAGGCCGTCATGCATTTTACTCTTGACGCCCTACTTCGTGACGCCGTCAAATCTGTACTGGATCGTCATGGAAATTACTCTTGATGCCGTCAGAAATTCCTTCTTGACGCCGTCACCTACTGTTCCCAGCAAAGAAAATTAAGACTTTGGCGTTTTCTTCACTTTTATGCTCCAAAAACGTCCGAATTGCTTCCTTTTCCAGATTTCTCTCCCAAAGTACCTAAAATCACAAAAGGAACGATTTAGTGCAACATTTGATCAAATAAATTCAATTCCGGGCTTAAATGACCCCCTAAAAGTGGTTCATTTTTCGCTTCATCATATACCCTTACACTTGAGATTTGCTTGTCCTCAAGCAAATGCGCTTTTATTCTAATCAAAATACAAGTTAGGGGCCATTTAACACTAATATAAAAGTAATTACAACAAATAATCATTCCAATAAAGACCAATAGACAAACACGGAGGTCATACACAAGCACCTCACAAATAGTGTTTAGATACTCACATCTTTCGGGTGTAATAAAGTATAAATTACAATATGGAAACGGAAGATATCTCTCACTACCTGTCATAGCAAAATAGATTACCATAGGCTTGGGAAAGGATCAAACTTCCACCACATGGCGTAAGCACCTAGGATAAACTATCAAAGACGTCTTTTAAAGGGTTGTAACGTTAGGTGTAGGGATATGAAATACACGGTTTTGTTGGATAAAGGAAGTTTTACTGGTGGCGAGTTAACAATCTTGGTTAATTACATGTACAATGTGGCGTTGCTAAGCCAAGACTAGACTCGACTTAAGCTAATAAATGAAAAATAACAAAAACATAAAATGAACATAGAATGAAAAGGGATGGTAGTCCGTATGTTTTTTCTCTTTTTCTTTTTCTATTTTTTTTTCTTGATTTTTTCGATTTTTTTTTTCTTTTTTTTTCGTGCATACACTCTTACCCTAACATTCAAAATAATATGTCATAGGGAATGAACATTCCCCTTACACTTGAATTTTTACATAATAAACTAATCCAATGACTCGAATCAAGAAAATCAAAACACTTGGAGTACTTTTAAGATTAACGTACATATGGGAGTAATAAATGATGTTCTTCCCCATTACTCCATAAATAAGTACTTTACCCATGAGTCCTAATCGTCTCAAAACAATATGTACAAGGATATGACTCGACTTAGCAACCAAGTAATCAATTAGATAGTTAACTTAGGGTTTAACAAATAACAATAATGCACTAAAAATGAGCGCATACACGGAAGGCTAAGGCGATTTGGGTGTACATTTAAGTGGGGTGTAACAAATTCTTCCTTTAAGTAAAATGCTTAAAGTTAGAAACGAAAAGATAGGCTCGGAGGAGTGTACTAGGGGTTTCGTGTACTAAAAATGAGTACAACGCTAAGGTGTGGGAAAAATTAGTTGACTTAACTAGCCAAGTAATATGACTTAAATGGTCAAGTAATTATAATACGGGTTTAACACAAGGGTGATCCTAATGCCTCTTATCATGTAGTAAATCCTACCACACGAATGTAGTCTCACTAGCGGTCTCGGGATGCATCACTAACGCAAGTTCTAGAATCTAAATGCTACCGGTACACTCATAAGCACTAATAGTAAATGCTTTTCCTATCAAATCTAAAGTCGAACCTCACATATTTGGGTGGAAAATTTTTCTGAAAGTACGGTTATGTGCTAGTCATACAATCTCCTATCCATGAGACGCTTGCTATGGCTAAAGTTTCACTCCTAAATGTTGTAAAAAAATTTAAATTTGGCGCTAAAATTGCACTAACAAGTATTTCTCATAGTTTTAGTACACATCTACCATCAAACAAACAAACTCAAGCGAAAGTGTATCTGTAAGGTATCATCATTTTACCCTCCCCTTACACTTAAGATGAACATTGTCCCCAATGTTCAAGTAAAGAATGTAAAAGTGAAATAAGTAAAAAGAATGAAATCAAATACTCCCCTGATTCGCTCGGTATGGATAATTAGATGGCCAGGTTAAATCTTCCTACAAGAAAATGAACAATCAAAGCTTCCCTTCCAGAATATAAATCATCTTCTTATCATACATAACCTGTAAATCTGAGAAAACAAACAAAAACAACCTCGCGTAAAATCGGCGGCATCCTATATAAGTTACTAAATCCTAGAAAACAAGATAAGATATAATGCTTGTGGAATGAAGTTTGCAGATTTCCTGGAGATTATAAAACTTAATAATTCACAAAAACCATAAGACTCCGTTAGAAAAACAAAACTGGTAAAATTTCCAGATTTTTACACATGACGCCGTCAAGAATTAACTCGTGACGCCGTCAGAAGTGACCTGCAGAAATTCTTATGTTAAGTTTCCGGAAAATTTCTGGAAAAACTTGGTCCTACTTCCTGGAAAATCCTGCAAAACTTCATTATGACTCAATACAAGCTTTTGACTCTAACAAATACGAATATACATGTTCATTTAATATTGTGGAGAATCATGATCGAGTTTGTTTCTTAAAAACATATTTGGGGTTTCCCCTTACACTTATTTTTTGCAAAAATACTTTTAGGTGGAGTTATGACTAGGCCAAAACAACAAAGTAAAGTATTTCCACTATTTAGTTTAGAAACATGATCAACCAACAATAAAAATAAAGCATGCATACGGAAACAAAATAAAATCACACAAAACATGGGTTGCCTCCCAAGAAGCGCTTTTCTTTATTTACGAGTCTTGTAGCTAGACTCAAGGTCATGGGTTACTACGTGATCTCATCGTTGGTTCCACTCTCTAGGTCGTCTTCTAAACCAGTTTTGTATTCCAGACCTAGTTGCAAGCATTCTTTGTAGAAACCAAGCATCCTACTCTTTACATATTCTACTCCTCTACGTCTATCCTCCTCATTCCTATAATAAGCCACTTGCTTGTGTTCTTTTTCAAAATTAGAGAGAAGGAGGTATTGCTCAATTTTGTAGGGCATTTGATAGGCAACCTCATCATTTTCCTCCTTGAATCTAACTATCCCTAGAGTCGGGTCATAACTCATCCTAGTGGCCTCAACAAATGGTTTTCCAAAGATTTCTTGGCTTAGGCAATCATCTATCACCGGACGAGTGTCTTCCACTATCATAAAATCGATCTCATAGGTGAGATTACCTATAATCACATGCAATCCCTTCACTCTTCCTACAAAATTACTTATCAAATTCCTATTGGGCATCATCCTAAAATCAAGTTTCTTCTTCATCACCCAATTGTAATAAGTCCTAGTCATGATGTTAACAGGAGATCTAGGATTGATATAAGCTTTCTATATATGCATGTGCCCAATATTGCATGGTATGTTAATGTTAGAGGGGTCTCCCATTTTGATAAGGGGTGTGCCAAGGATATATGGTCTCTCGGGACTATCGAATAAATCCTTATGGTATTCCCGTTCTTCCTTGGTGGGCATCTTATCAAAGTATTTCTCTATAGTTTCTACTTCTTCTAATTCCTCTCCCTTATTAACCTCAACTTCCCTGATCTCGGTTTCTACTCCAACTTCATCCTTGTCACTTTCTTCTATCTCCCTATCTATCGGTTTAATGGTGACAACATTGACAAAGTGGACATGTTTGGATGATGAGGGGTCCTTAATTGGGATTCCGTTATTGGTGTCCCTAGTGTCCTTCCTAGGTGTGGTTAACGCTTGGTTGTTGAGGGCTTTCAAAAAATTGTCAATCTTGTTGGTCATCTCCGTTTGTTGTTGGTTGAATTCGGTTTCAAACCTAGCTATGCGAGCTTCTTGAGATACCATAAACTTTGACATCAATCCTTCAAGATTGTTGGTACTACCATAGTTGTTAGAAGGATTGTTGTTGAAAGTACGGTTGGAGGGTGGACCGTTTGGTTGGTAACGATTAGGCGGATTGGAAGAATTGGGTTGATTTTGTTTCCACCTAAGGTTTGGGTGATTTTTCCAAGAGGGGTTGTATGAATCACCGTAAGGGTTTGGCTCGGGCTTGAAAGTGTACCACTTATCTCCCGCTTCGTCGGTACGCGTGGATGCGTAGTCCGCAAAAGCTGTTCCGGGGAGTTCCACACAATCACGAGTGTCGTGGGGACCACTACATAATTCGCATGAAGAAGTGATTTTGTTCACTTGGCTTGAAGGCTTAGGAGCTTCGTAAGATTTCATGAGAAACTTGACTTGGTCCTCAAGTTCCATGATCCTACGGTCGGGAGTGCTAGAATTGTTCGAAGGCAAAGATATTGCCTTGACCATTTTGTTCAAATCACGGGAATCATTCCAACTTTCGTTGTCATAGAGAGCAAGATCTTCTATGATTTCCCATGATTGTTCCGCACTTAGATCACGTAGCTTACCACCGGCCGATTGGTCAATGGCTCGCCTCGTGGAGATATCGATATGGTCATAAAAAATTTGGACTTAGAGCCAAAGATCTATGCCATGATTAGGGACTTTTTGGAGTAAGTCCTTGAAACGAGTCCATGCTTCATAAGGAGATTCATTTTGACGTTGTTAGAACATCAAGATGTCATTTCTAAGCTTAGTAGTTCTCCCCGGTGGGAAAAATTGAGCAAGGAAACGAGTGGTGAGATCATCCCATGTGGTGATGGATCCCGTGGGTAAACGCTCAAGCCATTGACTAGCTTGATCCCGTAGAGAGAATTGGAATAGGCGTAATCGGGTTGTCTCTCTAGTTTCAACACCTAGGTCTATGGAATCTACGATTTTGAGGAAGTCCTTAAGATGTTAGTTTGGATCTTCGGAACGAAGTCCATGGAATGCACATCCGCTTTGCACCAACCGGATGGTGTCGGATCGCAAGGGGGTCATATTGGCTCCGGTGAGCTCAATGGTGTTTCGGTAGCCTTGGTGGCTAGGTCGGGAATACTCTCCTAAGGTTCGGGGCCTAAGGGGTTCTAATGGTGGGTTTTGTTGTGGTAGGATGACGGGTTCAAAGATGTTCCCGTTGTCCATGATGTCGGGTGGTGAAGAGTTACGAACAAAGACACAAAGAAATAAGATAGACTTAAGAAATCCTAAAAGTAAAAATAAAATCTTACTAGAAAGGAATCTAGCAAGTAGACCTAATAAAAAGAAATTCTAACCTAGACAATAACTATTCCCCGGCAACGGCGCCAAAAACTTGATACGTGGGAATCGCACCAGGCTTTACCTCTCAAGGGATCTTGAGAAGCTTACAACCCCCACCAGGCAGTGTACCTGATCGTTGTAGTATAGTATAGTGACAAGTACCGGGGGATTGATCGTTCGGCTAGGAATAGTGTCGCTAGGATTAGAAAACCTAAATACTTGTTCTAAAGGTGAGGGATGATTATTTTTGTATTTTTATATTTTTTAGAAAGCAAATAAAAATCTCGGGTTTGAAGGATTTGGGCGGAATTAGTTGCTAATCAACTAACCCAATACTAAAGATGCAATCAAAATAAAATACTAAAAATGGAAATAAACTAAATTAAACTAAGGATGTGAGCAATAAGTGGAGAAAATGTGTTTACTTAGATTTCACTACTCCCTAGATATCTTTTACACGTTAATTACTTGTTATAGTTGCGTGGATGACGGATTGTATTCCTTAATACCATTCATGGGGTTGCGCACTTAATTCCCCAATCCTATGAGTGCCTACTTCACTCCTATGTCGAACCGGCTAAGAAGCTCCTAACATGGGATCATTAGAATATACTCATGCATTAAATACAACCAATAAAACCTAGTGCACGTCAGTTCATGTTTCCTAAGACGTTCAAGCATGTTACCATTTGGAGATCTGCCAGTTTTCTTAAGCCTAACATCGAAATCATTCATCCAATACAACCATAAACAAGTAATCAACACATAATTAACATCTAGGTTTCATTAGATCCAAGCAAACACAAGATAGATCTAGCCTAGCATGATGGAATTAAGACAAGAATAAGATATAGACAACCAACACATAGACATATTGATTGAATTAAAAGAATACTTATCTTAATTACACATGAAAGGTATCAAGGTCTTAGAACCCTTGGAAAACCTGTAAAATTCGTACCAAGTTCGTACTTAGGGTTTCTCCAAAACTTCTCTCCTTAATGTGTGAAAATTAGAAAAATATATATAGGAAATAGGGTCTGACGGCGTCAAGACAAATCTTGTGACGCCGTCATCTCGCCGCCAAAATACTTCTCGGACTGCCTTGATCTACTTTTGACGCCGTCATGTGTTAACATTTTCCAGGCCGTCATGCATTTTACTCTTAATGCCCTACTTCATGACGCCGTCAAATCTGTACTGGATCGTCATGGAAATTACTCTTGACGCCGTCAGAAATTCCTTCTTGACGCCGTCAGAAATTCCTTCTTGACGCCGTCAGAAATTCCTTCGTGACCAAGTAGAAGCATTATTCGAAACGTTTATACGCTAGGATTTAGAGAACGTATGGACCTCGATCTAGAAGCTAGGCTTATGGGAGAAACCTTGGTTGATAATGAATCATTTGAGGCCTATGATGGAGACTACATTGAATTAAATGATCTTAATTTACCCTTAGGAGCCAATGATCAATTCATGGAGGATTTTAAGCCCAAAATTGAGGATGGAGAAGTCGTGGATATACCTATAATTAATATGATCAACACTAAGAATTATGATGAATTTGAGGGATATCCTAGTTTTTGTGATTACTGTAGAAGAATCCATGTTGATTGTGCATACAATTTACAATCTCCTTGCATGATAGGTTACAAACAAATTAGCACTAATTTATTTCCTGTTTTGCCAATTAATGTGATGTCAAAAACATTTTATAATTCTATTATGAAAAAGAAGGTTGAATATAGAGGAAAGAACGTGGTCGGTGCTTTTATAAATGTACCTATTTTTGTTGGAAGATTTGTTGTTGTTATAGATTTCGCAATAGTGGAAGACATGGATGCCTATCGTGATAAAGAGATGGGTGATGTGATTATTGGAAAACCATTTTGCAGGGAAATCACTATTAATTCCAAAAGATTTTAATGAAGAATCACCTTTCAAAGTGGAAGCGATGTTATTACTTTTATGATGCCTCGCACTCACTCAAGCTTTAAACACGCCACTAACAAATATTGCTACAAATTTTCACCATTTCTTTTTGTAGATGATAAAGACGAACAGAATGGGATCATGTATCCATATGAAAAGATGAAGGGATTCTACGAAGGAGTGTTGAAATTGGGACCTGAAAATGTCCACGATGAATTGGTTTGCAAGTATATTATGAAGTGGTATTTGGACGTTGATGATACAAAATAGGAGCTGAACGTGAGTCTAACTTGAAAACTCTGAAATAAAGAAAAGTGCTAACTGGGAGACAACCCGGATTTATCCTTTACTGTTTTTCTGTGTTGAGTCTGTCAGATCTATAGCAGATGCGGCGCATCTCATCTTATAGATGCGGCGTATCAACTGAACAGATAATATCTTCTATTTTCTGCATTTTATTTTATCTTTAAACTTTAAAACATTTTGTCAGTTTATTTAATGTGGCGCATCCCTGGTTAAGGATGTGACGCATCTGATTCTTTTATTCATACTTATTCCAGGCTCGATACGGTGCATCTCATCCTATAGATGTGGCGTATCGACTGACCTTATGATTTCCAGATTTTTGATTTTAATTTTTAGGGTTTATTTTCGCTAACTACTAATGAATTACGTGCAAGTTGTTACTTTCTTAATACAGGTGTGTTATTTAAACGAGGGTATATATATATATATATATATATATATATATATATATATATATATATATATATATATATGTGTGTGTGTGTGTGTGTGTGTGTGTGTGTGTGTGTGTGTGTGTGTGTGTGTGTGTGTGTGTGTGTGTGTGTGTGTGTGTGTGTGTGTGTGTGTATTTCTGTACTTTCTGTGGAGACGTCATTCATGGAGGCTTGAACGTTTCGCCCACAAGAAAGTAGATTTTGCTTACAAACGCATAATGGAGGATCATACCGAGCAAATCTCAGGGGAGTTTCCCGTTCTAATTCTTTTTATTTCCTTGTTTTTAATCTTTATTAGGAACAACGAGGACGTTGTTTAACTTAAGTGGGGGGATGGAGAATTAGAACGCTTACTTGTCCTAAAATTTTAAAAATTATGCTTAATCTGTACTTAATCTATCAAAATGAAAATTTTTTTTGACATATTCATTGGGTCATGATTTTCTTTATGTTTTTGCTATCTTCGACCCTATTTTTTTACCTTAAAAATTGCCGAATCATAATATACTTAAAACACGAAAGTTGTAGATTTTGATTCACTCTACCCAGAAATTTAAATCACTCAAATCCGATATGATATGAGTGAGATATCGCACGTTAAAGATGACATTTTAGTCATATTTGTTGCACACAACATGTTTGATGAAATATTTAGCTTAGATTTTTTGTTTTAAAATCGAGTTAAATGCACTAATTTTTGTCCCACAACGCATTATTAATAATTTTATTAATGTAACATTCAAAAAGTGATGCTTTTTAATCATTTTTTTTAAATATACATTTAGTTCATCAGTTAGGTTATTAGGTTCATCAGTTAGGTTATTAGGATAATCAGTTAGCTTATTAGGTTAATCAGTTAAATTATGTTTTGTTCATCAGTTATTTTGGTTCATCAATTTCAGTTTCATCAATTTTTTCTGATTCATCAATTTCAGGTTCATCAAATTTGATCAAATGTTTGGGTTCAACAATTTTTTCAAGTTCATCAAATTCCAGGTTCATCAAATTCAGGTTCATCAATTTTTTCAGGTTCATCAAATTTGATCAAATGTTTGAGTTCATCAAATTGATCACAGTTCTTTTCAGGTTTATCAAATTTCAGGTTCATCAATTTTTTCAGGTTCATCAATTTGATCAAATGTTTGGGTTCAACAATTCTATTTAACAAAACAAATTGATAGTTTTGTTAAACTGAAAATAACTTGACCAATTAGTGTTAAATGTATTTTTATATGAAAAATCTCTTTTAGTCATTTTATCAAACACTTTGTATGCACTAAATATGACTAATAAGTCATCTTTAACACACGATATCTCACTCATATCTTACCGGATTTGAGTGATTCAAATTTCTCGGTAAAGAATAGCCAAGGAGCTACAACTTTCGTGTTTCAAGTTTTGCAAAATTCGGCCTTTAAACTAGACAAAATTAGAGCCGAAAATTCTAAAATTTTCAAGAAAATCATAACTCAATTAATATGTAAAAAAAAGTTTTGAAAAAATTAAAAAGATTTATACCAAATTAAAGAGGATTGAATTTTATAAATTATGGCGAAATCGGTTTTTTGTAAAAGTTTGTCGTTTGATAGTTATTTGCATTTGAAATTTAAGATAAATTAAAAAAAATGGTCAAATGACCAATATGCCCTCTAACAAAAAATATTAAAGAAAAAAGGGAGGGAGTGGGTGTGGGACACATGATGCTAGCTTAGTGGCTAGAAACACTTTTTAAGCTGTTTAATTTTGATCCCTTTCTAGGGGATCGCAACTCCTTTAAAATATATTAGACGAGTAACCGTGCATAGCAACGGATTTATAACGGCAGATATTTATAGTGATATTTTGGTTAAGTGTTTTGCGTAATATTTTGTATACAAAGTTGCCTAAATTAATTAAGATTTAGATAATTAGTTGACAAAGGTATTATGAGGATTGTCCAAAAATTAAGGATTTCATATTTCACTTTGACTAATTTTACATTATAAATAGTATAGATGTAGATCACTTTATCAATATTTTTGTTTGCTAATGTTATGTATAAAATGGAAATTAAATTAGTATGTACATGCATGTTACATTTCATATTTTATGAACATTTCGATAAACCTATAAGAAAAATGTCACTATCCATCCTTTTCATATGTAGTAATTTTGGGTGAGTGAACTTGGTCCTTGGACTTGCGTAAATGTCTACATAGCTAACGTTGACAATTTTATCAAAAGAGATCGATACAACTCTTGAGAGAGCTTGTCTATTTTGTCGATGAGAGAAAATAGAAAGTTTATATGTAGCATATGAATGTCTAGCTCGTTCAAAAAATATGAATGTCTAGCTTTGCAGTATATTGAACTACATCCTGCAATACTAATGAGCACTTTAACATGTTTTTAAAGTAAAATAGTACGACAAAAATCAACTCTTATTCAACACTACTTGTATTTGTGATCTATCATCTACTATCAGTTATTAATACACTATCATCTACTATCAGATATTACTACACTATTGATTTCGGTCAAATATTATGAAGTGGGAAAATTAATTAAGGGTTCAAGTAGGTAGCCGGACAACATTGTTCGTTTGAGATTAATAACGAAGGTTCAAATCCGGCTTTCGCGCTTGTTCCTTTTTTTCTTCCTTTTCTTTTACAATGACATACTTAGGTTAATTATATTACAGGAATAAAGATTACGTTATTGATTGCTAGCTCAGGTGGTTGAGACTGATGCTTATTACGAATGAGGGAATGTGTTCGATTCTAGTGAGACTTTCGTATTTAAAAAAAAAAAAATGATTATTTCTTTATTAAGTAATATTTTAATTAATTATTATTTTTTAATTTTATAAATTTATAATTACAGTTTATTGATATACTACACAAGTAGAAGATAGATACAAAGAAGATAAATACAAAAAATATAGATAAGACTCAACTAACAATAAGATTAAATTTTATAAATGATTATTTTTAATAATAGAAAACTATAATTAAAAATCATAAACAAACAAAACAATGATTAAATTATTTGTTTTTTAATAAATAAAAATATGTTATTTAAAAAAATTTAAATATTATAACTAGTTATGAGTAAAACAAAAAATTATTCAAAATAACTTTTGTTAAATACTTGTATATGAATGGAATATTAAAAACTTTATATTCAATTTGCGCTCAAAATAATAATGATACCAACCATCAATATGCACATTTATTAGGTTTTTTTTTTTTTCAATAGATTACATGAAACGACTTCACCAATCACATCTATAAAATTATATAATTTGCGCTCGAAGATTAATAAGATCAAATCCAAGTAAACGAATTCTCTAAATCACAAGTTTTTTTTGGTGTAGCCATGTGATAAGAGTATGTACTAATTTGTTTTTTCAACAATAATGGCATGAGTTTTGTTATAAAACATCCACATTAATTGAAAATTCATTCTCATGTTGCCAGGTTTAGTAGAGAAAAAGAAATATGAGTGCATCAATGCATAAACCATGCAACTTACAAGGACTTATATTTATTTGATAAAAACACCAAATTAAAATAAAATTATCTTGATCCGCCATGGATAGAATAAATAATAAGCTGGGGGTACAGTACTATAATAGACATCCAAGAAGCATATATGTAATTACTTTGATCAAATAAGTTCATCCAATTGTCTATCGGTGTAATACATCTTTTTATGGACTTGGACAGATAGTCAAACCCGAGCCTTTGAATTTCTTTTTGGTGATGTGATTGAAGTGCTCTCTCATTTCTTCTATCAAGTGACGTTTTCAGTTTTCAACGAGTCCTTTACGAAAGAAAAGCCAATTTTCTATCTCAAGCCCAAAATCACACCTTTGAAAATCTGTCTTCTTTAATGCAAGGCTTTTCAAATGCTCAAAACTACAAAACGTTACTGTCTTTTGTTTGATCAGCTAATCTTTTAACATGAACCTCGGGATCCCTTTTTATCTCCTCATATTTTAACAACAATATCTTCTTTGGTGATTCAAAGAAAACCAATAAAACGTAAATACAATGATATTTAATGTCGCTTAACTGGGATAGTGAAGGTGCAAATCATGATTCATAAATAAAATACTTCATATTTACAGTGCAACATAGCAGGATTCATACTGATAGATATAACAACAATAGCTCTAGTGTCTGATTCATAAATACAATGATATTTACGGTGGTACAACCGGATTCATACCGATAGAGATACAAAAATAACTTCATATGTTGCTTGAATGAGATTGAAATGCATTTATACTATGATCCTACAGTACCAACGCACACAATCTCATTATTGTTACATTTTAAAGTTAGATACTAAAAGCCTTCACATTCTTTATTATAAATACATCACAAGTTTACTCACCTACTCATGTGGGATAAACTTAACCTATTTTTTCTTTAATCAAGTTTAATTCAAGACACTTGCACTAGGTCCACTTTTAGACACATAATAAATCCTTATGAAGCTCTTAAGTCTTAATATTATTGAGTAAGTAACTCAATGATATGTTATTAATACATAACACATAAGTTTGTGATTAAACATGTTCAAAATAAGCTAGCAAAACGTTCTCTCACTAACAGTTATGCAACATGTTGTTATAACATTATACACAAGCCATCATTTTTTATACATTTCATGTTCTACTTACCTCTAAATTTGGCAAACTACGTTCGCAATTTTTGGCAAGTAAAGCGAGATTGGTAATCTTGAGCAGGGGCGGTGCTGAGAACGTCAAAAATAAAATTAGGCCCGGCACGAAAAAGAAAAAGTGCTCCTATATTATGCAAAAAAATAAAATAAAATTGATAACTAAAAATTGATAACTAAAAAAATTAAAATTGATAACTAGTTGAGAGTTCTAAGTTGTAACATTAGTTATGATTTGAAGATAGAGATGGATTATTGAAAGCAAAGCTTCAGGCCTTCAGCCCTTCACCCTTTTGTCCATTCACAATCGTTTTTTACTTTTTGGATTAAATGATTAATAGCGTTTATTTTTAGTGCCCCTTAGTGGGTTGAGCCGTACATATAATGGATATAAAAAATTTTAGTGCCCCTTAGGGGTTGGGCCCGGCTTGGTTACTGATGGTGCGCTGGCACAAAACCGCCCATGATCTTGAGGATCTTCTATGTGATTAACTACTTTTTATTACAAAATTGGAATTTCTATCTTTAGCACCCTATATGAACCATCATTTAATTTACTTTACTTTTGAGCTCGAACTAGGCTGAAGGAGATTTGAAATTGACTCGAACTCAGCTCGGACAATACTAATCTATATCTAAAATGATGGATACAAAACTCTGAGATATGTAATATTTGGGAAGATAGTTAATCGTAGTATTTTCAATTTAAGTAACCTATCTCAATATTTTGTTAATTTCTTGCGTATTTCAAAATATTAACATGATTACGACTTTTAGTCTATTTTGTTTTCAACAAAGTGTTATTTTTTCTTTCTCTAATAAATTTTTGAGAGAAAAATATTTATTAATGTACCATACTTGTCATAAATGTTACTTCCGTGTAGCGAACAAAAAAAATAGCTTTTCAGTACACTAAAATTGACATTTTTGTCTTTCTTTGTGTATTATGAATATTTTACCCTTTCAAATTACATAAATCGTCCCTGTGTGTTTGCGAAAATTGCATCCACCGTCCTTAGGCTAAATTACATAAATGGTCCCTGTCGTTAGGAGAAAATTGCGACCACCGTCCCTTTTTTTTCGAAATTCCTTTTTCAAAAAAATTATTTCGGGAAAATAAATATTTTCAAAAAAAAATATTTTTGAAAAAAAAATATTTTCGGAAAAAAAATATTTTAAAAAAATTCGGGTTAAAAAATTTTCGAAAAAAAATATTTTTGAAAAAAAAATATTTTAGGAAAAAAATATTTTTGAAAAAAAATATTTTCGGAAAAAGATATTTTCGAAAAAAAATTCGGGTTAAAAGAATTTCGAAAAAAAAAATATTTTTGAAAAAAAAAAATTATTTTTGGAAAAAAAATATTTTTGAAAAAAAATATTTTCGGAAAAAGATATTTTCGAAAAAAAATATCTTTGAAAAAAAAATTATTTTCGAAAAAAAATATATATTTAAAAAAAAATTGGAAAAAAATGGAGACGGTAGACGCAATTTTCTCTAAACAACAAGGACCATTTATGTAATTTAGCCAAAGGACATTGGATGCAATTTTCAGAAAACCAAGGGTAAAATGGTAATTACATATTTTTTTTAATCTTTATTACACAAAGAAAGACAAAAATGTCAACTTTAGCGTACTGAAATGCTATTTTTTTTTTGTTCGCTACACAGAAGTAACATTTGTAACAAGTATGATACATTAATAAATATTTTTCCCATTTTTTGACTTTTACCAACAATAATAAGCCTAGTAATGGTCCTAAGGGTGGTGGGAGTACATCACTCACCCCCTTCCCTTCACTCACTCCCAACCAATCCCCTTGCGCCACATCATTCTCTACTTTTTCCTTCACTCACCCTTCACTCACTTCATTTTTGGAGGCGCCACTTCACTCACCCTTCACTCATTTTTTTTTTTTTCTTTTTTCTTTTTTAAATTCTATTAAACATTACATAATATTAAACTTTATTAAAAACTAAAATTGCATTAAAATTAAATAAACATTACATAATATTTTTAAAAAACATAAACTAACATTACATAATACGAAAATGCTAAATTTCATAATACTAAAAAACTAATCTTCGTCCACCTCGAGGTATGGTAATTGTTGAGCGTCAATATGCTCCATAAGATCAAATCGGAGATGAAAATGTGTGTTCTCATTTCGTATCTCGTCCAAGGCTGCTTCGTCAAACACCGGTTCGATCGGAGGATCTCTAATATGAACTGGGCAGATTGCGTTACCGGAGTCATGTAGAATCATGTTGTGCAATATCACACACGCATAAACTAGTTTGCTAATTCTGTGTACTGTGTACGGCCGTAAAGGTCGTCTCAGTATACCCCATCTAGCCTTCAGAGCACCAAATACCCGTTCAACATCTTTTCGAGCCGACTCTTGTACTTTCTTGAATTTTTTCTCTTTCGGGTAGGTTGGAAATTTGAAGGCTTTTACAAAAGTAGACCATGTAGGATATATGCTATCGGTTAGATAGTAGCCACGCTTGTACGTATGGCCATTCACAACAAATGGGCACTTAGGTGCCGTACCATTACGCTCGGTGAGGAATAGCGGCGATTGCATCACAACATTCACATCGTTGTTTGAACCCGGCGGTCCAAAGTACGCGTGCCATATCCACAAATCTTGAGACGCCACTGCCTCCATCATAATCGTCGGGTATTCATGATCACCCCTTTTATATTGACCCCTCAATTCGATTGGACAATTCCTCCAATCGAAATGTGTGCAATCTAGGCTACCGATCATACCCGGAATGTGATGTCGAGCTTCGTGTGCTTCGTACAAACATGCAATATCATGGCTTGTTGGCCTACGTAGGTAAACTCGACCGTATATCTGAATAACAGCGTCACAAAAAAATTGAAGGCATTCACGAGACGTTCTTTGAGCCATTTGTAAATATTCGTCAAACTCATCCGGTGGATTACCGGTTGCAAGTTGTTTAATGGCAGACGAACATTTTTGTATGGCTGTGAAACTTTTTCTTGCTCTAGCATCGTAACCTTCTTGAAAATACGCAAATCTAGACTCAATATCATGTGTGATTTTCAAAAATAAACTTTTACGCATACGATACCTATCTTCAAAAGTTTGATCGTTGTATCTTGGTTCTTCACAAAAATAGTCACGATGCAATGTTTGTGCAGCTGAGATCCGATCGCGTTTTACTGATGTTCGTGACGATCCTGCCGTATCTTCCTCCTCATCTGCGTCAATCGCGTTAGCAAAAAACTCAAGACTACTATCGTTAGACCACTCAAACGGGTCGTCAAACAATAAAGTCGAACCTATTCTTCTAGGCTCCATATTCTTGATTTTAATTTTGATCGCGTATGGTGTGTTTTTTTTTTTGTTTTTGATCGGTGGTTTTTTTTTTTTTTTTTTTTTTTTTTTTTTTTTTTTTTTTTTTTGTGATAACCGACCAACAAAGGCCCTCTCCCTCTTTATATAAAAATCACACACGCTCCTCTTCCAACGGCTATAAAACGGATCTTTCTCCTACTTACCGTGCGTGAGATCTTCACTCAAAACCTTACCCCGTGCGGTATGGTAATGGAGGCGGCGGTGTGCTTGTGCGGTAAGGGCTACCGCAATCCCCCTTACCGCAAGTACTCCCACCACCCTAACTGAAAAAATTATATGTTTCTTATGTAGTAACTTTAGGTGCAGTGCAGTAGCTAGGCAAATTGAGGCCTTGTGCAAAAACGCTTATATGATAACTAAACATGATAATTAGAAATATACTATAACAATTAGCTTTAATTTTTATGAGTTTTTCATCACTGTCACCAACTTAAAGTAAGCTCTAACAAATATTTAGAACAAAATTCCATATATCGTCAATAGTTTGAGGTTGAAAATGAATTTCGAGGCCAAAACTATACAAAGAGGTGTATATTTGGAGGCTCCTAAAAATTTGAGGCCTGTGCGATAGCACACCTCGCACACCCTCAAATACGGCTATGTTTAGGTGAGTGAACTTTGTCCTTGGACTTGCGTAAATGTCTACATAGCCAACTTTGATAATTTTATTAGAATAGATGGATACAACTCTTGAGAGAGCTTGTCTATTTTTATCGATGAGAGCATTGAACTACATCCTACAATACTAATGAGCACTTCCACATGTTTTTTGAAGAAAAAACACTACGACAAAAATCAACTCTTATTCAACACCAATTATATTTGTGATATATCATCTACTATCAAATATTATTACACTATTGCATTAGTAGTAAGTGTCGTGGTTTAGTGGCTAGTGACAATTAACAAGATTTAGCTCAAATAACATTAAGTGGCAACATTATTAAAGGTCGCTAACTTGTTTAGCCGGGTAACATTGTTTCCTTCCAGACAAATGACGAAGGTTCGAATCCGGCTTACTGGTTTGAACCTTTTTCATTTACATTTACAATGATAATTATTTAGTTATTTTGTTTAAATATATTAGTGCAAGGCTTAAAATGTTTTTGATAGCTAGCTCAGCTGGTTGACACTGTTGCTTACACGGATGAGAGACTGTGTTCGATTCTCAGCTTTAATTATGTATTAAAATCTTTTTTTTTTTTTTTTTTTTTTTTTTTTTTTTTTTTTTTATTTCTTTACCATGCATATTGGTAAAAAAACGAATATTCAAAGTAACTTTTTAAAAAATTTGTATATAAATGGATATTAAAAACTTTATATTTAATTTGCGCTCAAAGAATAATAAAATTAAATCCGAGTCAACCAATTCTCTAAATCATTTTTTTTTTTTTTTGTATGTTTGGCACGAACCGGTGTGGAGCTTTTTGGAGCGGTGAGTAATGAGCATTTTGATTTTTAGTAATCGTTTGGCAAAGGAGCGATTAACGTTGCTATTTTTTGTGAATGCTCATTTTTTTAATGTTTCTTAAAAAAAACTGTGAGCAGTAAGCGATGAGTTATGGTTACTGCTCACAACTTACTGATATTTTGAATAAACTCACCTTTGGTGTAGCCATGTGATAGGAGTATATAGTTGCTTTTTCAACGATATATGGATAATTATGGTAATCAAAATGGAAAGAGTTTTGTTATAAAATCTCAGCATTAATTGAAAATTCATTCTCATGTTACCGGATTAAGATTTCGTAGAGAAAAAGATATACGAGTGCATACGTAAACCACTAAACCATGCAACTTAGATTAGGGGTTTCAATTATTGACACGAATCTAACACGAAGTTAAACAGGTTTGGGTTGAAGATAAACATGTTTGGGTAAAAAACAGGTCAACCCGTCTAACCAGTTTAATAAACGGGTCGTGTTTGGGTTGAGCAAGTGTTAAACAGGTCAACACGTGAACCCGTTTAAGTATATAAGTATCTAAAAATAAAATATATTACTTGGTTTTAATGTTAGATATGGATTAAATGTATTTTGTTATGTTCTTATGATTATGACTCAGATTTTATTGAAATTGACGCTTATAACTTATAACTCAAATATCATTGAAATTGTCGTATAGTTATTTGTATGTTATTTTTATCATATTTTAGATCCTTATATCATTTTTGCATTTAAGCTAGTTAAATAAACAAACCACCAATCTTGTTCACTACTTGACCTATTTACTTAAACGGGTTACACGGACACAAACGGGTTACACGTGTTATGCAGGTCTGGGTTAGGGTTGAGCTTCTTGACACGATTAATAAATGGGTTGTGTTTGGGTTGAGGTTATTTCAACCCGCCAACCCGCGAACCCGAATATGTCAACACGAACACGACTCGATTGACACCCCTAACTTAGATGGACTTATTTATTTAATTAAAACACCAAATTAACATAAAATCATCTTGATCTGCCGTGGATCGACTAAATAATAAGCTGGGAGTTTAGTACTATAACAGACATCCAAGTTGGTAGGAAGTGATTTGCACACTTTTTTTTTTCTTTTTTTTTTCACAACACTCTTTTTATGTTTCATCTAGTTGTACAAAACCACACTCTGCTTTATATGTTTATTCTTTGAGTGTGCTAATTAATAAATTGAGTGTGCAACTCACTTTCCTAGTTTGATATAATAAGTTCATCCAATTGTCTATTGTTTTAATAAATTTTTTATGGACTTTACAGATTGTCGAACCCTAGCCTTTGATGTGATCGATTCGCTCTCTCATTTCTTCTATCACTTCAAGTGATGTTTCAAGTTTCCAACCAGTCCTTTATGAAAGAAAAGCCGGTTTTCTATCTCAAGCTCAAAATCACACCTTTGAATATGTGTCTTGCATGTTTACTTCAACGCTTTTCAAATGCTCAAAAACTACAAAATTTTACAATCTTTTCAAGTACACCATGTTCTTGTTCTTTAACCCAAACAGTGACATCGATGAAATCGGCTATAATCTTTTAACATAACCTCGGGATCCCTTTTTATCTCCTCATATTTTAAAGACAATATCTTCTTTGGTGATTCAAGACTCGCGCCCAATAACCTAACACACGATCCCAATATGATCCATACTCTGAAAATCCTTCAGAATACGAATCAAACACTTGATCAAACAAAAGAGGAGGTAGTTCTTTATATCTCAACTCTTTTGTGAGGTGAAACATGGAGACCAAGACATTTTTTTGATCCCTACACAAGTAAACATACATAATTGCAACCGGTAGCTGGAAGGATGTTTAGCAGCCGAAGGAAACAAAGTATAGGCACAAATGCACAATGGTCATCTTGCAATGGAGTAAGCAACTAATAATGAAGAGAGGTCAAAATCAACACAAATGTGCAACTAACAACTTTTGGATTATCCACCGATTTTAACTACATATTCACTCATTCTTCTGTCGAGCTTTGTTTATTCTAAATTTTGATAAAAGAATTTATATAGTTAAAGAATCATTTATTTCAAGATGACCAGTACGATCTACCTTGTATACACATGGACATGGTCGTGTAATCCTTCATTTCAGATTCAATAGGCTAATGTTATTAATTATGTATGAGTGTGTATTAAGAAAGCCTCCGGATCGAAAGTACTTGTATCAATAAAATATGAACACAAAAAACTTAATAGAATAAAAAAGGGCTTATATCGATAACACAAGAATGGGGGATGATGCACCATGACCAAACAAATACGAAATACCAATAAGACTTTTACAGTAATGATATTTGATAAGATATCATATAGTTTTAGAAAAATCTTATTTGATTTTGCAACGTAAGTATTCATTTCTCTTTACAATCATTTCTGTGTTCAAACGTGTATTTTGAGTATTTTACCAAAAAGATATCACGGTGCAACACAGATGGTCGAAAGTTAAAAACTTGATTCATGGTAATAGGAAATTATTCAAACCCATAAGCAAAAGCAAAAGATTCATAAATACAAATGATATTTAGAGATAGACATAACAAAAATAACTTTAAATGAGATTATAGGTCTTTGAGGTTAAGGATGTTTTCTTGATACTGAAAAACACACAATCTCATTATTGTAACATTTTAAAGTTTCATGCTAAAACCCTTCACATTTTTTTTATAAACACACTAGTTATAATACCCGCGCACGCGCGGGTTTTTTTAAAAAAATTTTGAATCATATATTTTTATTTATTAAAAAACAAATAATTTAATCTTTGTTTTGTTTGATTTATGATGTTTAATTATAATTTTTTATTATTAAAGATAATTATTTAAAAATTTTAATCCTATTATTAATTGCATCTTATCTATATTTTTTGTATTTATCTTCTACTTGTGTTATAGATAAATATAAAATGTTACCTAATAAGAAAATAATCTTTTTTTTTTTAAATAAAATTATTACTAAATAAGGTATGATTTGACTTTTTGAAATGAAAAAGTCCTCACTTGGGGTTTTATTTTATTATATAAAAGATTACAAGTTTACTCACCCACCCATGTGGGATAAACTCAACCTACTTTTTCTTTGATCAAGTTTAATTCAAAACACTTGCACTAGATCCAGTTTTATACACGATAATAAATCTTTATGAAGCTTTTAAGTCTTAATATCATTGAATAAGTAACTCAATGATATGTTGTTAATACATAGCACATAAGTTTGTGATTAAACATGTTCAAAATAAGCAAGAAAAAATGTTCTCTCACTAACAGTTTTGCGACATGTTTTTCTAACATGATACGCAAATCATAACTTTGCATACACTTCATGTTCTACCAGCCTGTAATTTGGCAAACTACATTCACAGCTTTTTGGCAAGCGAAGCGAGATTGGTAATCTTGAGGATCGTCTTTGCGATTAACTCTACATTTTGTTACAAATTTGCAATTTCTATCTTTAGCAACCTAGCTATATGGATCATCATATATTCATATTTGTTTAATTTACTTTACTTTTGAGCTAGAACTAGGCTCAAGGAGATTCAAAATAGACTCGAACTCAGCTCGGACAATTCTAATCTATATCTATAACATAAAGTTTAACTATGAGAAAAATCACACGAGCATATACATAACGTCACGTTAATAAAAGGAGAGATATAAAACATTGAGATATGTAATATATTATATATGGAAACATATTCAAGTCAACTATCTCGATATTTTGTTTATGTTTTGCATATTTCATTTTATTAACATGACTACGAGTTTTAGTGTATGTAATTTTACTAGTTATAATATCTGCGCATACGCGGTTTTTTTTTTTTAATTTTTTTTAATTATATATTTTTATTTATTCAAAAACAAATAATTTAATTTTTGTTTTGTTTTATTTATGATGTTTAATTATAGTTTTTATTATTAAAGATAATTATTTAAAAAATTTAATCCTATTATTAATTGTATCTTATCTATATTTTTTGTATTTATCTTATACTTTGTGTTATTGATAAATATAAAATCTTTTATATAATACAACAAAATCCCTATTGGGAATTTTTTATTTCAAAAAAATGCATTCATACCTTATTTAGTAATAATTTTATTTTAAAAAAAAATGTTATTTTCTTATTATGTAATATTTTATATTTATCTATAACACAAGTAGAAGATAAATACAAAAAATATAAATAAGATGCAATTAATAATAGGATTACATTTTTAAATAATTATCTTTAATAATAAAAAAACTATAATTAAACATCATAAATCAAACAAAACAAAGATCAAATTATTTGTTTTTTAATAAATAAAAATATATGATTCAAAATTTTTTTAAAAAAACTCGCGCGTACGCGGGCATTATAACTAGTGTTATCTAATAAGAAAATAATCTTTTTTTTAAATAAAATTATTACTAAATAAGGTATGAATGCATTTTTTTTGAAATGAAAAATTCCCGATAAGGGTTTTGTTTTATTATATAAAAGATAAGTGTTTTGATAAGTATTGTGATGTGAGTGTTGATGTATTGTAACCCTAGCATTTTGCTTGTCTGTTTCATTTTGAACAATTTTTTTTTTTTTTTTTTTCCTTCTTCTTTTCGAAAATGTATGTTTTATTTTTTAACCGACAATAATAGGGCTAGTAATGGTCTTAATGGACAAAAAATTATATATTTCTTATGTAGTGATTACTTTGGGTGAGTGAACAACGTCCATGGACTTGCGTATATGTCCACATAGCGAACTTTAACAATTTTATTAGAAGAGATCGATACAACTCTTGAGAGAGCTTGTCTATTTTTGTCGATGAGCGAAAATAGAAAGTTTATATGTAGCATATGAATGTCTAGCTTTGCAATAGAGAAAAGTTCAAAATACATCCCTGTGGTATGCCAAATGACCGATTTACATCATTTTTCTTTTTTTTGGCTCAAAATTCATCCCTCTGGTTGTAACTTTGGAACAAATACATCCCCCAGTTAGTAATATCAGTTACTATGGAATAACGATTCAAATGATTTTCCGTTATCTCCTAACAAGAGTTAAAATAGTTGCATCGTTAGTCCTCATTTAGTTAAAACATTTGCATCGTTAGTCCTCTTTGTCTATAGAGTTAAAATATTTGCATCGTTAGTCCTCGTTAAGTTAAAATATTTGGATCGTTAGTCCTCATTGACTATAGAGTTAAAATATTTGCATCGTTAGTCCTCATCGAGTTAAAATATTTGCATCATTAGTCCTCATTGACTATTGTTACATTTTTATCATTTTTCGTCCGTTTTTCTTACGTTTTGTCCGTTTTTTATCCGTTTTTCTCATGTTTTTATCAGTTTTCATCCATTTTTCTCATGTTTTTATCCATTTCATCCGTTTTTCTCACGTTTTTATCCGTGCTCATACACTTTTATTCGTTTTCGTTTATTTTTCTACATTTTCATCTGTTTTTCTTATATTTTATCTGGTTTCATCCATTTTTTATATATAATATGTATGAAAACGGATAAAAATATATAAAAATTGATAAAAACGTATGAAAACTTGACATTTGATAAAAATGTTTCTGAATCGATTTTAAATCACGATTTTTACCCCTTTCTGATCCGAATCATCAAAAGTGTAAAACACGAAAGTTGTCCGGAATAATGTTTTACGTCAAGACACGCGAGATTTTAACCTGAAATAGTGGCTTTTTACTACCAAAACTTAAGCGGTTATGAATTTGGTCGTAAACCGCTTACGTATTGGTAGTAAAAAGCCACTATTTCAGGTTAAAATCTCACGCGTCTTGATGTAAAACATTATTCCAAACAACTTTCGTGTTTTACACTTTTGGTGATTCGGACCAAAAAGGGTTCAAAATCGTGATTTAAAATCGATTCAGAAACATTTTTATCAAATGTCAAGTTTTCATACGTTTTTATCCAATTGCATGTAATTTTATCCGTTTTCATACATATTATATATAAAAAATGGATGAAACCAGATGAAATATAGGAAAATCGGATGAAAACGTAGAAAAATAGACGAAAACGAATAAAAGTGTATGAGCACGGATAAAAACGTGAGAAAAACGGAAGAAACGGATAAAAACATGAGAAAAATTGATGAAAACTGATAAAAACATGCGAAAAACGGATAAAAACGGACGAAACGTAAGAAAAACGGACGAAAAAGGATAAAAACGTAAGAATAGTCAATGAGGACTAACGATGCAAATATTTTAACTCAATGAGGACTAACGTTGCAAATATTTTAACTTTATAGTCAATGAGTACTAACGATTCAAATATTTTAATTTAATGAGGACTAGCGATGCAAATATTTTAACTCTATAGTCAAAGAGGACTAACGATGCAAATATTTTAACTCAATGAGGACTAACGATGCAACTATTTTAACTCTTGTTAGGAGATAACGGAAAATCATTTGCATCGTTAGTCCATAGTAACTGATATTACTAACTAGGGGATGTATTTGTTCCAAAGTTACAACCACAGGGATGAATTTTGAGTTAAAAAAAATGTAAATTGGTTATTTGACATACCACAGGGATATATTTTGAACTTTTCTCTTTAGAGTGTTGAACTACATACTACAGTACTACTAATGAACACTTTAACATGTTTTTAAAGTAAAATAGTACGACAAAAATCAACTCTTATTCAACACTACTTGTATATGTGATCTATCATCTACTATCAGATATTACTACACTATTGCATTAGTAGCAAGTGTCGTGGTTAAAGTCAGTTAACAAGATTACGCTCAAATATTATAAAGTGGAAAAATGAATTAAGAGTTCAGGTAGGCAGCCGGATTCCATTGTTCGTTTTTCGAACTTGCGTATTTTTTTTCTTCTTTTTCTTTTACAATGATATACTTATTTTGGTTAAATATATTAGAGGAAGAAAAATTACGTTATTGATTGCTACACCAAATTAAAATAAAATCATCTTAATCCCCCATGGTTCGAATAAATAATAAGCTGGGAGCTAGTACTATAATAGATATCCAAGAAGTATATTTGTCTTAGTTTGATAGATCGAATAAGTTCATCCAATTGTCTATCGATAGTCAAACCCGAGCCTTTGAATTTCTCTTTGGTGATGTGATCGATTCGCTCTCTCATTTCTTTTATCAAGTGATGTTCTCATTTTCCAACCAGTCCTTTATGAAAGAAAAGCCGATTTTCTATCTCAAGCCCAAAATCACACCTTTGAATACTTCGTCTTGCCTGTCTTGTTTACCTCAAGGCTCTTCAAATGCTCGAAACTACAAAACTTTACAATCTTTTCAAGTACACCATTCTCTTATCTTTAACCGAACACCCATGAAGTCAGCTAATCTTTTTAACATATTTTAAGGACAATATTTTCTTTGGTGATTCAAGACTGGTGCCCAATAACCTAACACATGATCCCAGTAAGGTCCATACACTGAAACACCTACACAAAATGACTCAAACGCTTAACCAAAAAAAGAGGAGGTAGTTCTTTATATCAGGAGGTAGTTCTTTATATCCTAACTCTTTTGTGAGGTGAAAATATGAGACCCAGACATCTTTTGGACCCCTACACAAATAAACAAAATTGCAACCAATAGAAGGATGTTTGGCAGGTGTAGGAAACACAATATACGCACAATGCTCATCTTGCAATGGAGTACGAAACTAAATAAATGAAGAGAGGTCAAAATCAACAAAATCGTGCAACTAACAACTTTTGGATTATCCATCAATTCTAACTACATATTCACTCATTCTTCTGTCTAGCTTTGTTTCTTCTAAATTTTGATAAAATAATTTATACAAATAAAGAATCATTTATTTTCAAGATGACTAGTACGATCTTCTTGTATACGCATGGTGCATGGTCGTGTAATCCTCCATTTCAGATTCAGTAGACTAACGGAGTTAATTATGTATGTGTGTGTATTAAAAAAGCCACCCGATCGAAAGGAATTATATCGATAAAATATGAACGTTAAATATTTATTAGAACTAAGAAATGTCATGTATCGATAACACATGAATGGATAATGATGCACCAAAGAAACTTGAAATACCAATAAGACTTTTATGGTAATGATATTTGATAAGATATCATATAGTTTTAGAAAATCTTATTTGATTATACAACGTAAGTATTCATTTCTATGTTCAAACATGTATTTTGAGTATTTTACCAAAAAGATATCACGAGCAAAGACAACGGTGCAAGGCATATGGTCGAAAGTTAAGAACTTGATTCATAGTTGCGATACAAGAAATTATTCAAATCCATAAACATAAATACAATGATACTTTATATCGCTTGAATGGGATAGCGAAGGTTCAAATCCGATTCATAAAACAGTGCAACACAACATGATTCATACAAATAGACATACAAAAATAACTTTAAATGTTGCTTGAATAAGCATTGTGTTCTTAAAGATTGTGGTGTCCCAACAATCTCAACAAACACAATCTCATTATTGTAACTTTTTAAAGTTACATGTCAGGACCCTTCACATCTTTATTATAAACACATCACAAGTTTACTCACCTATCAATGTGGGATAAACTCCACCTATTCTATTTTTAGACACATAATAAATTCTTATGAAACTCTTAATTCTTAATATCGTTGAGTAAGTAACTTGATATGTTGTTAATGCATAGGAATTAAATTTGTGATTAAACGAGTTCAAAATAAGCGAGAAAAAAGATCTCTCACTACCAGTTTTGCAACATGTTGTTCCAATTGAGTTAAATTTAGTACAACAATTGAGGGTGTGCCTGGTTAGTAATGGAGAAAGGGAAAGAGGAAAAGAAATGGAAAAAGAAATGGAATACAAAAGAATGGGCGACCTTACCCTCTAATTTATTCTATAATAGTCCATTACCTATTAGTGGGTAATTATTATATTACCCCCTCCAGCCAAGCACCTTTAATCAATCACTTTCCCATTCTCCACCCCCTTAACCACTTCACCAAGCACTCCTTGAGTAAAATTTGCAATTTGCCCTTAAGTTTTGGCATGGTGAATGTCGAATGCGGCATTTGCGAACACTCGAACTTCCTGGAATACTTCTTTCATCAGGTCCATTTTGTGAATAGGAAAGTACAAGGTTTTAGTTATGCTAATATGATATCCCATAATGTAGAGTTAACTACATTTTTGGTCCTTGTAGTTGTAGCAAAATCTTACTTTTGGTCTAATTTTCAAAACACGTGCGATTCCAGTCCAATAGTTTGAGTTTTGTTCCACTTTTGGTCCACTTTTCTAACGGAGTTAGTTTAGTCGATAAGTCTAATTGTAAAGTGGCAACATTAGTCCTTTAACCTAACGGTCGTTTGCAATGTTCGTCCTTTATACCAAAGATCGTTTGCAATGTTTACACCGTTAGTCCTTTCAGTTAGTTAGTCTTTTAAAAAATTTAAAAAAAATCTAAAAAAAATTAGAAAAAATTTTAAAAAAATGATTTTTTTTTTAAATTCTTTTTTTCAAAAAAATTTTCTAATAAAAATTTTTCTTAAAAAATTCAAAAAAAATTATTTGACGAAAAAAAATTCCAAAAACAAATTTCTAATAAAAATTTTTGTTAAAAAATTTGTAAAAAAAATTCTAAAAAAAATTTTGACGAAATTTCTTTTACCAAAAAAATAATTTGAAAAAAAAAAATTCTTATAAAAAGTTTTTGAATTTTTTAAGAAAAATTTTATTAGAAAAAAAATCTTTTAGAAATTCTTTTTCTTAAACAGAATTTTTTTCGAATTATTTTTTTTGGAAAATTTTTTTTCGTCTTTTTTTTCGAATTTTTAACAAAATTTTTTGTTAGAATTTTTTTTTTCAAATTAATTTTTTCGTCAAATTTTTTTTTTCTAATTTTTAACAAAAATTTTTATTAGAATTTTTTTTTCCAAATTATTTTTTTTTGGAAATTTTTTTTTCGTCAAATAATTTTTTTTTAGAATTTTTTTCGAAATAAAAAAAAAATTATTAGAAATTTTTTTTTTTCAAATTATTTCTTTTGGAAAAAAGAAATTCCAAAAAAAATCATTTTGTTAGATTTTTTTCTATTTTTTTTTTAATTTTTTTAGAATTTTTTTTAAAATACTAACTAACTGAAAGGACTAACGGTGCAAACATTGCAAACGATCTTTGGTATAAAGGACGAACGTTGCAAACGACCGTTAGGTTAAAGAACTAATGTTGTCACTTTACAATTAGACTTAACGACTAAACTAACTCCGTTAGAAAATTGGATCGAACAAAACTCAAACTATTGGACTGGAATCGAACGTGTTTTGAAAATTGGGCCAAAAGTCAGATTTTGATACAAGCACAAAGACCAAAAATGTAGTTAACTCCATAATGTATTTGGTTGAAGATGATGAATCAAATACTCACGTGCAATAAACTTTCTCCCACAGAAAACATAAGCATCCTATGAAGATTTGAAATCAATTCCCTCAAAATACACGGAATTACAAGGATTTGATTCATTGTTACGACAAAGGTATTCATGCCCATTAGCAAGATCAAGGATTTGATTCATGGTTACGATACAAGAAATTATTCATACCCATAAGCAAGATTGATTACAAAGAAAACCAAAAAAACATAATATATAATCCCTTCGTCTCAAAATATAAGTTTGTGTTTGCTTTTGCCAAAAATAGTTTGAACCGCCTCTGACTCTTACCCAGTCAGGCGCAGTCAGACAAAAGGGTTGTTTGTTTTTCTATTGCGAGTCAGACGCGGTCAGAGGAATAACATCTTACTGGATCAGAGTTGGTGATCATGTTTTACTCCCTCTGAACCTTGCAAAATATTCAGCCAAAGTAAAAGAAAGTCAACAAACACATCATCGATCTTGAACATAGCAAGATCTTAGTTGTGATTCGATTTAAAAAAAAAAAAATAAAAAAAAATAATAATAATAATAATAAAAAAATAAAACGTGATGAAATTTTGATAGAAAATGAGAAGATAGGTGTTGAGTGGATGTTGTATTTTTTTTTTGAACGGCAACTATTATTAAAACTAGCAAGGCGCTAGAAACATTACAAAGAAATTAAATAAGGGTTCTTAAACCAAAACTCCTTAGAGATAACTCTAGAACATCGATTAGCACACCAATTATAAGAAAAAGAAACCACATCATCAAAAATCCGAGACTGCCTTGGAGGAGAATCATCAAATAAGAGCCTATTCCGAAACGACCATATTAACCACCAAGCTGTGATGAACACGTCCTCCAATAAGGATTTAAGTGTGGACGACAGCCGGAGCGAAAGAAACCAAGAATCCCATTCTGAAAAAGACACTAACTGAGTCCAAGGAATATTCCACCAACCACATATCATACTCGAAAGGTCTTTAACCAAAGAGCAGCCAAAAATAAGTGATGAGCGTCTTCTATAGCCGAATCACAGACCGGACAAACAGTGGAGTTAACAAACATACCTCTTTTACTAAGATTAAGCCGAGTAGGGAGCCGATCACGACGAGCTCGCCAAGCAAACACGTTAACTTTAATAGGAACACATTTCACCCAACGAGTAGCATCACTCGTCGTAGGGAGGTACATATCATCAAGGACCAACCGAATATCTTTAACGCGAAACATACCTTCACCATTTAAATCACACACCCATCTGTCAGAAGAAGGAGACAGCCTAATAGGATCGAGAGTGGATATAAGGTCTGTCCATTGTTGATTCTCGGCCCTATCTCGAATCTGCCTACGAAAAGAAGTGCAAAACGAAGGAGCTCTCATCTTGTCAACAACCAAAACCTCCTTGGCAGATTCTAAAGCAAACAAACGAGGAAACCGATCACAAAGAGCTATATCGGATATCCAAGGGTCTAACCAAAACTTGGTCTTAGAACCATCACCCGCACGAATTATACAATGAGAAAGGAACTTAAATCCTTTAACATCCAAAACATGAACCTCACGAAGAATGGAGCTCCAGCAAGAAGACGAACAAGATCTATGATTAGTAATCGAGGTGTCGTATAAGGCACGAATGACATGATACCATAAAGAACCATCTTGAGATATGAATCGCCACACCCATTTAAGGAGTAAAGCACGGTTTAAAGCAAAGAAACTAGAGACCCCTAAACCCCCACGTGATTTGGCAGCCAAAACTTGCTCCCATGCAACCCAAGAGATCTTCCTGTCCGATTGTTTAGCACCAATAAAAAACTTACTTCGAATCCTCTCAAGATCACGCAGGACCCCAAGAGACACTTTATAAATTGACATAGTGAAGAGTGGCGTGGCACCAAGGACATATTTCAGAAGTGTTAATCTGCCTCCCACTGAAAGAGTATTTGCTTTCCATCTTGATAACCGAGACTGGATTTTCTGAATGACACTAGACCACGCAGAGTGCCTAGTCATAAGACCACCAACGTCGACTCCTAGGTACTTGAACGGAGTAGTTAAAACTGCACAACCAATAGAGGAGGCACCATGACGTACAAGCTCCTCGGAAACACCTACACCCATCAGTTGACTATTTTGAACATTAATCTTTAAACCTGAAGCGAGATGAAAGCATTTGAGTATTTTAATAAGATTAGACAAATTAGCATCGGACCATTCCCCTAAGAAAATAACATCATCTGCATAAAATAGATGAGATAGCGTCAACTGATCTTGAAGATGAAGGCCGGTGAAAAGACCATCATTAACCGCCCTAGATACCGAAAGGTGAAGCGACTCCATAACCAAAATAAAAAGCAAAGGCGCCAAAGGATCTCCTTGTTTAAGGCCACAAGATATAGGGAACTCTCTAGTAGGGCTGCCATTAATAAGAATCGAGGCCATGTTGGAAGAAAAAATACCTTTGATCCAAGAGCACCATCTAGGACCAAAACCAAACGCGTGAAGCACCTCTAAAAGAAAGTCCCATCTAACGGAATCATACGCCTTAGCAAAGTCTACCTTAAAAATTAAGGATTGTTTCTTCTTCCGTTTGCACCAAGAAATAATCTCATTAAGAATGAACGGACCATCAAGGATTTGCCGGTTCTTGATAAACGCTGACTGTGTGTTAGATACTAGATCCGCAATAACAGTGCCAAGCCTATTTGCGAGAACCTTAGTAATAACTTTATAAGTACTTCCAATTAAGCTGATAGGTCTAAAATCCGAAACAAATTTGGCGTCTGGCACTTTAGGAATTAATGCTATGAATGAAGAATTACAGCCCCGTGGGAACAAACCTGTCTCAAAAAAATGTTGAACCGCTGCACATAAATCCGAACCAATAAGATCCCAAAAATGCTTAAAAAATTCGAATGTAAATCCATCAGGGCCCGGGGATTTGTGTAACACCCCCAAAATCTATTTAGCGGCATACATGTTACTGGGGTGCTACTCAATTGATATCAAAACACAAGTACAAAGAACGGTTTTTGTCTCAACCATTTAGAATAAACTTTATTATCAAAATATTCAAATTTACATCGTTCAAAAATAGTGCGGAAATATAGGCCCATATAAGAGTTTAAGCGGTCCCAAATATGTGTCAGAGTTGTCTATGACCATGCCATGCCATGCCAAAGCCCTCAACAGTTAGCTATCGCTTTAAACCTGAAAATACATGCTAAAAAGTGTCAACACGAGGTTGGTGAGTTCATAGGTTTAGGCATTCATAAATGTGGAACACAAAGTTTATAATGTTTGGTTAATCGGTATGCTCGTAATGACCATTACACTTGGTAGTATGCCCGTTACACTCGGTAATGTGACCGTTTCACCCGGTCATGTATGTACATATATGTTCGTCCTGTACACCTGGTCAATGTATGGGTCATGTGTGTTTCAAGCACTTGTGTCCATGAGAAAATAATCAAGTATATAGTAGGTAAACACATAATGCATTCGAGTAATCAAATCAAGTGTTTCAACAACATTTGCGTAAACAATTCACGTATCCAAACAAGCGTTGAGTGTAGTTAAAACGAGCATGTATTCTCCCCCAAAACAGTTATTAAACAAGTAAAAGTAGGGGCAATGAACTCACCTCAGTAGAGTATGCAGTAATTCAAGTGATTCAAGTAGAGTGTGGCACCAACACGCGACCTAGATTAGTAAGGCATGATTTAGTTTACAGTTTGATCAAGTTTAAGACTCAAGGAATTTTAATTAAGTTTAAAAGTTTTGAAGCGTTTGTGTTATTGTTGCTTGTGTGGCAGCGTTTATGTTTAAAACAGTTTTATAGACGTTTGCAAGTATTGGCTCTTGAAAATGTATAGATGTATGAGTATATAATAACAAAATAGTAAGGCGAATAAGTTTCCGGTTTGATAGTAACTGGAAGGCGATGTACGGAAAATAATCACAGATAAATATTAGATGTTGTCGGTACATGAGAACATTGTTGTTAAAAGTACATATAACTAAATGTACCCGTATATTTTGACAAAAATCGGGCATGACCCGTGTACACGTTTTAGTTTTACCGAGATAATTAAATGTTAAAATTTTCATATTAGAATAATAAGCTGCTTTATAATGTTTATTAAAATCCAATGATTTTTATAAGTTTAAGGTCATTACGTTGAGCTTAGATAGGCAAAATAAATAATTTTAACCATCAACAAGAAGAGGTTTGAAACTTTTATATATATATATATATATATATATATATATATATATATATATATATATATATATATATATATATTTTAGTTTAGCTTTTAGTATATACTATCTTACAGTCTTAGGTGGTTGGCTATATTTAGTTTTGAAAAATTATGTTTTAGGATTTGTTTACAAAATAAGGCTCGAAGCTCGTGACGGATAAATTAAAATAAGCCGGAAATCAAGTAAGTAGCTCGGATGTTGATTGGGCTTGGTGTGGGCTTCGGCCCAACAAACCCACGGAAAACACAAAACACTACAACACATGTTCAGAGTGAGCTCAGCCTACTGTCAAACTAGGCCCAATACAACAACAACCAAAAATTTTCAAACTCATTTTACTTTGTTTAAGACTTACATTAACAGGGAAGTTCAAGTGCCACCTCAATTTCTAAATAGTCAAGTACAAACCATATCTTCGAATTTTTCAAGAGAAGACGAGACAAAAGTAATAAGCCACTAAACATCGACTACACATCTAAACAAGACACGCATCAAAGCACTTTAACCAATTCAACAATTTTAGACAAAACAGTTAGTCGAAGGGAGTGTGTTTAAATACTACTACAAGTAGCCACTCGACACTACAAGTAGGGAATCCAAATCGGCTCAAGCCGTGAGTGTTTGGTACCCCAGCAAAAGGACTTTCAACATTTCAAAACATGGTTTACCACTCTTCTTTTTTTTTTTTTTTTTCGACACGAACCCCTTGAACCCTTATTACTCCAAACCGAAACAACCCTTTACTCAGTTAATCCAAAAGCAAAGTCAGAGTTTTAACAGGTTTGACCATAAGCACAATCCGAACACAAACAAAATTTTGACTTCTCGACCCAAGACTAGTTTAACCTATCGGTGTCGACTACAAAAACCAAACGCTACCCATGTTTGTTACAAGTTTTAGGCCAAGTCAACTAAGCCAAGTCCTAACAGAATGAATAACTAAGAGCTATCCGAAAAGCAAACAAATAAGCACTTCCAAACGAGAGCCAAACTAGTTTGAGTGGCGAGGTTTTATTATTATTAGCTTGCCACACAAAATCAACAGCGACACCAAAAATATTATCATTCACAGAATATGGTTTAACAAATCGACACCCAGGAATTCAAACATCACAAACGTATACAATTCGAATCGTGATTTTTATAACAAATTTAAGATTTATAAAAAAAATCAAAACAACATAACAAGGTATAGATCAAGGTAATCCTTACAATAGCAGGTGAATGAATCGATGGACAAGGGGCTAACAAACCTTCGAACAACAATAGACTCGACCTCGATCCAAGCCAGCTAACCACCACAGGAGCCTCTTTTGATTTGAGATAAATTTTTGGGTGAAGTTTTTGTGAGTGTCACTTAGCTTGTGGACCGGTTGGTTACATAAAAAGAATTAAAATGAGTAGGGTTGATTCTCCTTTCCTTGTCTTCAGACGTGCCTTAACCAAATGGGGTTACCATCTCCTTCAACTTCGTTACCTCTTATTGTTGGGTTTCGTTGACTTCAAAGGTAAGCCAAAGGAGATCAGGTCTGCTAGTGCTAGGACAGCTCTTGTTGTTTTATTGTCATCATTCCACAGGTCTGATAAGAAGCAGGATGGTGGGGATGGCTATGGCAGATGGATGGAGCGTAGTAGTAGAAAAGAAACGTGGGGTGTGTGTGAGAGGATAAATGAGAAAGAGATAAGATCGATTATTATTATTACTATTTTTTTTTTCTTTTCTTTTTTTTTCTTTTTTTTTTTTTTTTTAATTAAAAGTGAGGGTAGATAATAAAAAGGTTAGTGTAAATAAAAGTAAAGTTAATTTAAATAAAAGTGAGTATTTGATTAGTGGGCTTAGGTGTATTTCGTGTTCCGTTGAGTTCCGGCATAATTGAGTTGTTCAGGTTGAAATGAGCACGAAAATATATAATTTATGAGAATGTTTTTGTGAAAGTAATATAAAAACACAATTAATGATTCAGGATAACCAATATAGGATTCATGCCATTACTAGGGTTGTGTCGGTACGCGTGTGGTGTTGTGTGCGAGATATTTCTCGTAAATGATCTAGTAATAGTCAGAAAACAAAAATGTTCACGTTTTCTGACAAGATAAACCATGATATGAGTTACTATAAGCTACGGTGTGCGGGTTTGTTTTTACGAAAATAGTTATGTAGGCTCATGAATGCTTAATCAAATGCTTAGGTAATAATAAATCGATGTTTATTATTAAAATATTGGTTGGAAAAATTCCGTTTGTCACATCCTCCCCGCCTTAGAAGGAAAACCGTCCTTGGTTTTCACTTAGAGTTACCCGATGGGGTTAAGAAAAATTGATAGTATTTACGCTTGATTTTGTTTTCACGTTCCCACGTGAATTGGAGAACTTTGACGATCGATACGTGAAGTGTTCGCTCTGAAGCACAAAATTCTTGAGGTGACATTTCCCATCATAGCATAATCTTTCCTGAATTAGACATAGGTGATCAGGCTATGTTTAATTGAGGATCGATAATGCCATGTTTGGTTTAGTCAAGATAATATTGGGTTTAAAACATTGTTAGCCATTCCCTCCATAAGCTTGAATTCAAAATAGTTTATAAGGGAGCACAAACGTACATAAGACAATAGCATAATAGTTTTCAGGAAATTTCAAATATGGTGTGTGCAATAGAGAGCGTAACGGAAAAAGTCATCATAACGTCTTGACATAAAAAGATAAGGGATTCATTAGATGAAAATCCATACAATGCAACGAAAAAGAAAATCTTTAGGAAGTACAAGCACTCGAAGAAATGCAACCCAAGAGGGTCTAGATTTAGTTTTATTATGCAAAGCAGAGGACTCTCTTTTCTTAAACATTGACATCATCCGCGACGTTGTTGAGGTCCTGACGAGCTTCTCCTCCACCTAACGCGTATGCATTCCTATGAGTTCTTCCTCCATTCTGATTCCTCAGCTCTGGGCATTCACTCCTGAAGTGCCCTATCACTCCACACTCATAGCAGGTTATCGTGACGTTTGGATCCATCACGAGGGTGGGAGCCTTGCAATCTTTGGCTTTGTGTCCGACCTTTTGGCAGTTCCCACACTGAGCGGGGCAAGGTCCATTGTGGTGAAATCGACACTTGTTGCACTTGGGTAAAGTTCCAGCATAACCTTTCTTTTCTCCCGACCCAGCAGTATAGATCTTGGCGGCCTCTTGTCGCTTGTTCTGGTTGTTGTTGTTTCCGGAGTGATCATCCCATTTCCGTTTGTTATCTACCACCTTCTCGGCGGCATCCTCGATTAATTGGTCCATTAACTTGTTGGCCACTTCTATAGCCTCATGGAGGTCAGCAGCTTTGGAAGTAGTGACACTACCCTTTATGGATTGGGGTAATCCTCTAATGTACCTTTCCAGTAGACGAGTTTCAGTCGGGACCATTTCAGGACACAACAAAGCTAGTTCCTGAAAACGCTGGTCGTAAGCAGCCATGTTGGTACCTTGAACTTTGAGATTCCAAAATTCAACCTCTAGCTTCATGACCTCATTGCGGGAGAAGTACTTTTTAAATACCATTTCCTTAAAGTTCTCCCATGGCATTAAGTAAGCGGTGTCATACCCAGCAGATTTCAGATAGTTATTCCACCAAGTTAGAGCAGCATCTGTGAAGGTGAATGACGCATACTTTACCTTATCCTCATCCGCACAACTACTTATCCTAAACACAGTTTCCAATTTCTCAATCCATCTGACCAATACCACTGCTCCTTCAGACCCTCCGAAACCCCCGGTCATAATCTTGCGAAATTCTTGGTAGTTACAGCCTCGGCCACTGCCGTGATTTGGTCTGCCGCTACTCTCTCGCCTACCAGTTGGTCTAACATTGCGTGGTTAACAGTAGGTGGGATAGTGGCTGTAGCCCTAACTGGGCCTGGGTTGGCTCGTGTGGTTCTGTTTGACTTCTTCCTGGGAGGCATTTTGCTACAAACACAAAATGAGGTGAAGATAAATAAGATCCAGTATGAGGAGATTTTTATGACGCAAGAGTATAATCACACAAATAGAGCATACGAATGAGATCAATCACAGAGGAAATGACACAATAGAGTACACAACCAAGCTTTTTATAGATTAGGAGTCGATACGTAGCTGTGGAGATCGGGTCTTGCCTTCCAAACGATATGTCCCTTCAAGATAACGAGGAAAAGGAGAAAGACCTAGTAGTGATGTGTCCTAAGAGTAGATGTTTCGAGGAGGCATGCTTTAAGGCGATAGGTCGAGGTCGTGACAAAATCAGTTGATGAGTTTCTAGATGATGGTAAATAGGTGTTTCAACAGAAATGGTCGAGCGTTCAAACTTGGAGTCGGGAAGTGAAATTGTGTAAGGGAAGGTAAGATGTGACAAGTACAATATGTATGTATAAGTATGTAGAAAATACTTTTTGGCATATAGTGTAAGTCAAGTATGATATAACCTATCAAACGGTAGAACATATCATATAGTTGTATCAAATAAAACAGTAATTAAGGCTTTAGGCTTAGCAGGCAGGCATATGATGGTCATAGGCTTTCGTTTCTGTAAAAGTAGTTATAGTCTAGGTTTGAAAAATACCCAGTTCTCTATAACCAAGGCTCTGATACCAATCTGTAACACCCCGCCTTATAGACCACAATATTGTCCGCTTTACCCGAAGGCTCACGGCTTTGCTTTTGTGGCTCTCATGTGAAGACTTCCCGGCAGGTCACCCAAGCCAGTACTACTCTCAAATGAGCACGCTTAACCGTATGGCCGATTAACCGTTCCACCACAAAACGCGTTGTGTCATATAAGGCGAATGTTAACATATATGTCCCAGCATCACTCCAAGTCACAGCCAATGTGGGATTTGCCTGGGGTATTACAATTTGTTTGCACCACAGTCCCAAACAGCAGCTTTGATCTCATCAAAGGACACGAATCTGTCCAAATCCCCGACCTGGTCAACCGTAAGCCGATTATTGAACATCATATTTAGCTTAAAACGAGAAAAAATAGGCTGCTTAAAACGGGAAGCAAAAAGAGAGACGAACGACTCTTTGACCGTATTCGGATCTGTACACCAAGTCCCATTATTAAAAACACCCCGAATAGCAAGCTGCGCACACTTTTTGTTAATAACCCCATGAAAAAATTTAGAATTTTCGTCCCCCTCGATAGCCCACTTAACTTTGGCCTTTTGAGCCGCATCATTTAGATCTGACTGATTAAGATTATGTAACCTCCGAGAAACCTCCAATCGATTCAAAAGCATGTCGTCTGTTTTGACACCAATGTCTAACTGTTTATCAATATCAACCAGCTGCTTCAATAGCGAAGCTTTCATCTCCTTCTTTGACAGATTCTGCTGAAAAATCCAACCCCAAATAATTTTTTTCAGATCTTGAAGCTTCTTCTTAAAACAAATGAGGTTATTAGAATCATTGTGAGAAAAAGAAAGCCACGCCTGAGTCACCATCGCGTCAAAACCTTAATAAGAAAACCAAGAATGATATATACGGAAAGGCGTCGGGCCATAATCAGAAGAAACTTCTTTAAGCACAATCGGTCTATGATCAGATAAGTGACGGTCCATACAAACAGCTGACAAGGAGGGAAACACCGAGAGAATACCATTAGTAATTAAAAACCGATCCAACTTACTCATTTTCGAGGCTGACGAAAGAGACCAAGTAAACGAATACCCCTCCATCTTAACATCAATTAGGCCTGAAGACGATATAAATTGGTTGAAATTACGTGCACAAAGCACATTAAAAACTGATCCAAAACGCTCATCTTCGGTACGAACCGCATTAAAGTCCCCCATCACAATAGTCTCACCATCCCAACGATTAATCAAGGAAGAAATATACTCCCACAGCATGCGTTTGAGGGTATAAGATTGAGGAGCATATATCACACTTATGAGAATCTTAGTACTTGTAGGAAGCCAAGTCCCGTACATTGCAATAAAATTATCCGAAACCGAAGCTCCAATCTTCTGAAAAACAGATTGTTCCTAAACACATAATATACCGCCAGAATGAGTGGATGTTGTATTGGTTTGTGTGTGTGGCTACAACAGGGATATGTGTGGCGTTTATTCAGGATGTTGTATGTAATGTGATACTTATTAGGTTTAGGTTAAAATACATTCAGACAATTGTATAAAAACAAACAATATTATTTTATTCAGATTCAGAATTTATAACCACATTTTATTAGTAAGATGTGATAGTCAGATTCAGACCCAAATCATCTTAATGAAACAAACACAACCTAAGTTTAGTTTTGACTTGTTGACGTCTTATTTTTTCAACTTTGACTTTAAACAATTTTCTTTGTGTTATATAATATTTGATGAATATTATACTAATAAAAATATATTTAAAAACCTAATCTATTCATATATTTTCCTTAAAAAAAATTCTTTGTGTTATATAATATTTGATGAAAATTATACCAACGAAAATACATTTCTAACCTAATTTATTCAAATAATAAGACTTCAAAAAGTCAAAACTGAACTTATATTTTGAGACGAAAAAAGTATATAACCTATAGATATAACAAAAATAACTCTAAATGTCGCTTGAATGAGATTATAGTCACCAATTGTATTACAAATGTGTTATTAACACCATTGAGACACAATCTCATTATAGTAACATTTTAAAGTTTCATGCTAAACTCTTCACATTCTTTCTTTTAAACACATCAAAAGTTTACTCACCTACACATATGGGATAAACCCAACCTACTTTTTCTTTGATCAACTATAAGTTTGTGATATCTATAAGCTTTTGTAAGATATAAGCTTTTATGATATAAGTAGAGCTTGTAATGAACCAAATTAGTTATACGTCTTTTAAAATATTATAGATAAACACCTAGAATAAATTTGAATTTAATATGAGGTTTTTTTTTTTTATGTTATGTTAGATAATAAGCTCGAGCTTCAAGTAATTCGTCAAAAGCATATCAAGCTTTCAGCTTATAGTATAAGTTATAGCTCTAGTTAATTTTGCCAAACATACCCCAGAACCATATTATCACTTTAACCACCGCCCAATGATCTAGTGGTAATGTACATAAGTTATTTCGAGAGTGTGAACCGAACGGTCGGTGGACTATTTCGAGGGTGTACATTTGAGTATTTCAAGTGTACGATATAAATTCGTCATACTTGAGTAACCTAAATAAAAACTTAGTTGTTTATGTGTTTACCTTATTATCATATTGTGAATATCAATGGATCTTTCACCTTGCAGAGTGAGATTAATGTTATCAAGTAATAGGCGAGACAAATCTGAAATTTTTATGGTTTAAGAATTTACACTCTGTTCTCGAGTATAAAACGGAAAGAAAAGAGATGGAGAGGAAAAAAGGAGTGAAGTACAGAGGAGAATAATAAGAAATTATTTTTTTATCTTGTGTTCCCGAGTTGGAAAGAAAAGAGAAGGAAATAACAAAAAAAATAGCTTTAAAATCAACACTACTTCATTTCATCCCAATTTGGGAAGTAAATTAGGAGAGTAATTTTGATGTAATTTATTATCCTTTGCTTTCCTCTCCCCTCTTAAAAAATCTCAGGAACACAATTTTTTTTTTACTACCATCCCAAACCTTTCCCTTTCACTCTAAAAAATAAACTCGGAAACATATATGTCACTTTGTTAATATTTTTATTTCCTAACGTTATGTATAACATGGAAATGAAATTAGTATGTACATATATGTGACATTTCATATTTTATGTATAAAAGGTCAATATCCTCTTTCTTATGTACTCGTAGTAATTTGGGGCGAGTGAATTTGGCCCGCGGACTTGCATAAATGTCCACAAAGACAACTTTAACAATTTTATCAAAAGAGATCGCAACTCGCAAGTGAGCCTCGCACGACTCTTGAGAGAGCAAATTCGCTTTTGTTGATGAGAGAAAATAGAAAGGTTTTATGCAGTGTTGAACTTTGAATGTCGAGTTCGGTGTCGTTCCTAAACATTGATCTCGAGCTAATATGTAGTATTTACTATGCAATATTTAACTACATCTTACTTTTGAAGAAAAACACGTGACAAAAATCAGCACTTATTCAACACCTATTCTATTTGTGAGCTATAGATCATCTAATATCAAACAATTATTACTCAGCTCTATTTTTTTTTAAAGAGTTTATACCCGGTGAATATATTTAAAACGATGAGAGTTTATGAACATGGAAGAGTGGTCATGATCCACCCTTCAATATAAAAAACTATGTGTTTTGAACATGCTCAAAAACACAACAAACCACAATAAACTAACACTAGACGATCGAAAATGAAATTAACACTACAGAATATTCGACCTCTAGCTCAAAAAGACGCAAGCCAATCATTCTTCCTCCATTTGAATGCTTGCAATCCTCCATGTCTTTCGCATGTTTTCGACCCGAGCATTCTTCTTGAAATGAATAGAAGCAAGCTTTAATCTAACCATCTCAACAACAACCTTGGACAACTGCTCTGGATTCCTCTCACTTTTTCCGTGCACACGATTGTTCCTCTCTTGCCATACAAAATACGAAATCGCAGCTAAGACAAGACAAGCCACAATAATGAGAACATTATCTTGATCAGAAATAGGTATTAACCAAGCCATTATATCATCCCATTTGTTTGACACAAACTGAATTTCAGCCACATGCAAAACACGAAACCAAACCTGAGAAGCACACGAGCACTCAAAGAACAAATGATTATGTGAGTCGGGTTGTGTCTTGCAAAGCGAACACCGAAGCAGGTTTAAGTCGACAGCATTGCCAACATCCCATTGCCTCATTTTATCGTGAGTTTTTAGACGCCTTCTCATAACAAGCCATAAGTGAGTCGCGTGCCGAGGAATGCTAAAACGAGACCACACCATGTGAAACCACTCAACTTCGTTCCCTTTTTCTCGGACCGAATTCCTTGCATCTCGGACAGAAAAAGATCTACATGAACCACCCCTCATCCTCCAATGCAACGTATCAGGTTGATCATCATTAAGGGAAGGAGTAGGGACATTTATTAAAACAGGAAAAGTGTCATACCAAGCAGTAGGCCACAACCAAGTTCCATTAAATACCACATCAGACACTTTATCATTTAAGTTAAGACCGGCATTACTAATATCTCTATACGACATATGTGATATTAACGGACCATTTTCATTCCATTTATCAAACCAAACCGAAGCCATTTTCCCAAAGGCGTATCATATACGGTCTAACAATGCTTCGAATCTGCAATATCTTGCGCCAACCCCAACTTACGTTAGATGGAATACAGACGTCCCAAAAACTTTTTTGTTTTAGTTTATAGGAGTGAATCCACTTGACCCAAAGAGATTCTTTATGATTCAAAAGCTTCCAAACATGTGTTGCCATCAAAGCAACATTAAACATAGCGAGCCTTCTCACACCTAACCCACCTTCGGATTTAGGGAGGCAAACATCCTCCCAAGAAACTTTCGCTTTACCCTTCTTCATATCTTTCTGGCACCATAGGAAACCACATAAAATTCGTTCTATATCATGAATTATACCTGCCGGGAGAATAAACACAGAAGCCCAGTAAACATGCATTGACGAGAGGACAGAATGAACCAATTGAAGTCTCCCAGCCAAAGATAACGATTTGTTCTTCCAGTCGCCTTTACGTTTTCGCACACGCTTAACAAGAATTTTACAGTCCTTGTATAGAAGCCTAGAGGAAATAAGAGGAACGCCCAAGTACTTGATCGGGAGTGTTCCTTCTTTGAAAGGCATAAGTTGAAAAATAGAAGCCTTTACCTGATCTGGCACATTACAGAAGAAAATAGTGCTCTTAGGAATACTCGGTACTAATCCCGAGACAACCTTAAAATCTTCTAACGCCTCCATTAAAACTCTAGCCGATTGCATATCACCACGAGCAAACATAATAAGATCGTCAGCAAAACAAATATTAACAATTTTTTGTTTGCTACACCTACTATGATAAGTAAAATCCTCCTCCTGGCGAACCTTACGTTTTAGAATAAGGGTGAGGATCTCCATTACAAGGGTAAAACGATACGGAGACATTGGATCACCTTGACGTAACCCTCGCTTCCCTTAAAAAAAAACCATGGAGGTTTCCATTTATGTTAATAGAAAACGAAGTGCTCGACACACAAGACATAATCCATTTAACCATAATCATGTGGAAACCGAAACCCATCAAAATATCCTCCAAAAATTTCCAACTAACCGTATCATACGCCTTTTGAATATCGATCTTGAAAGCACAACGAGGAGGCCCTCTATGCAAGTGATACGTATACATAAGCTCTTGGGTGAGTAAAATATTGTCCGAGATCGACCTACCCAGCACAAAAGCTGATTGATTTACACTTACTATATCATCTAATCCCTCCTTGATACGATTTGTAATAATCTTGCTAATGCACTTGTAGATAACATTACAACAAGAAATAGTGCGAAAATCATTCACACGAGAAGGAGCATATACCTTTGGAAGCATGTCAAGGATAGTGTGGTTAACTTCTTGCAATAGCTTGCCATTTGTAAAGAAATCTCGAACCGCGCTACATACATCACTGATGAGGCGAAAAATGATCCGTTTTTAGGGGGTCATTTAAGCCCGAATCTGACTTTATTTGATCAAATATTGCCCTAAATCGTTCCTTTTGTGATTTTAGGTGTTTGGAGAGTGAATTCGGGAAAAGAGGCTATTTTGGACGTTTTTGGAGCATAAAGTGAAGAAAACGGCAAAGTACCAAAAATCCAAGCTGAAGATGCTAGGTGACGGCGTCAAGAATTCCTTCTTGACGGCGTCAGACATGAAGAATAATTTACCGTAGCTGGTGACGGCGTCAGATGGAGAGGTAACGGCGTCAAAGTGGCCAAGAATAATTTACCGTAGGTGGTGACGGCGTCACATAGGCCGTCACAAGTGGATCTAGGGCGTCCGAGGAAGCATATGGCGGCGAGGTGACGGCGTCAGACTCAACTCTTGACGCCGTCAGAACGATTTTCCTATATATAGTTTTCTAGTTTTTTCATTAGAAGGGGAGAAGTTTTGGTGAAACCCTAAAGACGATTTTGGTGCCTCTTTTACAGGTTTTTCAAGGGTTCCAAACCCTTGAGACCTTGCATTGTAATTGAGATAAGTATACTCTTAATTCAATCAATATGTCTATGTGTTGGTTGTTTATCTTTTGTTCTTATCTTAATTCTACTATGCTAGGCTAGATTTCCTTTGTGTTTGCTTAGATCTAATGAAACCTAGATGTTGATTATGTGTTGATTACTTGTCTATTCTTGTTTTGGATGAATGATATTATATGTTAGGCTTAAGAAAACTGGCAGATCTCCAAATGGTAACATGCTTGAACGTCTTAAGAAACATGAACCGAGGCGTACTAGGTCTTTATTGGTTGTATTTAATGCATGAGCCACTGTTTACAATCCCTATAGTTGTGCTGGGTCATGGTGTAGGAGGAGATAAGAGCTCATAGAGTTGGGGAGTTATGTATGCCACCCCATGAATGGTATTAAGGAATACAATCCGTCATCCATACAAGTGTAACAAGTAATTGACATGTAAAAGATATCTAGGGAGTAATGAAGTCTAAGTAAACACAATTTCTCCAAATACTGCTCACAACCTTAGTTTAATATTAGCTTAATTTCATTTTCATTAGTTTAATTTAGTGATATAATAGCTTTGGGTTAGTTGAATAGCAACTAATTCCGCGCACTCTTCCAAAACCCGAGATTTTACTTGCTTTCATTTAAACATAAAAACACAAAAATAATCATCTTTCATCTCTAGAACTTTTAATTAGGCTTTCTAATCCTAGCAACACTATTCCTAAGCTGAACGATCAATCCCCCAGTACTTGTCACTATACTATACTACAACAATCAGGTACACTGCCTGGTGGGGGTTGTAAGCCTCGCGAGATCCCTCGAGAGGTAAAGCAAGGTGCGATTCCCACGCATCAAGTTTTTGGCGCCGCAGCCCGGGGAATAGTTATTGTCTAGGTTAGGATTTCTTTTTATTAGGTCTACTTGCTAGATTCCTTTCTAGTAAGATTTTTATTTTTATTTTTAGGTCTTCTTTAGTCTATCTTATTTCTTTGTGCCTTTGTTAGTAAATTATTCCGTTGACCATTATGGAAAACGCGAATCCACCCCTTTCCCCTAGTGAAGTGGCTGTGTTACGTGAACAAATTGAGAGTGAGATTAGGGAGCTTAGAGAGCTTAATAGGTTGATCAAGATTGAACTCGAACATACGTTTAGCGACCTAGCAACCGTCTTGTATTCAAATAAGGACCTAGGGCCTAATGACTTTGTGAGTGTTATTAAGAGACCAGAAGAGGAAATGGATCCGAGGCTTAACGACTACTTTAACCTATACCCCACTAAGGAGGAGATTGCATACTATAATAACCTTATTGATAACCCGCGATCTCCCTTCATCATGATTGAACCTAAGATCAAGAGAGGAGATCCTAAGAATGCTAAGATACTATGTATGATTGGATATAGGCAAATTAGTAATGCTTACATTGACTTTAAATCTCCAATCAACATTATGTCCTCAACGGTTTATAATGATATAGTAAACATAGGACTTGAACCTAGAAGGGATCCCAAGTACCCCGGTGGAGTTTGTAACTTTGTCGGGAGAATTAAAGGTTTATGTGTCTTTGTTGGTAATTTCACCTTTGTCACCGACTTTATGATTGTGGAGGATCTTGCTAATGTTATTGATTGTCGATTATCCAATGTTGTGTTTGGCAAACCATTTGTTGAGGAGTCTAAGTTAGAGTATGATGAGGTGGAAGGCACAATCCGATTCGCAAGTAACACCGATAGTATCACCTATAGGATGCCCAATAGGATGAAAGAATTTCGCTTTGTATCTCGTCTTGATCAAGACAACATTGGTGCTTTTGAGGATATTTATGAGGAGGATAAGAAAAAGGGCATGGAGTATGTATGGGAGAAAAGAAGTCTTTACTACAAAAATTGCTTGGCCCTTGGACCAATGTATAAGGTCAATGAAGAATTTGTCCGATTGACTATGGGGGCGATTGAGAAAAAGGTGATTGGTTTCTACAAAGAATATTTACAATCGGAAAATGGAACCAATGATGAGGTCACGTAGTAACCCACGACTTTGAGTCTAGCTGCAAGACTCGTAAATAAAGAAAAGCGCTTCTTGGGAGGCAACCCATGTTTTGTGTGATTTTAATTGTTTGATTGTTATTTGCTTCCGTATGCATGTTTATTTTTATTGTTGGTTGATCATGTTTCTAAATTAAAATGTGGAAATACTTTATTATGTTGTTTGGCCTAGTCTTAACTTCAACCTAAAGGTATTTTTGCAAAAGATAAGTGTAAGGGGAAACCCCAAATAAGTTTTTAATAAACAAACCGATCATGATTCTCCACAATATTTAATGAACATGTATATTCGTATTTGTTAGAGTCAAATGCTTGTATTGAGTCATAATGAAGTTTTGCAGGATTTTCCAGGAAGTAGGGCAAGGTTTTTCCAGAAATTTTCCGGAAACTTAACATAAAGATTTCTGCAGGTCCATTCTGACGGCGTCAGGTAATTGCTCTTGACGGCGTCAGGAGTTAAAAATCTAGAAATTTTACCCGTTTTGTTTTTCTAACGGAGTCTTATGGTTTTTGTGAATTATTAAGTTTTATAATCTCCAGGAAATCTGCAAACTTCATTCCACAAGCATTATATCTTACTTTGTTTTCTAGGATTTAGTAACTTATATAGGATGCCGCCGATTTTACGCGAGGTTGCCTTGTCTACTTTTGTCAGGATTTACAGGTTATTTATGACAAGAAGATGATTTATATTCTGGAAGGGAAGCTTTGATTGTTCATTTTCTTGGAGGAAGATCTAACCTGGCCAACCTATAATCCATACCGAGTGAATCAGGGGAGTATTTGACTTCATTCTCTTTACTTTTTCACTTTTACATTCTTTACTTGAACATTGGGGACAATGTTCATCCTAAGTGTAAGGGGAGGGTAAAAAGATGATACCTTACATATGCACTTTCGCTTGAGTTTGTTTTGTTTGATAGTAGATGTGTAATAAAACTATGAGAAATACTTGCTAGTGTAATTTTAGCGCCAAATTTAAAATTTTTTACAACATTTAGGAGTGAAACTTTAGCCATAGCAAGCGTCTCATGGATAGGAGGTTGTATGACTAGCACATAACCGTATATTCAGAAAAATTTTCCACCCAAAGATGTGAGGTTCGCCTTTAGTTTTGATAGGAAAAGCATTTATTATTGGTGCTTATGAGTGTACCGGTAGCATTTAGATTCTAGAACTTGCGTTAGTGATGCATCCCGAGACCGCTAGTGAGACTACATTCGTGTGGTAGGATTTACTACATGATAAGAGGCATTAGGATCACCCTTGTGTTAAACCCGTATTATAATTACTTGACCATTTAAGTCATATTACTTGGCTAGTTAAGTCAACTAATTTTTCCCACACCCTTTGCGTTGTACTCATTTTTAGTACACGATACCCTTAGTACACCCCTCCGAGCCTATCTTTTCGTTTCTAACTTTAAGCATTTTACTTAAAGGAAGAATTTGTTACACCCCACTTAAATGTACAACCAAATCGCCTTAGCCTTCCGTGTATGCGCTCATTTTTAGTGCATTATTGTTATTTGTTAAACCCTAAGTTAACTTTCTAATTGATTACATGGTTGCTAACTCGAGTCATATCCTATACATATTGTTTTGGGATGATTGGGACTCATGGGTAAGTACTTATTTTATGGAGTAATGGGGAAGAACATAATATTATTACCCCCATATATACGTTAATCTTAAAAGTGCTCCAAGTGTTTTGATTTTCTTAATTCGAGTCATTAGAATAGTTTAATGTAAATTATGTAAAGATTCAAGTGTAAGGGGATTGCTCATACCCCTATGATGTATTATTTTGGATGGTAGGGTAAGAGTGTATGAAAAAAAAAAATCGAAAAAAATTAAGAGAAAGAAAAAAAAATAGAAAAAGAAAAAGAGAGAAAAAAACATACGGACTACCATCCCGTTTTCATTCTATGTTCATTTTATGTTTTTGTTATTTTTCATTTATTAGTTTAAGTCGAGTCTAGTCTTGGCTTAGCAACGCTATCTTGTACATGTAATTTACTAAGATTGTTAACTCGCCACCAGTAAAACTTCCTTTATCTAACAAAATCGTGTAATTCATATCCCTACACCTAACGTTATAATCCTTTAAAAAGACCTCTTTGATAGTTTATCCTAGGTGCTTACGCATGTGGTGGAGGTTTGATCCTTTCCCAAGCCTATGGTAATCTATTTTGCTATGACAGGTAGTGAGAGATATCTTCCATTTCCATAATGTTATATTACTTTATTACACCCGAGAGATGTGAGTATCTAAACACTATTTGTGAGGTGCATGTGTATGACCTCCGTGCTTGTCTATTGGTCTTTAGTGGAACGATTATTTGTTGTAATTACTTTTATATTAGTGTTAAATGACCCCTAACTTGTCTTTTGAGTAGAATAAAAGCTCATTTGCTTGAGGACAAGCAAATCTCAAGTGTAAGGGTATATGATGAGGCGAAAAATGATCCGTTTTTAGGGGGTCATTTAAGCCCGAATCCGACTTTATTTGATCAAATATTGTCCTAAATCGTTCCTTTGTAATATCATATATGATATTATATGTAATATCATATATGATTTTTTCGGCTACGAAAAAAAAACGTGAAAAAAACGAAAAAAAATCTTTTTGTCGAAAATATATCAATTAGCCTATCTATAGAAAGATAATTAAATGCTCGTCGTAACGGTATACTTTTTTTCGCTTAACGATTAACGGTTTGAAAGATATTAATATTTGAAAAAAAAGGATGAAAGTGGGTTTTTTAAATTGTTGGGATTAATCTCATCCATTAGATCAAATAAAGATGGAGGGAAAATGGAGGGTAGAGATTAGTTCCTTGGTATGTAAAAAAAGTTTGGTCCTCAAATGATCTTTATTCTATAGTATAAGCTATAGTTGTAATATACATTTGGGAGTGGCAAGTGAACCGAAAGGTCAGTAGAATATTTCAAGGGTGTACATTTGAGTTTTTCGAGCGTGTGCAATATAAATTCGTCATACTCGAGTAACCTGAATAAAAAAACTTAGTCGTTTATGCGTTTACCTTATTATCATTTTGTGAATATCAATGGATCTTTCACCTAGCAAAGTGAGATTAATGTTATCAAGTACTCCATCCGTCCCAAAATTTAAGTCCAATTTGACATTTTTAATCGAATTTTGTTCTTAAATATTTTTGTTTTTATTATATAATATTGATGCATATATAAATAGATTGTGTTTTAAATGTATTTTCATTTGGTATAATTTTCATCAAGTAATATATAATACAAACAAAAATATTTAAGATTAAAGTTCGATTCAAAAAGTCAAATTTGACTTAAATTTTGGACGGGGGAGTTATAAGCGAGACATATATGAAATTTTTTGTTAGTTCACCTATAAAACATATATGTCATTCTGTTAATATTTTTATTTTCTAACGTTATGTATAAAATGGAAATGAAATTAGTATGTACATATATGTGACTTTCATATTTTATGAACATTTTGTTGAAGTAAAAGTTTGCTTCTACTTCGGACAAGCAAGGTGAATCCTTTGGACTATGGAATGGTCCTCCGGATTCAGGATGATCCTAGTTGTGGGTTGGTTGCTTCGGATATATGCAAAACAGGTACGTCCGTTAGTCTCACCCCGAGAATCTATCTCAGGACCAACCTCCGGCGTGAGAGTAAGTATATGTTCTTATAGAAAGAAGATATAAGTAATATTAGAGAGAGAAAGAATTAGTTAACCTTTAAGTGAAGATTTCTTTCTCTATTTATAGGCCTTCATCATGGAATGCCAGGCTGGTATGTACTTAGCTCCTTAATGTTTGCTAATTCATGCTCCATTATCATATACTTGGTGTACTTGTTTGTACTTTAACTCGTGTACTTATTAGTTTACCCGAATGGCTTTGATCTCCGGAGGGTTGAGGTCATGCGGACATTCTCAACCCTTCGGATATAGGTGTAAATAATTTAGATACATTTGTGTATGTCTTATTTGACATAGATCCGGAAGGTATTTGATCGTCCGGCCTCGATCCGGAGGGTACATACGCCAACATGTCCCCCCCAGTATCATAGTATTGGTTATGCCAATGGTGTGATACTTTAGTTTGTTTTGTAATTTTCCGGAATGCGAGCGGTAGCTTCGTCGTTTGCCAACAGTCGTGTACAAAATGCCAAAAGTAATTAATGTGTCGTTTAAGGTGTGCCGTCATTTTTTACTGCGTCATTGGGATGGGGACACGTGTGCATCATTCTTGCTTATACGGTTTGGATGGGGACACGTTTGCCCTACGGGTGACGTGTTGTTTCGCGCCCATTTTTACTGCCTATAAATAGTCCCATTTTATTCATTTTTACTACTGTAATTTTTCTGCACACACATACTTCTGACACATTTTCCACCTTCCGTATTCCGAACGATTATTCTCTTCATCTCCGAGGTACGTCCTAGTCCGTTTAGTTTTTTTTTATTTGGCTATACTCGTCTCCCTATCGGACCCATTATGTCGGAATCTACTGCGTCCTTTGAATATGAAGATGTATCCATGCCGGAGGGTTCACATGTTAAGAAAGATATACATCTGAGGCCGTCTACGATGGATGATGGTGAGGTACTTGTGGTAGTCGAAAATTTTAGGATTCCGAAGGATTTACACCCGAGGGTGCCTCCGTCGGGTATGACGATGGACCAACTACCTGCGGATGCCATTGGCTTATACGCAGAGTACTTCTTTGACGGAGGTCTTACCGTCCCTTTTTCTACCTTTCTCTTAGACGTTATTAGATATTTTAAGATTCACATATCTCAGTTGGTTCCGTTGGGCATGCACCGTGCCACTCTTTTTGAGGTGTATTGTCGGAGCATGCACATTCCTCCTACTACTCCTCTGTTCCGTGTCTTTTACAAACTTAGCAAACAAGGTTGCTGGTTTTCCTTTGAGAAACGTGTACATAAGGATAGAAAAATTTGTTTTGGAGAGTTTCCTTCCTGTCTGAAAGGTTGTAAGTATCATTTTTTCTTGATCGATAGGAGAGCCATTCCTTTTGCTATGCCTTGGAGGCATTCGGACTCGGATGTGTCCGATCCATTTCCCAAGAAGGGTGAATACGATGTTGCTCATGCCGATAGGTTGGCTGAGATGATCATTGAGCCTTGCCAGGTTCCCCAGTCTTTCTTATACGCTCTGGGTCTTTCTGATCATTAGGAATTTACCGGCTTCCGTCCGGCTTTGAGGGATGAGCAGGGGAGGGGTATAGCCTTTATTATAAATATGAACTTTTACATTGTGCCTCTTTTTTTTCTTTTTTTTTTATCCATATGTCTTATTTGTCCGCAGGTATAACTATGTCGAGCTACTTGAAGAAACCTCCTCTCCGAAAGATGGTGAATGTGGTCAAGGGGGACCCTCTGCCGCAGGGGCAAGGTCATGAAATGCACATTACTAGCCCCTTGGCCTCCAATGCTGAAGTTCCCGAAAAGGATGAGGAGTTGAAGAGGGTTGAGGTGCCGGATGACAAGGTGCTAGCTGCCAAAGATAAGAAAAAGGAGCAGGCAGCTAAGTTGGGCTCCAAGAAACCTCCGTCCAAAAGAGCCGGAGGGAGTATCTCCTCCAAGGTGCATAAGAGGTTCAAGCAGTCTGCTGACCATGTTATTGATCTGGATGCTGCGGAAGGGGTTGAAGAGCCGGAGCCAATCCGTTCGTTGCATCCGAAGGATATCCCCTCTGGTATGTCCGTAAACTTTCTGCTCATAGCTTTTTTTTGTCATTTATTTGACGAATATTCTTTATTTTCAGGGAGCTCAAAGGATGGTTCCCGTCGTCCGGGCAAGGGACTTGTTGATGAGGAGGATGTCCAAGTGGATATAGAGGGAGATGATGAAGATGATGACACTTTTGTTCCGGCCTGGGTGGTGAAGAGGGGGACTCGCATGAACAATGCGAATGTTTGCCGAGATATGTTGATTAACTTGGCCACCCCGGCTGAAGAGAGACACTTAGACAGTCAGGATGATATGGAGGCTATCCGGAGATCATGGTTATTGATGGGTAAGCACGCTACGGCTCAGGCGGACGTCATTTTCCGCTTTGAGTCTCTCAAGCGTGAGTATCAAAAGTTGTCTGAGACTCATCAAGGGTGTGACCAAGTTCTGGAGGATAAATGCAAGAGGTTGGATGAGGTGGTTAGGGAGTTGAATGAGTTGAAGGATAAGCATGCGGCATGTGGAGAGATGAATCCGGAGGGGGTTCAGAAGTTGCGTGCTGAGAATGCGGGTCTGGAGGATAGGGTCTCCCAACTTGAGGTGGAGAAGGAGGAGTGGAGAAAGGTTTCTGCTGAGCAGGCCGAGAGGATAAAGTTGTTGGAGGGCAGTTTGTCCGATGCTAAGTTGAAGTTAGCCGATGAAGAAAAGGCTTATAAGGAACTTCACCAAGAGAAGCAAGAAATTGCTATAGCTGCCGGAAACGCAGAGATGGAGAGAAACCGAATCGTTAATGAGTTCGTTCCGGAAGCTATTCATCGCTTCCTTGGTAGTCATGAGTTCCGGTCAACTTTGGCAGAACCGTTCAATTTATATTATCAATCAGAACTGATAGATGGGGCTGGATTATTCGAGGAGCCGGAGAAAGCGGCCAAATTGCTAGGGGAAGTTGAAGGGATGGATTTCGAGGTCGGTGAGAAATATGGTTCGTTATATGATCAGGCCCTCTCCCAAGACTATCCTTTCATCCAGAAGATCCGCCAAACCATTTACAGGAAGTTTGATGAATTAATTGCCTTGGTTCCGGACCCCGCTCCTATTCCAGTAGTTGACGAACCGGTGGTTGAATCTCATACCGAGAATCCCTCCGGTAATCCTTCTACGGATCAGACTGCCTCGGCCTTTCTTTGAGATATTTTTAAGGGTTTGCATATCTCCATTTTGACTATGGGTATAGGTATTGCAAACCCTTTGTGAAGCTATTGTTACTACAATCTTTCCGCTGTAAACCTTGTTTCGGAGTCCGGGTACCTCCATTTTGACCATGGGTTTAGGTATTTCGGACTCCTCGTGAAGCTCTTATTTCTTCCTTGTTGCAGATGTAATAGCATAGGGTCTCTGATGTTCCGTTATTTTGTAGGATAGTTTCTTCGGAACAATTTGATGTATTTGGTGGCTTTGTAATAGAATCATTCTGTCTTTTATTATTCCGTTATTGGGAACACCCAATGTAACTAATTTTGATCGGATGAATATATATCATTTATCTTTGTTATTATTATTATTTTTTTATGTATACACTATGTTATGTATGTTCCGGGACATTTACGCCTTTCAACTATTGGTTTTATATTGCATCTGTCTCACTTTATGTATCAATCATGGCTACTTTCGTATTTTTATCTTAGTCAATATTCATTAGGTGTTTTACTATATCGGACAATTTGTGCTCTTCGGTTTTTGGCCTCGGATAACATCCACTTGGATAATACCTACATGGGGTTTCGTTATTGTGGACAACTTATGCCCTTCGGCTCTTGGCCTTAGATTATATCCACTTGGGATTTTATTATACTGGACAACTCGTTTCTTCCGGCTCTTGGCCTTAGATTATACCCACTTGGGGTTTTGTTATTATGGACAACTTGTGTCCTCCGGCTCTTGGCCTTAGATTATATCCACTTGGGGTTTTGTTATTACGGACAACTTGTGTCCTCCGGCTCTTGGCCTTAGATTATACCCACTTGGGGTTTTGTTATTACGGACAACTTGTGTCTTACGGCTCTTGGCCTTAGATTACACCCACTTGGGGTTTTATTGCTATGGACAACTTGTGTCTTTCGGCTATTGGCCTTTAATTATAGCCACTTGGGGTTTTGTTATTACGGACAACTTGTGTGCTGCGGCTCTTGGCCTTAGATTATACCCACTTGGGGTTTTATTACTACGGACGACTTGTGTCTTTCGGCTCTTGGCCTTTAATTGTACCCACTTGGGGTTTTGTTTCATGCTAAGTAATTTTACATTAAGACAAGAACAACTTTTCTTGCGGCCCAACTGCATAATATGCTTTATTGATAATGATAAGATGGCTCATGCCTTACAACAAGTCTAATGGAATCACTGACTACATAAAACATTTTTTCAAATTGATTGCATGCCAGGTCCGAGGTATTTCTGTGTCATCCATGGTCTGTAGCTTGTATGTTCCGTGTTGGTATGCTTCTTTTATCCGATAGGGACCTTCCCAGTTTGGCCCTAATTTTCCTTGATCTTCTACTCTGCTTGCCTCGTTTTTCCGATATACAAAGTCCCCTACCTTGAACGCCTCAGGCCTAACCCTTCGGTTGTAGTATTGTTCCACCTTCTTTTTGTACTTAGCTTCTCTTATTGCTGCCATTTCTCTCCTTTCTTCCAACAAATTCAAGTTTAAACCGATTTCATCATCGTTGTCTTCCGTGTTTGCCATCATGGTCCGAAAGGTAGGCATACCGATTTTCGCTGGGATGACCGCTTCGCTTCCATAAGTCAGGCTAAAGGGGGTTTCTCCGTTACTAGTTTTTAGGGTGGTACGGAATGCCCACAATATGTTCGGTAACTCATCTACCCATCCGGCTCTTTCCCTTCCAAGTCGTGACTTGAATCCTTTCATCAGGCTTTTGTTTGCTCTTTCCACCAATCCGTTGGCCTGAGGGTGAGCTACGGCCGTGTTGATTTGTGTGATATTCAATCTTTCGCACCAACTTTTGAATGGATCTCCCACAAAATTACTTCCATTGTCCGTGACGATTATCTTGGGCAAGCCGAACCTGCATACTATGTTATTCCACACAAATTTTTTCACTTCTTTTTCGGTCGTCTTGGCCAGGGGTTTTGCTTCCATCCACTTACTAAAGTAGTCAATGGCTACGATCACATATTTTACTTTACCTGGAGCTTCGGGTAAAGGTCCTAGTACATCGAGGAACACCAGTCATATCCGAAGGATCCCATGCGAAAACGTCTTGGCTATTTTTGAGCAAAGTTATTAGCTGCCTTCTTCCTTCCTTTGAAATTTTTTTTCCTATTGTTACCAATTGCTATGGGTAAACCGGACGAACCAACACTTCTTCGGTTTCCGCTGTTCCTTCGTCTGTCGCGGGTTCTGGAAGACTTTCAACCTTCATTTCTTTTTCCATCAGGAATTTTTCTTCTAGCTTCCTGCATTCCGATATGATGACCGATCGAGTGACCAAAGTGGCAATACCTCTTGGTGTCGGGAATTTCATCATGGCGTGTATTGTGGAAGGGATAGCTCTTAATTTCTTCATTCCGGAACGTCCCAGTATTATGTTATAGGGAGAGGAAGATCTTACTACTGCGAATACCATAGTCGTCCGGCGATACAGTCCTTCGTTTCTGAAGCACACCTCTAGCTCTAGCTTTCCTAATGGATTTATCGCTTCTCCGGCGAATCCGACTAGCGGTGTATTCGTTTTTGTCAGTCGGGACTGGATAGAGGGGTCAAGGTTTAGAAAGCAATGTTCATACATTACTTCTATTGAAGCGCCTTGGTCTACGTATATCCTGCGTACAGTATACCCTTCGATCTCCGCTTCCACTATTAACGGTTCTTCTGAGGCATCTCCGGGGAGCACGGGAGGGAAACTTATAGGAGTGTTCATCCATTCCTCCTCCTGATCCCTGATTTTTCGTTTATATTTTCCTGCCGGATACCGAATCATATTGATGATTCGTACTTGGTTGGGGTGATTGTTATTTCTCTGGGGTATTCTCTCTCTTTGCCGAACATCACTGATCAAGTGGTCCAGTTTGCCCGTCTCCATAGCTTTTTTGAGCTGTTCTTTTAGGTTGTGACAGTCGTTGGTGAGGTGACCCTTTTCCCCATGATAGTCACAATACTTATCCATGTTTTCTCTGGCAGGTCTTCCTCTCAACGGAGGCGGTGCCGGAAGTCTAAGATGGTGTTCAGTTGCGAGGATTTCTTTGGGGGCTTTCGAGAGTGCGTTTAAGTCTAAGGGCCTGACATCCCTCCGGTTTACATCATTGCAGCGGTAATCCGTTCCGTACTCATTCCTGTTTGGGTTTTCATTCCTGGCTTGCCTGTAAGGCGCATAGTGATCATTTCGCCTGGGTCGGAATTCTTCCCGATGAGTATCTCGCCTACGATTCCCTCGGAAAGAGGATCGCTGCGTGCTCTGGTCGTTCCGGTTATATGAGTTGGGATGGTAATCTTTCCTGTAGTTATCTGCTCGTTCTCCTCTCGGTACCTCGGTCAACCGATATGCTCTCTCGGAACGAATGAAATCGTCTACCCTCATCATCATCTCGGTTACCGTCCGGGGGATCTTTTCAGAGAATCTTTTTGCCAACTCCGGACATTTACAACCGTCCATAAAAGAGGATATTTGCATCACCTCCGGAACTCCGGAAATACGACTAGCTTCATCGGTCCACCGTTCCTTGAATTCAGATAGGGCTTCGTTAGCTTTTCGGACAATCTTAGTTATCTCCATAGGGTCCTGGATACATTTCCTTTGTAGAGCAAATCTTCGCACGAATTGTTCACATAAAGCGTCCCAGTTGTCGATACTTCCTCGGGGAAGGCTATCGAACCATCCCAGAGCTGCATCATCTAAGGTTTGTTGAAACATCATACACCATATGGGCATAGGCCAGGCACCTTGGTTGGAAGCTCCTTCGAACCTTGTGACGTGATCATCCGGATCAGTGGATCCATCATACAACTTTATGTGAGACGGCATCGAGTATTTTGCATTTTTAGGTCCGATGAAATCGACTATCCTTCGGGTAAATGGGCTTTTGGATGCTGCCTTGAAAGGCTTGGAAAGATCGTCCGTCATTTCCTCTTCTGCTTTCTGAGCTTCGATATCCTGATGTTCTTCGTCCTCGAAATCGAGCCGAATAGGTTTGATCGGTGTTACTCCTGTGGCGTTGTGTTGTTGGATTAGAGCTTTCAATGCAGTGAGTTGGTTATGGATTTGTTCAACGCTACTTGGAGTTACTTCTGGGTTTTTCCCATTTCCTTCAGGTGTTGTTGGAGCAGGACATGTCATCTCTAAGTCAGGGTAGAGTGAATGACGAGTCCCACGGATGGCGCCAATTTGTTGAAGTAAAAGTTTGCTTCTACTTCGGACAAGCAAGGTGAATCCTTCGGACTATGGAATGGTCCTCCGGATTCAGGGTGATCCTAGTTGAGGGTTGATTGCTTCGGATATCTGCAAAACAGGTACGTCCGTTAGTCTCGCCCCGGGAATGTATCTCAGGACCAACCTCCGGCGTGAGAGTAAGTATATGTTCTTATAGAAAGAAGATATAAGTAATATTAGAGAGAGAAAGAATTAGTTAACCTTTAAGTGAAGATTTCTTTCTCTATTTATAGGCCTTCATCATGGAATGCCAGGCTGGTATGTACTTAGCTCCTTAATGTTTGCTAATTCATGCTCCATTATCATATACTTGGTGTACTTGTTTGTACTTTAACTCGTGTACTTATTAGTTTACCCGAATGGCTTTGATCTCCGGAGGGTTGAGGTCATGCGGACATTCTCAACCCTTCGGATATAGGTGTAAATAATTTAGATACATTTGTGTAAGTCTTATTTGACATAGATCCGGAAGGTATTTGATCGTCCGGCCTCGATCCGGAGGGTACATACGCCAACACATTTCGTAGTAATTTGGGGTGAGTGAACTTGGCCCGTGGACTTACGTAAATGTCCACAAAAGCCGACTTTAACAATCTTATCAAAAGAGATCGCGAATCGCGAGTGAGCCTTACTACTTTTGAGAGAGCAAAATCGCTTTTGTTAATGAGAGAAAATAGAAAACTTTTATGCAGTGTTGCTCTTAGATCACACTTTGCAACACACGGCAATTGAGCTAAATTTGTAATTCGTCCTTAGTTTTGACATGGTAACTAACCAGATGTGGCATTTGCGAACACTCGAACTTCGACAAGAATGTAGTTCCAAAATTAGTTAAACCGATCGATGTATGGCATATCGGCTTGAATAACCACATTATTTCCTGGAATACTTCTTTCATCAGGTCTATTCTGTGAATAGGAAAGTTTAAGGTTTTAGTTAAGCCAATATTCCATAATGTGCTGGTTGAAGATGATAAATCAAATAGTCACGTGTAATAAATTATCTTTGACATAAAACATAAACATCCTATCAAGATTTGAAATCAATTCCATAAAAATACAAAGAATTGCAAGGATTTGATTTATGGTTGCGATACAGGAAATTAATACTAGCAAGATCAGTTACAAAGAAAACCGAGATATAACAAAAATAACTCTAAATGTTGCTTGAATGAGAACTGAGTTGAACAAAGTGGCCATGCACTTTGAACACGCAGAATCTCATTATTGTTACATTATAAAGTTTCATGCTAAAACCCTTCACATTCTTTCTTATAAACAAATCACAATTTTACTCACCCATCCATGTGGGATAAAGTCAACCTATTTTTTCTTTGATCAAATTTAATTCAAAACACTTACACTAGGTCCAGTTTAGACACATAATACATCCTTATGAAGCTCTTAAGTCTTATTATCATTGAATATGTAACTCAATGATATGCCATTAATATATAGCACATAAGTTTGTGATTAAACGTGTTCAAAATATGTGAGAAAAAATGTTCTCTCACTAACAGTTTTGCAACATGTTACAAATCATAATTTTTTTATACACTTCATGTTCTACCTACCTCTAATTTTGTCAAACCACATTCGCAACATTTTGGCAAAAGAAGAAAAAAACCAAGGTTGTTGTGGTAAGTTATTATAATGTCAACGCGCGCTTACGAGAGTTTGAGCTTTAAAAGTTAATTAATTTATGAAATTAGATTTGTTATAAAAATTTATGGAAAAAGCTTTTGTAAGATATAAGCTACTAAGGTATATTATCACTTTAACCACAACAAAATGATCTAGTGGTAATGTACATATTACATAAGTTATTGCAAAAGTTTTAAGGTCCAAACATCATTTACGAGTGAGTTACGACTACCCATTTGGGAGTGACTAGTGAACCAAACGGTCACTGGGATATTTCGAGGGTTTACATTTCAGTATAGATTACCTGAGTAACTAGAACAGAAAAAACCTTAGCCATCTATCCATTTACTGTATTATCATTTTGTGAATATTAATAGAATCTTTATCCTAGCTAGCAGAGTGAGATTATTATCTGAGTAATAGGTGAGACCAGGGAAGGATCTATAGTTTAAGTATGGGGGCCGGTGCCCCATGGCTAGACGAAAAAGTTAAAATTTTAGTGTAATTTTTTATAATTTTGACCTTTTTTCGAAAGTGACCTCACCCAAAACTCAAATTGCCCTCACCAACATACTAAAACCTAACATTCAACGCTCTAAAGCCTTATAAATTATTCATTTCTAAGTAAAAATACTCAATTTATCATTACGATCTTATTTTTTTTTCTGCATTTTGGTGTTATTGCCAAAAAAAAAATAATAATAATAAAAAAAAAAAAAAAAAAAAAAAAAAAAAAAAAAATTGCCCCCACATCTATTTTTCTTGGGTGCATCACTGGGTGAGACATATATGAAATTTATATGGATTTAAGAATTCATAGTTTACTTGTCGATTGTTAGTTTACCTTTAACATATATATACGCATATCACTTTGTCAATATTTTTATTTCCTAACGTTAGGTATAAAATGGAAATTAGATTAGTATTTACGTACATGTGACATTTCATATTTTGTGAACATTTCGAGAAACCTATAAGAATTAAAAAGGTGACTATCCTTTTTCTTATGTAGTAATTTGGTTGAGTGAACATGGATCGTGGACTTGCATAAATGTCCACAAAGCCAACTTTAACAATTTTATAAAAAGAGATCTCGTGAGTGAGCTCACGACTCTTGAGAGAGGCAGAGAGCAAACTCACTTTTGTTGATGAGAGAAAATAGAAAATTTTTATGCAGTGTTGAACTATGAATGTCGATTTCGGTGTCATTCCTAAACACTGATCTCGAGCTTGTATGTAGTATTTACTAGGCAATATTGAACAACATCGTATGCTACAAATGAGCACTTTAACATACTCGTACTTTTGAAGAAAAACACTTGACAAAAATCATCTCTTATTCAAGACCATTTCTGTTTGTGAGCTATAGAACACATAACAAGATTTAGGTAAAATATTGTAAAGTGGAAAAATTGACAACAACACTAAATTTGTTGTGTTTAAACGCGCATAACCTCTGCTGGAGTGTTTAGAACTTTACCGAGGGACCACATAAGAGCGCCATATACCCTCATCAGCTACAATACACAAAAGCCACTACTAAGCTCCAAAATGGCAACAACGTGAACACAAACAAACTAAGATCAGAACGGGAAATTTTGTACAAGCGGATAACCCAAATAACTTAATGTCCATAAATTTTGCATGTTTTAAGGATAAATTGGTATGCAAAAATGATTATGAAAATCTACTAATTCAATAATAATATAGCTGTCAAGTATAATCAACTAGCTAAAAGACCCGTGAAATTCACGGGTATTTTAAAGAAAAGTTAAAAAGGTACATAATGTTGATATCTTGTGTAATAAGATGGCGTAAGAAACATATAAAAATATCGTGTTTGTCAGAGTAAATGTCGAGAAACTAAACATACACATTCCAACAATTGCCAAATAAGTTAAGAAAAGCATAAAATCATATACAAACATATTGTAGTTTATGATTATGATACAATACGCAATTAAGGTTGAATTTCCACAAACTCATACATTAGCAAGATCACGATGATGCCTTCATCTAGTTGATGCTCGAAACCTAACACCAAAGCAATTCTCATTGAAAGCCCTCAAACGCCCATTTAGATTGCCACTCAAAAAAATTTGCAATATCATTCTATCATTAGAGAACAAATAACATTCCATAATACCTACATAACTATAATGCATGAAAAATAACATCTCAATAATGATGACGGAAGATTAAAATAGAATCTGAAACCAAAAGAAAAGGCAGTGAGATCTAATTGAAGTCTACCTGGTTAGGGACCACATAATTGTTCCTAATATGCGTAAAGGATCCTCTAACAACTTCTGCTCCATATGTGAAAAAATATATATATTGACCGAAAGAACAGTGAAGATATGATACCCATTAAGCAAAATATTTCCTGCAAATCAATTCAATATTAAGCACACTATACGATACCCATTACGCAAAATATTTCACAAAACTTATTAAGACAAGTTTAACATACTCGTACTTTTGAAGAAAAACACTTGACAAAAATCATCTCTTATTCATGACCAATTCTAATTGTGAGCTATAGAACAAATAACAAGATTTAGGTAAAATATTGTAAAGTGGAAAGATTGACAACAACACTAAATTTGCTGTGTTTAAACGCGCATAACCTCTGCTGGAGCGTTTAGAACTTTACCGAGGGACCACATAAGAACTCCATATACCCTCTTCAGCTACAATACACAAAAGCCACTACTAAGCTTCAAAATGGCAACAACGTAAACACAAACAAACTAAGATCATAACGGGAAATTTTGTACAAGCGGATAACCCAAATAACTTAATGTCCATAAATTTTGCATGTTTTACGGATAAATTGGTATGCAAAAATGATTATGAAAATCTACTAATTCAATAATGATATAGCTGTCAAGTATAATCAATTAGGAGGTCTTATGAATTGACATTAACTAGAGCGATTAACAACCCATTTCCTTTTAGCTAACTTATTTGATCTTGCACGTTCAGAAGTGTGATGTGAAAAATAACCCAAAAGTCATTCAAAGTAAACTGTTTGAAACAACATCATCTAATTCTAACAAACATTCAGAGGAAATGCAATCTTTCATACATGTTGGGTATCAACTTGATTAGCCTTGTTCAAGACCATGCGTATTTTATCATCATTTCCTCTTAGGGACGCTATGACACGTTGTGAAGTCATAGCTTCTTTGTGTTCTTTGCTTTTCGCATGATAATACTCCAGGAGTGTCCACAAATGTAATATGCTCCGGCAGCTTTAACAAAAACACAGCATACAATTAGCATCCGAGAAAATCATGATATATCCAAGAGACCAAGACAAATAAGTTGAGGAAAGTCACAAATTTAATTCTTGTTAGACATGCCCATCCGTAACACAGGTTATATTAGTTAACGTAGCGCTATGTCAGCGCCACGTCAGTTTTACCACTTTAACTTTAACTCACAAAAAAACACCCTCATTCATAACTCAACCTTAACTCAACAATTTGGGCCCCACTTTTATCATTTTTTTCAATTATTTAAACAAATACAAATTAAAACAAATTACATTTTTTTAAACAAATCACTAAAAATACAAATGTTATTTACTAAAAAAAAATAATAAAAAAAAAAAAACACAAGGACTGAAAATGTTATTACTTTAAACAAGAAACCACAAGGACTGAAAATGTTATTTGCAAATGTTTTCTTCTTCTTCTTCGGAGTAAACCTGCAACACACACAAAACACACACATAACACACACACGAAACTCAACGAAAAACCATTTAAATCATTTAAATCGGAAGAAAAAAAAGAAAAAAAAAAAGAAAGACGCTTAACCCGGCGTTAGCACGCTAACGTGGTGCGTTAACGCACCTCTAATGCCGGAGGACACAAGCGTAACGCACGTTAACGCAGGCCAAAAATGCATTTAACGCCCCTCGAACGTTATGGCTGCGCATGCTCTTAAGGTTCTCAGTTACAAAAGATTCTCAACTTTGTCAAAAAATGTGCGAACCAGGGGTGTGCACGGTTCGGTTTGGGTCGGTTTTTGGCTAAAACCGAAACCGAACCGAATATTTCGGTTTTTATAAAACCCAAACCCGAAACCGTTCGGTTTTTGGCGGTTCGGTTTTTTCGGTTTATCATCGGTTTCGGTTCGGTTTTTCGGTTTTTTCGGTTTCTAACCGTTTATATTTGGGCATGGCAAATTTATACCAAAAAACTTGTATTATATAGAAAATTGGTTATTTTTATTTACTTTTTTATTGTCAATGTAAGCATAATAATATTTATTGCATAATTCTATAATTACACATATAGATGAGACACACACACACATGCAAGTGAACACACACATAGTATGATCATCGTTATAAACTTATTGATATATTATCAAGTAAACACACGACACGACAAACACGCATATAAACATAAATGTTATGATAAATATTTTATAAATCTACCCACAAAATGAATATGACTTTATAAATTTGATTTATTTAGTTATTTATTCATATTATATTAATTATATATTATTATATAAGAAAATCGGTTCGGCTCGGTTTTTGCGGTTCGGTTTTTGGACGAAAACCGAAACCGAACCGTATATTTCGGTTTTTGAAAAATTAAAAACCGAACCATCGGTTTTTATTTTCGGTCGGTTTTTTCGGTTCAGTTTTTTCGGTTTTCGGTTCGGTTTCGGTTTTGTTTGCTCACCCGTAGTGCGAACTTCCAAAATTGTCAAAACTTGATTTTTTTTTAGAGAAAATTCTTTATTTACCCCAATAGTACACATGTGTGTACCCTATATACCCAAAAAAAAATCAACTTCCCCAAATACCCCATGGGCGACTCTCTCATAAGAATTCTTAGGCAACTTTCACAGAATTGTGTCAAGTGTCCATTTGGTAGGTGGGGTTTTTATTTTATTTTATTTTGTATATAGTAAATTACTAGTACACCCTTTACACCAAAACCCTATAAAAGAAGAGTTATAACTTATAACCCTTAACTCTTTCTTCTCTCTCTAGCCGCCACCACCACCTACACCATCACCGGCCGCCCCACCGAACACCACCACCGCCCACTGTGACACCACACCGCCACCACCAAAGCCTCCATCGTGACCTCCTTTGCTATTTTAACCACCACACGCGCCCAAGAAACCATCACCACCACCACAAGCACCACGTTCGACCGGATCCGGTCAAGATCCGGCCAGATCCATGGCTAGTGGTTGTTACGGCGTTGGTGTATCTCATTGATGGTGGCTTCAAGATCCGGCGTTGGTGACGACTTTTGTTTCATACGATCTTTTTAGATCCGTATTTTGGTGACGACTTTAAAGATCAGGCGTTGGTGACGACCGGATCCGGTCAAGATCCGGCCAAATCCATGGCTAGTAGTTTGTTGTTTGTTGATTTTTTTTATTGGGTTCAATGATTTTGGTGATGATGGTGGATCTGCTGCATAGGAAGATTTGGGTTCAATGATTCAATGATTCATAGGAAGATTTTGGGTTCAATGATTCAATGGTGGACCGGCCAGATTATTAGGTTCAATGATTCAATGATTCTGGGTTTTTTTTTTTTTTTTTTTTTTTTTTTTTAATGAAGATTTGGGTTTCAATGAAGATCTGGGTTGTGTGTAAAAACCTTTTGGTATGCATTATTGTTTAAATATGAAAAAAATTAACATTGGTTATTTTTTCAGTCATTGTAGCGGTATGCACTTTGCGTTGCTATATATTTGAGTGTTTAGTTGATTGTATGTATTTTGGTATGCATTATTGTTTATGGACTAAATTACACCGTTCGTCCTTGTGGTTTACGTTGACCAACAAGTTTCGTCCTTTGACCAAAAAAGGTTTACCGTCCATCCTTAAGTGGCAAACGTTATCTACCGTTAGTCCTTCCTTCTAACAGCCCTTGTTAACAGCTGTTAAGTCACTTTGCTTGATACCCAAATGAGGGTATAACTGTAAATTTACTATATATTTTTTTTAAACATTAATTTTCCAGGAAAATGTAATTACTATTCTATACAAATGTAACCCCAATTCACTGCTAAAACTATAACTGATGCAACTATACACACCGACTAATGAACATACATGGATAATAATTGAAGAACACCAACTAATACATACAAATATTCTAATATAAACCTAAAAGAACAACTGATAACACATTTATAAAAGATCCACTATCTATATACAGTATGTAATTACTAGTTATTTGAATACAAAAATAAATAATCGAATGACACACCATTAATACACAAACAATATCCTAAAATGTATCAAGAACTAATTGTAGGATTAGATGAAGTGACGATCCGAATGGACAGCAGATTATTGTGGTGATTATTAAGATAAAGTGAAGATATAGAAAGGTTAGGTTTTGTGGTCGGTTAACCATTGCTCCAGCCACCATAAGTCCACGCTACAACTCCCATCCACTTCGCCATACAACTGTCACCGCCATCACTACAACAACCACGCCGCCGCCACCGTCATCTACACCACAACATAACCCACCACACCGCCTCATATTACTCCAACTGCTTCTTTTTTCCCACTACTAAAATCATCCATATCGTCATCCACAACAACTATCCACCAAACCTGGAAATTAAAACTATCCACCACCACCTACCCTTTTATCAACAACTCTAATTAAAACATACATGAAGTGATAAAACCCACTTGAATGTCAACAACAATGTCAATTTTCACCCAGATCTGTGGTTGATTCTTGCTTCTCAACAAACCCAAAACGAAAATTAAACCTTAAAGTGGACAGAGATGGAAGATAAGATAGAGATGAGGCGATATTAAAACCCATTTGAATATCAACAACCATGGTTTTCATCTTCATCCTTCATACCTATTCTAAACGATTTTCACCCAGATTTTTATGTTTTGAATTTTAAAGATTTGTGTGTTTTTGTTAGAATATATAGAGGACAGAGATGGAAGATAAAAGAGAGATGAGGAGATATTTGATCTTGTTTTTGGATTGATTTGATTTAATACTAGTTTTGTTAGGTGGATAGATATGAGAGAGAGGATGAAAAAAGAAACTGTATATGGATTGGTAGTGATACTAGTGGATGATGATGGGTTGGGAAAAGACTAAAATACCCTCGATGGATGAGTGACTAACACCGGTTAGTGTAGCCCGTTAGAGTGGAGGACTAACGCTACATAACGTTTGCCACTTAAGGATGGACGGTAAACCTTTTTTGGTCAAAGGACGAAACTTGTTGGTCAACGTAAACCACAAGGACGAATGGTGTAATTTAGTCTTGTTTATGTGTTTGCTGCAGTGAATTTCATGTTTTCTTGGTCGTCAATAAGTACTAGATATCTCTTTGTTCTATGTAGTTGTGAATTTGTTTGTATGCTAATTGTTTTGGTATATGAGTGGTTTCATTAAACTTGAAAATGTTATATACAAGGATCAAAATAGTAGTTAATTAAAAAACAAAACAAAAAGTCGCTCAAGAAATGTGGTGGCCGGAGAAGGTGGTGGTGGCCGGAGTAAGTGGTGGTGCCGGAGTTGGTACAATAATCAAAATGTACAAATTTTAAAGCAATAGGTACAAAAGAAAGTGTGAGGGTATATATGTAATTTACATTAAAAGAAATTAAAAAATAATATTAAAAAACCGTACTTTTTAGCTAAATGACAAAATAGCAAAGTCGCTCAAGAAAGTAGGTCCTAGTCGCCTAAGAAATTAGTGGGTTAGTTGTACTATGCAAGTACAAAGTGGGGACAAACAAATGGACACTTGTCACAATTCTGTGAGAGTTGCCTAAGAATTCTTATGAGAAAGTCGCCCATGAGGTATTTGGGGAAGTTGATTTTTTTTTGGGCATATAGGGTACACACATGTGTACTATTGGGGTAAATAAAGAATTTTTTCTTTTTTTTAATACATTCTTGGAGTAATTATAATTTCTCTAACTTAATCAAGAATTTTAAAAAATCTCAAAATTCCAAAAACACAACGAAAATGTGTACTTTTTCTGACATTTCTACATAATTTATGTACAGAGATGTACGTCTTTACTCTTTCGCGAACTTGATGTGCTGTTTTGCAGGGGTTATTTCCGTATAAACTCTAAAGAATTTTCTCTTTTTTTAATACATTCTTGGAGTAATTATAATTTCTCTAACTTAATCAAGAATTTTAAAAAATCTCAAAATTCCAAAAACACAACGAAAATGTGTACTTTTTCTGACATTTCTACATAATTTATGTACAGAGATGTACGTCTTTACTCTTTCGCGAACTTGAGGTGCTGTTTTGCAGGGGTTATTTCCGTATAAACTCAAAAAGAGTACATTTATTAAAGGCAAATATCAATCAAACCTACCACTACTTCTCTCTCTAGAAATTTCTCCAACCTCTCACTAGTTTCCATCCCAGCAAAGCTTCGCTAACCAAATAATTTCCGACAGTGATCTCCTTTTTACTTTCCCTTTTTTCAATAATAATCCTTACCTATAGATCTGTCGCTGCCCACTGACGCCGCTCGCTCGCCGTTTGCTGATGCTGCCTCTCTGGTCCGTCATCGAAGGCTGCTGCGTGCTGCTGCGTAGGGTTCGACTCTAGATCTGTTAGGCTTTTGTTTGGCTCCTTTAAGGATGCCTAGTTTATCTTCTATGTATGTATTATGTACTTAGTGTACTTTCGTCAAGCTACACTTTATATGGTTGTATCAGTCAAAGCTCACTCGGGTGATTCCCCCCACCTTTGAATGGTGTTGCTGTAGGCTGTCTCAATTATTTGGTGTATGTCTTGTTTGGCTTAACTTGTTATGTTTCGATGTAACTTGTTATGTTGTATCTTCCTCTATTTGTGAGGTTTGTAATAAAATGAAATCTTTGTATAAAAAAAAAAAAAAAAAAAAAAAAAATTAAAGGCAATTGAGTTAAATTTGCAATTCGCCCTTAAGTTTTGGCTTGGTGACTTGTCGGATTTGGCATTTGCGAACACTCGAACTTCATGGAATACTTCTTTCATCAGGTCCATTCTGTGAATAGGAAAGTGCTAGGTTTTAGTTACGCCAATATATATATTCCATAATGTATTGGCTGAAGATGATGAATCAAATAGTCACGTGTAATAAATTTTCTTTAACAGTTAACATATAAGCATCCTATGACGCTTTGAAATCAATACCATCAAAATACATATTTGATTCATGGTTGTGATACAAGAAATAATTCATACCCATAATATATATGTATAAATTATTCATACCCATAATATATATGTATAAAAACCAATAGATATTACAAAAATAACTTTAAATGTCGCCTCAATGATGTTGCTGAAAGTGTTAAGTATACTTATTACTTAATACTCACACAACCTCATTATCGTAACATTTTAAAGATTCATGCTAAAACACTTCACATTCTATGTTATAAACACATTAGAAGTTTACTCACCTACCCATGTGGGATAAACCCAACCTATTTTTTCTTTGATCAACTATAATTCAAAACACTTACACTAAGTCCAGTTTTAGACACATAATAATCCTTGTGAAGTTCTTAAGTCTTTATATCATTGAGCAAGTAACTCAACGATATGTTGTTAATACATAGCATATAAGTTTGTGATTAAACATGTTCAAAATAAGCGAGAACAACGTTCTCTTGCTAACAGTTTTGCAACATGTTGTTCTAACATGATACACAAATCATAATTTTTTATACACTTCATGTTCTACCAACCTCTAATTTTGACAAACTACATTAGCAATTTTTGGCAAGTGAAGCGAGATTGGTAATCTTGAGGATCGTCTATGTGATTAACTCTGCTTTTTTAAAACAACATTGCAATTTCTATCTTCAGCAACCTATATGGACCATATATTTAATTTACTTTACTTATGAGCTCGAACTAGGCTCAAGGAGATTTGAATTGACTCGAACTCAACTCGTTCAATACTAATCTATAACATAAAATTTAACTATGAGAATTATCACATGAGCATATATATATATATATATATATATATATATATATATATATATATATATATATATATATATATATATATATATATATATATATATATATATATATATATATATATATAACACCACGTTAATAAAAGAAGGGATACAAAACATTGAGATATGTAATATTTGGGAACATAGTTAATCGTAGTATTTTCAATTTAAGTAACCTATCTCAATATTTTGTTAATGTTTTGCATATTTCAAAATATTAACATGATTAGTGTATGCAATTTTATAAGCATTTTGATAAGTATGGTGATGTGAATGTCGATGTAGAAACTTTGCTTGTCTATTTCGTTTTGAACAAAATGCATGTTTTTCTTTTTTTTCTCCTCGAAAACTGTCTGCTTTTTTCCCGACAATGATAGACCTAGTAATGGTCCTAATGGAAGAAAATTGTTTGCTTCTTATTTAGTAACTTTGATTGAGTGAACAACGTCTGTGGACTTGCGTAAATGTCCACATAGCCAACTTTGACAATTTTATTTGAAGAGATTGATACGACTCTTGAGAAAGCCTGCCCATTTTTGTCGATGAGAAAATAGAAAATGGTTAGGGCAAATAATAAAAAAATGTAATATACTTGTCACAATTTCATCGAATGGGTAGTGAACTATTTTTTTTTATTTATTTTGAGGGTAATTTTCTTTCAAAATCAACATCTTTAGGGTATTTTGTAAAAAATTTGGACAATTTTGCCCCTCATAGCCAATACAATTTTTTTTTCCCGAAGGGCAAAATTGTCCAAAAATTTTGCAAAATACCCTAAAGATGATGAATTTGAAAGAAAATTACCCTCAAAATGAAAAAAAATAGTTCACTACCCATTCGATGAATTTGTAGCAAGTATATTACCTTTTAATATCATTTGCCCAAATGGGTATGTAGTAATGACATATGAATGTCTAGTTCAGTGTCGATCCTAAACACTGTTCTCGAGTTTGCATGTACTTTGCGGTATTTGAACTACATCTTACAATACTACTAATGAGCACTTTGACATGTTTTTGGAAAAAAACACTACGACAAAAATCAACTCTTATTCAACACAAAACTATTATGCTTTAGTAGTAAGTGTCGTGTTCATTGGCTAATGACAATTAAAAAGATTTAGGTCAAATAATATAAAGTGGGAAAATTAACAAAGATCTAATGTAGCAATGTCGTATAACATTCTCTTGTTTGAGAGGTGAATAACGAAGGTTTGAATCCGGCTTGCTGGTTTGGCTTTTTTTTTTCTTCTTTTTCTTTCACAATGATACTTATTTTGGTTAAATATATTATAGCAAGAAAGATAACACTATTGATAGCTTACAATAGTTTGAGCTTTAAAAATTAATTATATGAAATAAGAAGTTTTTGTTAAACAGCTTTTGCAAGATATAAGCTTTTATAATACTCCGTATAAGGTAATGAAAATGAGTTTTTAGATATAAGTAGAGCTTGTAATTAACCAAATTAGTTAAATGTCTTTTAAAATATTATAAATAAACACCTAGAATATATTTCAATTTAATATAAGTTTTTTTTTTTTTTTTTTTTTTTTTTTTTTTTTAAATGTTACGTTAGATAATAAGCTCAAACCTTTAAGTAATTCGTCAAACGCTTATATGAAAAGAAAACATTAAGCTTTCAGCTTATAGTATAAGTTATAGCTCTAATTATTTTTGCCAAACATACCCCAGGCCCATATTATCACTTTAACTACCGCCCAACAATCTAGTGGTAATGTACTTAAGTTATTTTGAGGGTGTGAACCGAACAGTCAGTGGACTATTTCGAGGGTGTACATTTGAGTATTTTGAGCGTGTACGATTCATTATACTTGAGTAACCTAAAAAAAAAAAAAAAAAAAAAAAAAAAAAAAAAAAAAAAAAAAAACTTAGTTGTTTATGATTTTACCGTATTATCATATTGTGAATATCAATGGATCTTTCACCTTGCAGAGTGAGATTAATGATTAATCTTATCAAGTAATAGGCGAGACATATCTGAAATTTATATGGATTTAAGAATTTATAGCTTAGTTATGAATTGTCAGTTTACCTAAAAATTATATTTATCACTTTGTCAATATTTTTTATTACCTAACGTAATGTATAAAATGGAAATTAAATTAGTATGTACATACATGTTAACATTTCATATTTTAAAACATTTCGATAAACCTATAAGAAAAAGGTCACTTTCTTATGTAGTAATTTTGGGTGAGTGAACTTGGTCCGTGGACTTGCGTAAATGTCTACAAAGCCAACTTTCACAATTTTATCAAAAGAGATCGCGACTCGCGAATGAGCCTCACTATTCTTGAAATAGCAAAATCGTTTTTGTTGATGAGAGAAAACAGAAAAATTTTATGCAATGTTGAACTATGAATAACACTGATCTCGAGCTTGTATGTAGTATTTACTATGCAATATTGAACCACATCTTATGCTACAAGTGAGCACTTTAACATACTCGTGCTTTTGAAGAAAAGCACTTGACAAAAATCATCTCTTATATAACACCAATTCTATTTGTGAGCATTAGTAGACAAATAACAAGATTAAGTCAAATACTGTAAAGTGGAAAAATTGACAACAGCTTTTGATGGTGTAGCTGGATAACATATTTCCGTTCCATAAGGATTGCTAGGGTTCGAATCCGGCTACGCTCTCTTTGATGTTTTTTTACTTACAGTGATATTTACTTTGGGTGAATATCATTGTTGCTTACATGAAAGAGCACATGTACATTTGTTCGATTCTGAATTATAATTTATTTATTTGTTAACGTGAATGTTAAAAAAATCATTCAAAATTATTATTTTTAGATTTCGCACAAATTTTAATAAACACTAAAATTATATATGAGTGGAATTAATTTTTTATTTTTTTGGCTCAGAATAATAAGATCAAATCCGAGTCAACAATTTTTTTAATTCACAGTTTTTGGTGTAGCTATGTGCGATATGAGCATATATTAATTTGCTTTTATACAAGATTCTAGAGAAAGAAATATGAATGCATCTACACAAGAATGTATACAAACGACATTACATGATGGACAAACATACCCATTTTTCTCAATATCACGAGCTTCTAACTTTAGTCGTATGGGTTCCTGAAGTTCTTTAACAGATCAGGAATGTCATATCCCAACATGTCATCCACCGTTTGGATCATTTTGGGCTTCAGTTTTTGGAAGTTGTCGAGATTGTAACCGCCCAGTCTCTCCCTGAAGTTTTCTACATATGGAAAATCCCCTGCTGGTAAGTGATGCTCCCTTTGAACCTGTTAGCAAAATCACGTGAGAGAACACAAGCAAATTTCATGAAGTTGTAATTTTAAGGGGAAAACGAACCTTTGCAAAAACGTCTTCAAGGTTATCAATGAGTTTTTGTTGAGCTTTAGCCTTGCCAATCATCGAGGGCATTTCTTTTTTAAGATGGCTAATGATAAAAGCATGAATCTTGGCGGCTCTAGCACGTTTTACAAACTCGTTAATCCGTAAACAAAAATAAATAGTAATAAACTAGAACGGTACCCACGCAATGCGGCGGCGGGTACCTGTTATTATATCTTGCGTTATTTGGTTATTCGGTTACACATTTAGTTGTCTTTATGCTTTATAAGTAGAGATGGTTAAGCCAAATAATTTTAGTTTGAACAACTAACCTGCATCCTAACAAACTTCCTAACCAACTTGCTTCGTAACCAACTTGCTTCCTAACCAATTAATTTTGAAATCCTTCCATAATAAGCAAGTAAAAGTCTGAATTTTAAGCCTTTCTAATTATAGAATAGTCCCAAATACATTATATAGTAGTATAGATGTGACAGAAGCTTTAAAATAAAAATGAGAAACAAAGGAACATGAGAGAATCCAATAGAGCCTATGAAACTTAAGAAACTTACTCTGCGATCACAAGCTTTCTCGGGTATGTCTTTGAACTTTGAAGTCACTAAGAAGATCATCCAGCTCTTTCCCAAACAGCTCAGTTCCAATTGGCCCACCAGTAACCGAATAAATAGGTTTGTCACTGAAAGAACTGACATATAAAAAGATAAGTGTAAGTTTTAGACTGAGCAATCAAATGGAAAGGACGGAACATAGTCACAGAAAAACACTATTGAAACGGACCCACACATTCTGGCCCAAAGTATGTATTAAAAAGTTGTATTCACAGAATCAAAGTATGAGCATAGCCGATATAAACACGCATAACCTCTGGAGTGTTTAGAACTTTATCGAGGGGACACATAAGAGCTCCATATACCCTGATCATCAGCTACAATACATAAAAGCCACTTATAAGCTTCAAAAATGGCAACAACGTGAACAAAAACAAACTAAGATCAAAACGAGAAAACTTGTACTAGCGGAGTTAGGTTGACCCAAATATCTTAATGTCCATAAATTTTGCATGTTTTACAGATAAATTGGTGTATGCCAAAATGATTATGAAATCTATTAATTTGATAATAATAGAGTTGGTAAGTATAATCAGTTAGGACGTTTTATGAATTGACAATAAACTAGAGCGACTAAAAACCCATTTCCTTTTAGCTAACTTACTTGATTTTACACATTTAGAACTTCGGAAGTGTGATGTGAAAAATAACCCGAAAGTCATTCAAAGTAAATTGTTTGAAACAACATCATCTAACAAACATTTAGAGAAAAATCGGAAATGCAATCTTTCATACCTGTTGGTATCAACTTGACCAGCCTTGTTCAAGATCATGCGTATTTTATCATCATTTCCTCTTAGGGATGCTATGACACGTTGTGAAGTCATAGCTTCTTTGTGTTCTTTGTTTTTCGCCTGACAATACTCCACGATTGTCCACAAATGTAATATGCTCCAGCAGCTTTAAATGAGAAAACACGGCATACAATTAGCATCGTAGAAAATCATTATATATCTAAGACATATAAGTTGAGGAAAGTCACAAGTTTAACTCTTGATAAAGTTCTCAGTTACAAAATATGCTAGTTTCTCAACTTTGTCCCAAAATGACCTAATAGCAAACACCTAAAATGTTCAAACTCCCAAATTGTTATAACTTGATTTTTTTCATACATTCTCTGAGTAATTTCTCAAACTTAGACAAGAAATTTAAAAAATCTCAAAATTTAGAAAAATACCACAAAAATGTGTACTTTTCCTGACATTTCTACATAATTTATGTACAGATGTACTTCTTTATTCTTTCGAGAAATTGAGATGTTTTGCAAGTCATTTTCTTATAAACTCAAAAAGAAAACATTTAGGGTGCGTTTGGTGCCCATTCCTGGGAATTAACTATCACTATTAAAGTCTAGTTGGTGTTTGTTTAGAGTGCCTGGGCCCACAACTATTACTATGAAAGTCTATTATTTTCCATACTCCATATGTGGCTAGAGAGTGGGGAATGGAACTTTCATAGTTAAGTACTATCAAACTCATACCCATTGTCATTCCTCTCAGCTAAGATATTATGGAATATTGAGTTAAATTTGTAATTCACCTTTAGTTTTGGCATGGTAACTAACCGGATGTGGCATTTGCTAACACTCAAACTTCGACAAGAATGCATCTTCCAAATTAGTCAAACCGTTGTAATGTTGTATGGCATATCGATCAGCTTGAACAACAACAGTATTTCCTGGAATACTTCTTTCATCAAGTCCATTCTGTGAACAGGAAAGTGTAAGGTTTTAGTTACGCCAATATTCCATAATATGTTAGCTGAAGATGATAAATCAAATAGTCTCGTGTAATAAATTTTCTTCAACAAAAAAGATAAGCATCCCATAAAGATTTGAAATCAATTCCATCAAAATACAAGGAATTGCAAGGATTTGATTCATGGTTGCCATATAGGAAATTATTCATACCCATAAGTGAGCTAGGTGTGGGAGTAATGAATAATGCGTTTACCTTCCCAATAACTAAAATACACTCCCTAGCAAAAAACCAATAATACTCATTGGTGCATGTAGGTCTCACAAAATACCCCACCAAAATAAGCCAAAATCTTTTTTTTTTTTTTTTTTTTTTTTTTTTTTTTTTTTTTAAAAAAAAAAGAGTTTGATTGACACCAGTGAGTAAACCAACTAGGAACGAACGGCGAGAACCATATGGTGCATTTGTTGGTCATCAAAGGAACGAAGAATGGCGCGTGATTTCCTCCCCGCACCAAGTACTCTAAGCAAGATTAGCTACAAAGAAAACTAATAAAACACAATATATGATATAACAAAAACAAACTCTAAATGAATGGCGAGCACCATATGGTGCAGTTGTTAGTCATCAAAGGAACGAAGAATGGTGTGTTTTCCTCCCTACACCAAGTACTCTAAGCAAGATTAGCTACAAAGAAAACCAACAAAACACAACATATGATATAACAAAAACAAACTATAAATGTCGTTTAAATGAGATTCATTTGGGATGAGATTGTTAAGAATGTGTTCAAAACAATCTAAACACAAACAATCTCATTATAGTAACTTTTTAAAGTTTCTTGCTAAAACTCTTCACATTCTTTGTTTTAAACACATCACAAGTTTACACACCTACTTATGTGGGATAAAGGAGCTGGCAAATCGTGTCTTAACAGGTCTTAACAGGTTTTGAGCGCGCGAATATCATAAGTTTCAAACATGAAAACGACTCGTTTAACACTTGGTTTTGGTGGTTTGAGTATGACAGATATACGTTTTATGTATCAAAAAAGTTAAATATTGAACCCTAGAATACTAAAAACAATTATTTTAAAAAATAAAAAAATTACCTAGTACATTTTTTCTTTTAACAGGTCCTAACAGGTACCCAATTTGCCAGCTCTAGATAAAGTTAACCTATTTTTTCTTTGATCAACTATAATTCAAAACACTTGCACTAGGTCGGGTTTTAGACACGTAATAAATCTTTATAAACCACTTAAGTCTTTATATCATTGAATAAGTAACTCAATGATATGTCGTTAATGCATAGCTCAGAAGTTTGTGATTAAACGTGTTCAAAATCAGAGAGAAAAACGTTTTCTCACTAACAGTTTTGCAACATGTTGTTCTAACATGATATACAAATTATAATTTTTAACTTCATGTTCTACCTACCTCTAATTTTATCAAACTACATTTGCAACTTTTTGGCAAAAAAGAAGAAGGAAAAAAAACTAGGTTGTTGTGGTAAGTTATTGTAATGTCAAGGCGCGCTTACGAGATTTTGATCTCTAAAAGTTAATTAATTTATGAAATAAGATTTGTTGGTTTTACAAATTTAGAAAAAAAAATAATTAAAAAAAAAAGAATAAAAAACTTTTGTAAAATATAAGCTTCTAAGTTAACAGTATAAGGTACAGTTCTAGTTAACTTAGTCAAATATACCCATGCCCATATTATCACTTTAACCGCCACCAAATAATCTAGTGGTAATGTACATAAGTTATTGCAAGAGTTTTAAGGTCCAAACATCATTAATGACTACGCATTTGGGAGTGACTAGTGAACTGAATAGTCGCTGGGATATTTTGAGGTTGTACATTTTTTAGTATAGATTCATTATAGCTGAGTAAACAGAACAGAAAAAAATCTTAACCGTCTATCCATTTACCGTATTAACATTTTGTGAATAGAAAATGATTGGGAGACCTAAATGTATGACTATATGCCTAAAGTGATGTGGAATTGTTTTATTGGTTTGTGAAGTAATAGGTCCATCTACTGTCACCAATAAGTGATACCACATAAGATTAAACATGTATTTAGGCACACGAGTTAGGGATGCCAATTAATGCTCTTTGTGTATATCAATAGACCTTTAACCTAACAGAGTGAGATTAATGTTATCAAGTAATAGGCGAGACATATTTGAAATTTATATGGATTTAAGAATTTATAGTTTAGTTGCTAACTGTAGTTCGCCTAAAATCACTTTGTCAATATTTTTAATAAACTTCGTCCGTATGTAGTAATTTTGGGCGAGTGAACTTAGTCCGTGGACTTGCGTAAATGTCCACAAAGCCAACTTTAACAATTTTGTCAAAAGAGATTGCGACTCGCGAATGAGCCTCACTATTCTTGAGAGAGCAAAATCGCTTTTGTTGATGAGAGAAAATAGAAAATTTTTATGCAATGTTGAACTATGAATGTCCAGTTAGGTGTCGTTCCTAAACACTGATCTCGAGCTTGTATGTACTGTATTATTTACTATGCAATATTGAACTACATCATATGCTACAAATGAGCACTTTAACATACTTTTGAAGAAAAACACTTGACAAAAAATCATCTCTTATTCAACGCCAATTCTATTTGTGAGCTATATAGTGTTAGCTGTATATTCATTATAATTGATTTGTACTTATCGGTTTCTAGTCACTGATTTGTAATTGATTTGTAATTGATGAGCTGGAGATTAGGTTGTCATAAGTAGTTACCGAAAATACATTTGTAATACTATTAGTAGGATATATATCTCCATTCTTTGAAACATTATGATTATCAATACAATTCATAATCTCATTCACGTTATCATATAGATCATCTACTATTAAACAATTATTACTCTATTATGAAAGATTAGACAACTAACAAGATTAATGTCAAATATTATAAAGTGAACAAATTGTCAATTGTTTGCGGTGGCAAACCGGATAGCATTGTTCCCTTCCTTAAAGATGGCGAGGGTTCGAATCTGGCTCTGATCTGTTGACTTTTTTTTATTATTTACAATGCTATTTACCGTATTATCTGTTGACTTTTTTTTTTATTATTTACAATGCTATTTACCGTATTTTCATATTGTGAATATCAATGGATCTTTCACCTTGCAGAGTGAGATTAATGTTATCAAGTAATAGGCCAGACATATCTGAAATTTTTATGGATTTAAGAATTTATAGAGTAGTTGCGAATTGTTACCTAAAAAAGTGAAAAACATACTATGTCACTTGAGTTTTTTATGAGTCCATCGTGATTTAAAAAATTAATTAACAAAGTACGTGTATTTAAAAATAATTAACATAATGTTGAACTTTTTTCTATTACTTTAAGAAAATCATTAAAACCCATGGTAGTTTTCATATCAGCCATCGTTCTCATCCCATTCTCGCATATACTCATTTCTTTCATCCTCTTCGTCCTGATGACTCTTCCATTAGTTGTGGTGATGATGTACAACGTGATTCTCACGTCATCACTCGAAGAATTTGAGGCCCTGTGCGATAGCACAGCTCGCACACCCTCAAATACGGCTATTTTTAGGTGAGTGAACTTTGTCCTTGGACTTGCGTAAATGTCTACATAGCCAACTTTGACAATTTTATTATAATAGATCGATACAGCTCTTGAGAGAGCTTGTCTATTTTTGTCGATGAGTGTATTGAACTACATCCTACAACACTAATGAGCACTTGCACATGTTTTTGGTAGAAAAAACACTACGACAAAAATGAACTCTTACTCACCACCAATTTTATTTGTGATATATCATCTACTATAAAATACTATTACACTATTGCATTAGTAGTAAGTGTAGTGGTTTAGTGGCTATTAACAATTAACAAGATTTAGGTCAAATAACATTAAGTGGCAAATTTATTACAGTTAACAAATTTGTTCAGCCGGATAAAATTGTTTCGTTGGAGACAAATAACGAAGGTTCGAATCCGGCTAACTGGTTTGTATCTTTTTCTTTTACAATGTTACTTATTTAGTTATTTTGTTTAAATATATTAGTGCAAGGCAGTTGATGTTTTTGATAGCTAGCTCAGCTGGTTGACACTGTTGCTTACACGGATGAGAGACTGTGTTCGATTCTCAGCTTTAATTTTTCAACAAATCTTTTCATTTTATTTCTTTACCATGCATATTAGTAAAAAACGAATATTCAAAATAACTTTTGTTAAAAATCTGTATATAAATGGAATATTAAAAACTTTATATTTAATTTGCGCTCAGTCAACCAATTCTCTGAATCACAATTTCTTTTTTTTTTTTTTTTTTTTTTTTTTTTTTTTGTATGTTTGGCACGAAGCACTGTGGAGCTTTTTGGCGCGGTGAGAAATGAGCATTTTGATTTTTAGTAACCGTTTGGCAAAGGAATTGAACGATGAGCGTTGCTATTTTTTGAATGCTCATTTTTTCAATGTTTCTTAAAGAAGATGTGAGAGGTAAGCGGTGAGTTGTGGCTACTGCTCACAGCTCAATGTTACTTTGAATAAACTCACCTTTGGTGTAGCCATGTGATAGGAGTATATAGTAACTTGCTTTTTCAATGATATATGGATAATTTTGGTAATCAAAATGGAAAGAGTTTTGTTATAAAATCTAGCATTAATTGAAAATTCATTCTCATGTTACCAGATTAAGATTTCGTAGAGAAAAAGATATATGAGTGCATACGTAAACCACTAAACCATGCAACTTACAAGGACTTATTTATTTGATTAAAACACCAAATTAACATAAAATCATCTTGATATGCCATGGATCGACTAAATAATAAGCTGGGAGTTTAGTACTCCCATTACTGATTCGATCTTCCAATCTATCTCCGGAAGTGGATAGTAGTCTTTTCGGCAAGATAAGTTAAGATTTTTGAAATCGATACAAATCCTCCAACTCTCATCCGGCTTTTTTACTAACACGGGATTGGATATCCAGGTTGGGTATCGGACGGGCCTGATTATCCCTGCTTTTAACCATTATTCTACGTCCTTGTTTATAGCCTGATTCTTTTCTTCCGAGAAGAATCTCTTCTTTTGAGCAACAGGTTTATCTTGGATATTCACATTGAGTTTATGTTCCGCCGCCCATCGAGGAACACCAGTCATATCCGAAGGCTCCCATGCGAAAACGTCTTGGCTATTTTTGAGCAAAGTTATTAGCTGCCTTCTTCCTTCCTTTGAAATTTTTTTTCCTATTATTACCAATTGCTCTTGGTAAACCGGATGAACCAACACTTCTTCGGTTTCCGCTGTTCCTTCGTCTGTCGCGGGTTCTGGAAGACTTTCAACCTTCATTTCTTTTTCCATCAGGAATTTTTCTTCTAGCTTCCTGCATTCCGATATGATGACCGATCGAGTGACCAAAGTGGCAATACCTCTTGGTGTCGGGAATTTCATCATGGCGTGTATTGTGGAAGGGATAGCTCTTAATTTCTTCATTCTGGAACGTCCCAGTATTATGTTATAGGGAGAGGGAGATCTTACTACTGCGAATACCATAGTCGTCCGGCGATACAGTCCTTCGTTTCCGAAGCACACCTCTAGCTCTAGCTTGCCTAACGGATTTATTGCTTCTCCGGCGAATCCGACTAGCGGTGTATTCGTTTTTGTCAGTCGGGAGTGGATAGAGAGGTCAAGGTTTAGAAAGCAATGTTCATACATTACTTCTATTGAAGCGCCTTGGTCTACGTATATCCTGCGTACAGTATACCCTTCGATCTCCGCTTCCACTATTAACGGTTCTTCTGAGGCATCTCTGGGGAGCACGGAAGGGAAACTTATAGGAGTTTTCATCCATTCCTCCCCCCGATCCCTGATTTTTCGTTTATATTTTCCTGCCGGATACCGAATCATATTGATTATTCGTCCTTGGTTGGGGTGATTGTTATTTCTCTGGGGTATTCTCTCCTTTTGCCGAACATCTCTGATCAAGTGGTCCAGTTTGCCCGTCTCCATAGCTTTTTTGAGCTGTTCTTTTAGGTTGTGACAGTCGTTGGTGAGGTGACCCTTTTCCCCATGATAGTCACAATACTTATCCATGTTTTCTCTGGCAGGTCTTCCTCTCAACGGAGGTGGTGCCGGAAGTCTAAGATGGTGTTCAGTTGCGAGGATTTCTTTGGGGGCTTTCGAGAGTACGTTTAAGTCTAAGGGCCTGACATCCCTCCGGTTTACATCATTGCGGCGGTAATCCGTTCCGTACTCATTCCTGTTTGGGTTATCATTCCTGGCTTGCATGTAAGGCGCATAGTGATCATTTCGCCTCGGTCGGAATTCTTCCCGATGAGTATCTCGCCTACGATTCCCTCGGAAAGAGGATCGCTGCGTGCTCTGGTCGTTCCGCTTATTTGAGTTGGGATGGTAATCTTTCCTGTAGTTATCTACTCGTTCTCCTCTCGGTACCTCGGTTAACCGATATGCTCTCTCGGAACGAATGAAATCGTCTACCCTCATCATCATCTCGGTTACCGTCCGGGGGATCTTTTCAGAGAATCTTTTTTCCAACTCCGGACATTTACAACCGTCCATAAAAGAGGATATTTGCATCACCTCCGGAACTCCGGAAATACGACTAGCTTCATCAGTCCACCGTTCCTTGAATTCAGATAGGGCTTCGTTAGCTTTTCGGACAATCTTAGTTATCTCCATAGGGTCCTGGATACATTTCCTTCATAGAGCAAATCTTCGCACGAATTGTTCACATAAAGCGTCCCAGTTGTCGATACTTCCTCGGGGAAGGCTATCGAACCATCCCCTAGCTGTGACGTGACCATATGGGCATAGGCCAGGCACCTTGGTTGGCAGCTCCTTCGAACCTTGTGACGTGATCATCTGGATCGGTGGATCCATCATACAACTTTATGTGAGACGGCATCGAGTATTTTGCATTTTTAGGTCTGATGAAATCGATTATCCTTCGGGTAAATGGTCTTTTGGATGCTGCCTTGAAAGGCTTGGAAAGATCGTCCGTCATTTCCTCTTCTGCTTTCTGAGCTTCGATATCCTGGTGTTCTTCGTCCTCGAAATCGAGCCGAATAGGTTTGGTCGGTGTTACTCCTGTGGCGTTGTGTTGTTGGATTAGAGCTTTCAATGCAGTGAGTTGGTTATGGATTTGTTCAACGCTACTTGGAGTTACTTCTGGGTTTTTCCCACTTCCTTCAGGTGTTGTTGGAGCAGGACCTGTCATCTCTAAGTCAAGGTAGAGTGAATGACGAGTCCCACGGATGGCGTCAATTTGTTGAAGTAAAAGTTTTCTTCTACTTCGGACAAGCAAGGTGAATCCTTCGGACTATGGAATGGTCCTCCGGATTCAGGGTGATCCTAGTTGAGGGTTGGTTGCTTCGGATATCTGCAAAACAGGTACGTCCGTTAGTCTCGCCCCGGGAATGTATCCCAGGACCAACCTCCGACGTGAGAATAAGTATATGTTTTTATAGAAAGAAGATATAAGTAATATTAGAGAGAGAAAGAATTAGTTAACCTTTAAGTGAAGATTTCTTTCTCTATTTATAGGCCTTCATCATGGAATGCCAGGCTGGTATGTACTTAGCTCCTTAATATTTGCTAAATCATGCTCCATTATCATATACTTGGTGTACTTGTTTGTACTTTAACTCGTGTACTTATTAGTTTACCCGAATGGCTTTGATCTTCGGAGGGTTGAGGTCATGCGGACATTCTCAACCCTTCGGATATAGGTGTAAATAATTTAGATACATTTGTGTAAGTCTTATTTGACATAGATCCGGAAGGTATTTGATCGTCCGGCCTCGATCCGGAGGGTACATACGCCAACACATTTCGTAGTAATTTGGGGTGAGTGAACTTGGCCTGTGGACTTACGTAAATGTCCACAAAAGCCAATGATGAGTGTCTAAATACTCATCATTTTGTACCAATCTGAACTGCCAAAACGTACAAAAACACTCAAAAATGCATCATAATACTTAAAATATCTCAGAAGAGTGTTTTATATGTTTCAAATACAAAATATGCAAAAACAAATGAAAAACATACAAATTTGCATAATTGGCAGTTTTAGTCCCTCAAGTTTCAAATATTGTCAAAACTAGTCCCTGAAGGTTTTAAATGAATAAAAAGTCAACTTAAGTCCTTGGGAAACCAAAAATGTTCACAAAACATCCCTGGATAAAAGTTTACACAAACTGGCAATTTTTACCCCTCAAGTTACAAAATTGGCAAAATGGTCCCTGGGTATTCAAAAATGAAAAATTTACAAATAATACCCTTGTACTATGCATGAATGACAAAATGGAACAATTTTGATAACATTTTGAGAAATTACAAGTTTAATCCCTTAAAAATCCAAATTTACAATAAAGGTCCCTGGAGTTTGAAAAATTGCAGAAAAGGTCCCTGGGTGTTTTTAAATGGAAAAATAAATAAATAAGTCCTTGGTTTATTAAATTTGGCAAGTTAAGTCCTTAAAAATACTTTGGGAAAATAACATATTCAGCCCCTCAACTTTGCCAAATTTACAATTTTGGTCCTTGTTCACATAAAAACCAAACCGGACCCTATTTATTTTAATAAACCAAAACCAAATCCAACCCACACCATTTACCCAGCCCACCTATCCCCTAAGCCCAACCATAAGCCCAATCCAAACCCACCCTGCGTTATTTAAAAACGCGCTGACCCGCGTTGACCACCAAAAACCGCCAAACATCCCAGCTCCACTGTTCATCCCCCACCTTCACCCCTGCAAACCAAAACCAGGTGGTTTCACCACCACCACCTCACCTTTCCAGCTCACCCTCATCACCTTTCCACCTCACACATCAAACCAGATGGGCATTTAATGCCTTCTCCACAATTTTTCACTCCCAAACCACATCCACACCTCTGTTTCTTCCATAAAGCACCCACTTGCCTAGAAACCTTCCATTTTGTCTCCTGACACCTCCACAAGCCCCCAATAATCTTTAATTACAACCCTTTGCCTCCACGTTAACGTGGAGGACTTTGGCGCCAAAATCGAGTTTGAACGATCATGATCAATTGGACTAAATGGATGGCTCAGATGAAGTGGGAAAGGATCAGAAGAGGTTTCTAAACCTAATTGAAGCCTATAAAGACCAAGAGAAGCAGAGAAGAAGACTACCTAGTTTATTTTCAATAATTGTATGTCGTATTAATATTTTCAAAAGTTCAAGTGTAATTTTAAGCTTTCAAGTTTAAGTTTAAGTGTTCTCAGTGTATTAGTAATCTCTTAAGTTAATAAAATTCAAGTTTGTGTTGTTATTTTAAGTTGTGCCATTTTCAATTTCATATCAATAATCTCAATAAGCTGTATGTTGTTACTGTATGGATTCATGGATTGAGTAAGCTCATATAAGCTCCCATAAGCTCAATAAAGCTTTTAGTAACTTACCAATCAGTTTAATATAAAAAATCTCACAAATTACAAATTGGTCAAAGAAAGTCAACTGTGACATTTGTTTTTGATTTCTGGGTTTCAAGAGTGAATTGGAAGCAAGAAGCTGTGGAATCTGGGTTAGTATCCATTGGTGGATGTTAGGAAAGGTTCTTGGTTCTTGGTTCTTGGTTTCAAGCAGGAAAGCAATTTGTAAGTTTCTTAAAAATCTCATAATTATCTTTGTATTGCATATGTATTGATCTTGATTATCATGGCCATTATCTGTGTTTCTTAAGTTTGATTAGTGTATTTAAGCTTATTTATGGTTTGAGATTGCTAGGTTGTTAAGAAAATTACTTGTTACTCATTTTCTAAAAATCTCACAGTCAAGTAGTATTAATACCATTTCTAAGTTTCATGCTTGTATCACTGTTGATTGGTGTTAATTTAATCTTATTATATGATATTATGAAGTTTGAAATCAGTTTCATGGATTAAATTAGTATAAATCTTTGGAAATCACCATTTTCATTTTTATAGGGAGTGTTTGGATTAACTGAGTTCAAGGTTTAAATAAGGTTTTCAGTTGTTGATCATGGTCTAAATAGTTTACTTATGCTAAAACAAGTAAGAGTACCCCAGAAAACAAGTCCATTTTAAGCCATAAGTCAAAATCCATTTACAAGTTGCTTGACAGTTAACTGTCAAGGATTTGTGACCCACAAACCCTCACATTAGCTCATATCTTTAAGTTTTAGCTTATTTTAGGTCTAACATAGCTTATTACAACTTAATCAGTTAATTAGAAGTGTTAGAATTTCATATAAGTCAAACTAGCAAGTTTTCTTCAAAAGTCAAAATTGCTCTTATCTGATTTTCTCAAAACTTAAGGGATTTTTGTAGAATTGTGTACTAGGATCTAGGATTTGAAATTTGTTGTAGTGATACTCTATCAGACCATCTTTAAGTCCCAACAAGTTTTATATTTTTAAGATTTTTACCTTGTGATCCACAGACCCTCAAACTCACTTGCAGGGCAAAGGTGTGCCCTGCTCATTTAGACCCAGTCCATCACCACCACTTTGGTGGTGATTTCTTATCAATCCAGTGGACCCCACACCCCAACCATTAGCTTAATTTATAGCTTATTAGTCCAGTTTTTCACATCTAGGTTTAATTTAGCCATTAGCTTATTGTAGTATAGCTAATTTGACCTAGCTTGTGACCTGTGTTCAAAAACCCTACACTGACCACTCAGTGTGTGATCCCTTTTACCAAGCCCCACCCAGAGTTCCCTAATAAGCCATAAGCCCTGCTTATTGGCTTATTTGAAAGCTTGACAGGTGTACTTGAAAGTTCAGGGTTCATTTTGAACCTCCCCTCACCCTTGTGGACCCCACAGAGGTCCAAAATACCACCCTCAGGCCTGTTTGGTTATCAGGATTGTGATAAGTGCTTATTTGGATTCCCTGGCTTATCCAGAGTGCTTATTTGTGCTTTTAGTCTTATTTCAAGTTAGTATTCATGTGTAAGAGCTTATTTGATCATTTAAACAACTTTTCACAAAGTCACAAGTCCTAATAAGTTGCCCTGCACATCAGCACACCACCACCACACCACCAACTTAAGTGGTGGCTGCAGCCCACACCAGTAGGTCCCACACCTCAAACCTAGCTTATTACAACCCCCCTCCTACCCAGGTTCAATAGTTGACCCTTAGTTTGACTTATAGACCAGTGGACCCCACCTTAAATTGTCCCCAATCTCTGTCCCATTTTTGAGTCAGAACTTAAATAAGCAAGTGCTTATTTGAGCTTCTCAGCTCTTTTTAGGAGCTTATCTCATTAAGTTTAGTTTAATATAGTTCAAGTAACTTAGATAAACTAGATTTCACCATAGTGGACCCCACATAACCTCAGTTTAGCTTATTTCTTCATTTGATCAACCTTAGTCAACTGTTTAAGCTAATAAGCACTCTCAGTGCTTATTCTTGATTTACAAAGTAGTTGCCTTTATTAAAGTTTCATTATTTAAGTATTTAAATAGTTTTGTAAAAGAAAAACCAGAAAAAGCAAACATAAAAATAGTGATAGCTTCTATTTAATAGAAATTATCTAATTAATTTTCATTTTATCTTATTAATAAGCATTTGTCCAATTTTATAATTTTATAAATTACTTAGTACCTTAAAGTAGTTAAAATAATTTTCTTAGAAGTTTCCTAAGCAGTTTACTATTTATTAGATTTAAAATTAGTTTAAATAATTAAATAGGTAATATTAATAATTAAATAGATTTATTTAATTTTAATTAACTAAAGTAGAATTTTATATTTTTCCTAAGTTTTATAATATAGTTAAGACTTTTAAAAAATAGTTTCATAATTTCTACTGTTCATTTTATAATTTTCTTATTTAAATTAATTAAATTAGTTTAAAATTAATTAATAAGTAATTAATTAGTCAATTAGCTCAAATATAATTTTTAGCAAGTTTTTATAATTTTGTAGTATTCCTGTAGTGTTTAAATAGTTTTATAAATTTTATCATAATTTTCTAAGGTACTTTAGTATTAATAGCAATTTAAAATACTTTAATTAAGTTAAATAGTTATTAATTAATAAAATACTTATAAAAAGACAAAAATATTTATTTTCATTTTTTATACTTTCTTCAAGTTCTTATTTAGGTTTAGAAATTATTTAATTAAGTTTTTAGTTTTATTTGTAATAGTTGTTATTTTTAGTTAATTTAAATTAAGTTTTTAATTAGATTTTAATTAGTTTTATTAAATAAATAATTATTAAATATTATAATAATCATTTTCATAATTTCAAATTCATTTTCTATTTTCTTTAATATTAAGTTTCTAAAAGTTTCACTTTTAGTCCCTGTAGTTTGTAACTTGTTAAATACCATTTTTCTCTGTCTGTTATCTGATTATCTGATTTTGTGTTTATTTCTGTATTTCTGTTATAATTTCATATTTTCCAAATATCAAGCAATCAGTAGTGTAATCAATCCTCAAATCATATTTGTTACTGTCCTCAGTACCACTCACTTTCCTATCCGTTTACAAATACAATTTCAATCTCGTTGGGATTTAACGATCCGGGGATTTCCCTATATTTCCACGGTCAATATTAACTTGCACTTTCTCCCAGGTGGGCCTAACAGCTTCACAAGGCTGACTGGTTGGTTTGGGAGGAGTCAAAATTTGGCGCCGCTGCCGGGGAGGTTGTTGCGTATTTCAAAACGGTAAAAGTTTAGTGGTTTTCAAAAACCCTCCTGTACAAATATCACCACTTTGTGAATTTTCAAGAAAAGCAAAATCATATCTGAAAACGTTCATTAACATTTCTCCTGAAGTGTTAACAACACCAAACAAATCATAAACAACAAAACAAACTGTGAAGTTAAATTACTTCGTATCTTTACGATTACAACCTGAAACAGCTGGTATAAGGTAAGTTCTGACATTAAATTGCGAACTGAAGAGGAATACATTTATTTCCTCCCGCTAGCCTGCGAGTAATCTTAAAGGAACGATTTCGGTTAACGAATCAGTTTCAAACATATTGTCCAAGTTTTTTTTTTCACCCATACACGAAAAGCCAAAAACATTTTACTGTTAATATAATTACATAAAAGTTTACCACCGCAAACCAAGGCAGAACACCTACCAACTGGGGGTGTGAACATAATAAGTTCCCAAACCTAAGATTCAAAACTTACCATTGTATCCTTGTGGATAGTGTACCTTTTTTAAAGGAGCTGTTCATTTGTGATTATTGGGTTTAAGTTCATTGTAGTTTTGCCTCGATCTTGTGTTGAAAACTAATTTTCGTGCATGCGCACTCGTTCACAAACAAAGAATAAAAAGAAGAAAAACGTACCCGAGTTACGTATTGTTGAAGAAGAACACACACTAAAAATGAACGACGAGCCCCCATTCCTTCCCAAGGATGAGCCAGTTCCTGACACCCGAACTATGGAGGAACTGTGTCAACCTACCATGCAAGGCAGGGGTGGACCAATTGCACCACTCACTATTGGAGCCACGGATTTTGCATTAAAACACCACATGATACAACAGATCCAGAATACGTGCCAGTTCCACGGATTGCCGGGTGACGATGCCAACAGGCATCTCGACAAATTTTTAACTGTCACCCAAAGCATGAAACAAAATGGCGTCACCGAAGACGGCCTACGTTTATACTTGTTCCCCTATTCTCTCACTCATCATGCAACTTCATGGTTCGATCGACTTCCTAAGAATTCGATCCACACTTTTGATGAGATGATCACTAAATTCCTGGCCAAATACTTTCCACCATCTATGGTCACAAAGCTGAGGAATGATATCAGCAACTTCAGACAGCTTCCCGAAGAGTCCTTATTTGAGGCATGGGAATGCTACAAACTTGCCATTGATCGGTGTCATAATCATAACATGCTTCTTGTCACCATTATTGATACCTTTTATAATGGTTTGACACTCCGTCATCGTGACACCATCAATGCTGCTGCTGGGGGCACCTTTATGAAAAGGACCCCTGAAGAGTGATATGACTTAATCGAGAACATGACTGCCCATCATAATTTTTGGGACTCCTCTGCTGAGAGGAACGATTCATTTAAGTCAGACACTCCGGCAAGCAATGAAATATCAATCCTAGCTAAAAAGCTGGATGATTTGTCTACAGCAGTTTTTCGTATCCATCAGAATAATCCTAATCAGGTCAAAACTGTTAACCCGAGTTGTGAAACTTGCGGTGGTCCACATTCCTACATAGAGTGCCCAGCCTCCGGTGGCTTTGCTCGTGAAAACATATCCGCAGCTCAAGGTTCCTATAATACGGGAGGTAATTCTTACCAACCGCAAGGGGACCGAAACCTTTTGAGCTACCGTTCTAATAACTACATTGGACCACCAGGGTTTAATCAACCTCAGAATAGGAACCAGAACTTTAACCAGAATCAGAACCAGAACCGAATGAACCAAGGTTATAACAACCAAGGGAATTTCAACTCTAGTCAAAACCAGGTTCCTCAAAATCAAAACCAAGGAAATTATAACAGAAATCAAGGTCAGAACAATTACCCACAGGGTAATTCTCAAAACCACTTCCAGGGTAATAACAACCAGCAACATGGTAATTTCCAGAACAATCGGGCTCAAAATTTTCCAAACCAAAATCAAGCCATTGTTCCAACTGGACCATCACATGATGAGTTATTAAAACAGTTTATGAAATCCCAAGAAGAACTGAACAAAATGCTGGTTAATCAAATGTCCAACTTACAGAAGTCTTTAAATGATCGACCCTCGGGCTCAGGTACAACTTTACCTAGCAACACGATCGCTAATCCGAGGGGCGATGTAAAGGCGATCACCACAAGAAGTGGAGTTTCTTACCAAGGACCTACAGCTCCCTCTACCTCATCTCCTATCCCTGTAGAGGAATGTGAAACTGAGGATACTACGGATACAGTACTTCCTAAAAACAACGGAGGTACTAATGACATCCCTCCTCCAGTTATCCCGGTCCCAACTCCCTTTAAAAAAGTCAGGTTTGAAACTACCGAAGGTCCTGTTGAAAATCCAAAATCCAACCCAAAAACAACAATTCCATATCCCTCACGATTGCAAGACCAAAAGCTCCGCGAAAAAGCCAATCATCAGATGGAAAAATTCTTTCAAATTTTCCAAGAACTACACTTCGATATTAGTTTCGCGGACGCTCTTCTTTTAATGCCCAAATTCGCATCGACAATCAAAAACCTGTTGAGCAATAAAGAAAAAATGTTTGAAATGGCACGAACTCCACTTAATGAGAACTGCTCTGCGGTTCTGTTAAAACAGCTTCCCGAAAAGCTAGGAGACCCCGGGAGATTTCTAATACCATGTACTTTCCCGGGTATGATTGAATGCTTTGCCTTGGCCGATCTTGGTGCAAGCATCAATTTAATGCCTTATTCAGTTTGGAAAAAGCTCTCTCTTCAGGCACTTAGTCCCACATGCATGACTCTCGAGCTTGCAGACCGTTCAATTTCACGTCCCATCGGTATTGCCGAGGACGTATTTGTGAGAGTGGGAAAGTTCCACTTTCCGGCGGACTTTGTTGTTGTTGATTTCGATGCTGATTCAAGAGTCCCTCTCATTCTTGGGAGGGGATTCTTGAGAACGGGGCGTGCATTAATCGATGTTTTCGATGAGGAAATCACGTTACGAGTTGGAAATGAAGCTATAACGTTCAACCTTGATCAAACCTCGAGATACTCCTCGAATTATGATGCTGAATCGGTCAACCGAATTGATGTCATTGACATTGCATCCGAGGAGTATGCTCAGGAAATCCTTGGATTCGCTGATAATGTTTCAAGTGGCAATCCCACTACTTCTTCTGGTCCCGTAATTGCTAATTCTTCTCCTTCCTTCACTCCGTTTGGGGGAAGTGATTTCGTCCTTGAGGAATTAGAGGCCTTTCTCAAAAGTGATTCAGTTCCCGAAGGAATTGATTACCAAGAGATTGACCCAGAGGGGGATATACTTCTCCTTGAGGAGTTATTGAACAAAGATCCTTCTCCCATTCCTGTTCTACCTCCACAACTTCATAAGGTGGAAGTCAAATATGTTGAGAAAAATGATGACTTCCCCGAGGTTGAACTTAAGGACCTGCCTCCTCATCTAGAATACGCATTCTTGGAAGGTAACGATAAGTTACCGGTCATTATTGCAAAAGATTTAAAGGATGAGGAGAAAACCGCGCTGCTTAAGGTTTTAAAGTCCCACAAACAAGCAATTGCTTGGAAACTCTTAGACATAAAGGGTATTAACCCGGATTTTTGTACACACAAAATCCTAATGGAAGAGGACTTTAAACCTACTGTGCAGCATCAAAGAAGGGTAAATCCAAAAATACACGAAGTTATAAAATCTGAAGTTATCAAACTTCTTGATGCGGGATTGATTTACCCTATATCAGATAGTCCTTGGGTTAGCCCAATTTATTGTGTTCCAAAGAAGGGCGGCATTACAGTTATTACAAATGAGGACAACGAGTTAATACCAACTCGTTTGGTCACAGGGTGGCGAGTATGTATTGATTATAGAAAACTTAACGAAGCCACCCGCAAAGACCATTTTCCTCTGCCCTTCATGGATCAAATGCTCGAAAGACTAGCGGGAAATGAGTATTATTGTTTCCTTGACGGCTTCTCGGGTTACTTCCAAATTCCCATTGATCCACAAGATCAAGATAAAACTACCTTCACATGCCCTTACGGGACATTTGCCTATCGTCGCATGCCTTTTGGGTTATGCAATGCTCCGGGCACTTTCCAAAGGTGCATGATGGCTATTTTCCATGACATGATTGGAAAAACCATGGAGGTATTTATGGATGACTTCTCAGTCATCGGGAATTCTTTCAACTCATGCCTCTCCCACTTAGAAAAAATGCTTCAACGTTGTGAAAACACTAATCTTTGTCTAAACTGGGAGAAGAGCCATTTTATGGTTAAAGAGGGCATTGTCCTCGGCCATAAAATTTCAAAAAGTGGGATTGAGGTCGATAAGGCCAAAATTGATGTTATTGCTAAACTGCCTCATCCCACCACTGTTAAAGGAATAAGGAGTTTTCTCGGACATGCTGGGTTCTATCGGAGATTCATACAGGATTTCTCGAAAATAGCCCGGCCTATGACTCATCTTCTTGAAAAGGATGCTCCTTTTATCTTTTCCCCTGAGTGCATCGAGGCTTTTTCTATCTTAAAGAAAAGGCTTACTGAGGCACCAATCCTTGTTGCCCCCGACTGGGACTTACCTTTTGAACTTATGTGCGATGCTAGCGATTATGCTATTGGTGCAGTTCTGGGGCAACGCAAAACCAAACATTTTCAACCAATACACTACGCAAGTAAGACCATGAATGAGGCTCAAACACACTATACCACCACGGAAAAAGAATTATTAGCTGTGGTATATGCCTTCGAAAAATTTCGGTCTTACTTAATCTTAAACAAAAGCGTGGTGTATACAGACCATTCGGCTTTGAAATACCTGTTCACTAAACAGGATGCAAAGCCAAGACTACTCCGTTGGGTCCTGCTCCTTCAGGAATTCGATATTCTCATAAGAGATAAAAAAGGAGCAGAAAACCTGGCGGCTGATCACTTGTCCCGGTTAGAAAATCCTCATCAGGATATTCTCGAGAGAAAAGAGATTAATGAAACTTTTCCTCTGGAAACTCTAAATCTAATCTCTACCCGGGATAACACCACCACCCCATGGTTTGCTGACTTTGCAAATTACCGTGCGGGAAATTTCGTTGTGAAAGGGATGTCGTCCCAATAGAAAAGAAAATTCTTTAAAGATGTAAAACATTACTTCTGGGACGACCCCTACTTGTTCAAAATATGTGCGGATCAAGTCATCCGACGGTGTGTCCATGGCCAAGAAGCCATGGAAATTCTTAAAGCTTGTCATGATGGACCCACGGGGGGACATCATAACCCAAACTACACCGCCAAAAAGGTGTTTGATTCAGGATTCTTTTGGCCCACGATATATAAAGACGCCCATGAACTTATCAAAACCTGTGAGGCTTGCCAGCGTCACGGGAATATTTCCAAAAAGAATGAGATGCCACAAAACGCCATCCAAGTCTGTGAAATATTTGATATGTAGGGCATTGATTTTATGGAGCCATTCCCGTCTTCACGAGGGAATAAGTATATACTCGTCGCTGTCGACTATTTGTCAAAATGGGTTGAGGCAAAAGCCTTACCCACCAATGATGCCCGAGTAGTTTGTAAATTTTTAAAATCTCTCTTTGCCAGATTCGGGACTCCTCGTGCCATTATCAGTGATCGTGGAACTCATTTTTGCAATGAACAATTTGCAAGAGTAATGCTGAAATATGGTGTAACTCACCGTCTTTCTACAGCATACCACCCCCAAACAAGTGGGCAGGTGGAGGTCTCAAATCGTGGTATTAAGAGAATTCTCGAGAGGACGGTTGGTGAAAACCGTGCCTCTTGGTCGGATAAGCTGGACGATGCATTATGGGCTTTCCGCACTGCTTACAAAACGCCCATTGGGTGTACTCCTTATAAGCTAGTGTACGGGAAAGCATGTCATCTTCCGATTGAATTAGAACATAAGGCCTATTGGGCCTTAAAACATGCAAATTTCGACCTTCAGACAGCGGGTGATCACCGTAAAGTTCAACTAAACGAACTAAATGAATTACGTGATCAAGCTTATGAAAATTCTTTAATCTATAAAGAAAAGACTAAGAAGATACATGACTCTAAAATAAAGAACCGCGTTTTCAACGTTGGTGACAGAGTTCTTCTTTTCAATTCAAGGTTGAAAATTTTCTCGGGTAAACTAAAAACCCGTTGGTCTGGACCATTTACTATAACCAAAGTATACCCATATGGAACTGTTGAGTTATTGCAACCCGACGGTCCCAATTTTAAAGTAAATGGTCATCGGTTAAAACACTATTTTGGAGGGGACATACAACCAATGGTTGTCCCGGATCTCCAAACTTACCCCATGGACCAATAAATTCGGGGTCGAGTCAAGCTAGTGACTCGGTTAACAAAAACTAGTTTCCCCAAGGACAATTTTAATTCGGGGTCGAGTCAAGCTAGTGACTCGGGAATCAAAAACAAGCTACCTCAAGGACAAATAAAATTCGAGGTCGAGTCAAGCTAGCGACTCGATAATAAAAAACAGTAGCAGTATGGGTTTTCACCCATATTTCTGTCTTCTCATCCCTTTCTACCACCCTAGTGTGGGGGAGACGAACCACATGTTGTACATATGTAAATATTTTTTTCAAAAAAAAAAAAAAAAAAAAAAAAAAAAAAAAAAAAAAGAAAAAGTATAAGACATATAAAAAGAAAAAAGTGAGTTTGTATGTAAATAGAGTAAAATAAACGGTTAATAGTATTACCTTCTTACGTTCTAAGTCTTGGTGGGACACCAAGTACTGTGAATATTGAGGGCAATATTCAGTTCTAAGTGTGGGGGAGCGTTCTCACGAATGCAAATTACAACACATGTTCCATCAAGAACCCCCATTTGATCAAAATTACCAGTTTTTTCACACTTAGAAATGCAAATAATGGCATCAATCCTCCATGTCTAACCCACAACAGGATTGGCTAGTCCAGGAGCAAACGGCTCTTGGTAAAGACATCTCAAATCCGTTTACGGCTTGCAATTTGCCAAAAATTGTACGGTTCCTCAACTCCCCAAAAACAAATGAGTTGGCTAGCCCGCAAGATTATGGCTTGTGGTAAAGGCCGTGGAAAAACCATAATTGGTAATCAGCTCACCAAGATGTTGACTATTCCATCAAGAGTTGGCTAGTCCAGAAGCAAACGGCTTTTGGTAAAGACAAATCAAATCCGTTGACAGCTGGTGATTTGCTCAAAATCACACGGTTATCAGGTGTGCCACAGTTCTTACACCTGGCTACTCCAGAAGTGATGGCTTTTGGTAAAGAGATAAAATCCATTAATTTTTTCTCAAAAAGATTGCTAGGGACTAGCAATAGTTTAGTGTGGGGGATTGATGAATGTCTAAATACTCATCATTTTGTACCAATCTGAACTGCCAAAACGTACAAAAACACTCAAAAATGCATCATAATACTTAAAATATCTCAGAAGAGTGTTTTATATGTTTCAAATACAAAATATGCAAAAACAAATGAAAAACATACAAAGTTTGCATAATTGGCAGTTTTAGTCCCTCAAGTTTCAAATATTGTCAAAACTAGTCCCTGAAGGTTTTAAATGAATAAAAAGTCAACTTAAGTCCTTGGGAAACCAAAAATGTTCACAAAACATCCCTGGATAAAAGTTTACACAAACTGGCAATTTTTACCCCTCAAGTTACAAAATTGGCAAAATGGTCCCTGGGTATTCAAAAATGAAAAATTTACAAATAATACCCTTGTACTATGCATGAATGACAAAATGGAACAATTTTGATAACATTTTGAGAAATTACAAGTTTAATCCCTTAAAAATCCAAATTTACAATAAAGGTCCCTGGAGTTTGAAAAATTGCAGAAAAGGTCCCTGGGTGTTTTTAAATGGAAAAATAAATAAATAAGTCCTTGGTTTATTAAATTTGGCAAGTTAAGTCCTTAAAAATACTTTGGGAAAATAACATATTCAGCCCCTCAACTTTGCCAAATTTACAATTTTGGTCCTTGTTCACATAAAAACCAAACCGGACCCTATTTATTTTAATAAACCAAAACCAAATCCAACCCACACCATTTACCCAGCCCACCTATCCCCTAAGCCCAACCATAAGCCCAATCCAAACCCACCCTGCGTTATTTAAAAACGCGCTGACCCGCGTTGACCACCAAAAACCGCCAAACATCCCAGCTCCACTGTTCATCCCCCACCTTCACCCCTGCAAACCAAAACCAGGTGGTTTCACCACCACCACCTCACCTTTCCAGCTCACCCTCATCACCTTTCCACCTCACACATCAAACCAGATGGGCATTTAATGCCTTCTCCACAATTTTTCACTCCCAAACCACATCCACACCTCTGTTTCTTCCATAAAGCACCCACTTGCCTAGAAACCTTCCATTTTGTCTCCTGACACCTCCACAAGCCCCCAATAATCTTTAATTACAACCCTTTGCCTCCACGTTAACGTGGAGGACTTTGGCGCCAAAATCGAGTTTGAACGATCATGATCAATTGGACTAAATGGATGGCTCAGATGAAGTGGGAAAGGATCAGAAGAGGTTTCTAAACCTAATTGAAGCCTATAAAGACCAAGAGAAGCAGAGAAGAAGACTACCTAGTTTATTTTCAATAATTGTATGTCGTATTAATATTTTCAAAAGTTCAAGTGTAATTTTAAGCTTTCAAGTTTAAGTTTAAGTGTTCTCAGTGTATTAGTAATCTCTTAAGTTAATAAAATTCAAGTTTGTGTTGTTATTTTAAGTTGTGCCATTTTCAATTTCATATCAATAATCTCAATAAGCTGTATGTTGTTACTGTATGGATTCATGGATTGAGTAAGCTCATATAAGCTCCCATAAGCTCAATAAAGCTTTTAGTAACTTACCAATCAGTTTAATATAAAAAATATCACAAATTACAAATTGGTCAAAGAAAGTCAACTGTGACATTTGTTTTTGATTTCTGGGTTTCAAGAGTGAATTGGAAGCAAGAAGCTGTGGAATCTGGGTTAGTATCCATTGGTGGATGTTAGGAAAGGTTCTTGGTTCTTGGTTCTTGGTTTCAAGCAGGAAAGCAATTTGTAAGTTTCTTAAAAATCTCATAATTATCTTTGTATTGCATATGTATTGATCTTGATTATCATGGCCATTATCTGTGTTTCTTAAGTTTGATTAGTGTATTTAAGCTTATTTATGGTTTGAGATTGCTAGGTTGTTAAGAAAATTACTTGTTACTCATTTTCTAAAAATCTCACAGTCAAGTAGTATTAATACCATTTCTAAGTTTCATGCTTGTATCACTGTTGATTGGTGTTAATTTAATCTTATTATATGATATTATGAAGTTTGAAATCAGTTTCATGGATTAAATTAGTATAAATCTTTGGAAATTACCATTTTCATTTTTATAGGGAGTGTTTGGATTAACTGAGTTCAAGGTTTAAATAAGGTTTTCAGTTGTTGATCATGGTCTAAATAGTTTACTTATGCTAAAACAAGTAAGAGTACCCCAGAAAACAAGTCCATTTTAAGCCATAAGTCAAAATCCATTTACAAGTTGCTTGACAGTTAACTGTCAAGGATTTGTGACCCACAAACCCTCACATTAGCTCATATCTTTAAGTTTTAGCTTATTTTAGGTCTAACATAGCTTATTACAACTTAATCAGTTAATTAGAAGTGTTAGAATTTCATATAAGTCAAACTAGCAAGTTTTCTTCAAAAGTCAAAATTGCTCTTATCTGATTTTCTCAAAACTTAAGGGATTTTTGTAGAATTGTGTACTAGGATCTAGGATTTGAAATTTGTTGTAGTGATACTCTATCAGACCATCTTTAAGTCCCAACAAGTTTTATATTTTTAAGATTTTTACCTTGTGATCCACAGACCCTCAAACTCACTTGCAGGGCAAAGGTGTGCCCTGCTCATTTAGACCCAGTCCATCACCACCACTTTGGTGGTGATTTCTTATCAATCCAGTGGACCCCACACCCCAACCATTAGCTTAATTTATAGCTTATTAGTCCAGTTTTTCACATCTAGGTTTAATTTAGCCATTAGCTTATTGTAGTATAGCTAATTTGACCTAGCTTGTGACCTGTGTTCAAAAACCCTACACTGACCACTCAGTGTGTGATCCCTTTTACCAAGCCCCACCCAGAGTTCCCTAATAAGCCATAAGCCCTGCTTATTGGCTTATTTGAAAGCTTGACAGGTGTACTTGAAAGTTCAGGGTTCATTTTGAACCTCCCCTCACCCTTGTGGACCCCACAGAGGTCCAAAATACCACCCTCAGGCCTGTTTGGTTATCAGGATTGTGATAAGTGCTTATTTGGATTCCCTGGCTTATCCAGAGTGCTTATTTGTGCTTTTAGTCTTATTTCAAGTTAGTATTCATGTGTAAGAGCTTATTTGATCATTTAAACAACTTTTCACAAAGTCACAAGTCCTAATAAGTTGCCCTGCACATCAGCACACCACCACCACACCACCAACTTAAGTGGTGGCTGCAGCCCACACCAGTAGGTCCCACACCTCAAACCTAGCTTATTACAACCCCCCTCCTACCCAGGTTCAATAGTTGACCCTTAGTTTGACTTATAGACCAGTGGACCCCACCTTAAATTGTCCCCAATCTCTGTCCCATTTTTGAGTCAGAACTTAAATAAGCAAGTGCTTATTTGAGCTTCTCAGCTCTTTTTAGGAGCTTATCTCATTAAGTTTAGTTTAATATAGTTCAAGTAACTTAGATAAACTAGATTTCACCATAGTGGACCCCACATAACCTCAGTTTAGCTTATTTCTTCATTTGGTCAACCTTAGTCAACTGTTTAAGCTAATAAGCACTCTCAGTGCTTATTCTTGATTTCCAAAGTAGTTGCCTTTATTAAAGTTTCATTATTTAAGTATTTAAATAGTTTTGTAAAAGAAAAACCAGAAAAAGCAAACATAAAAATAGTGATAGCTTCTATTTAATAGAAATTATCTAATTAATTTTCATTTTAGCTTATTAATAAGCATTTGTCCAATTTTATAATTTTATAAATTACTTAGTACCTTAAAGTAGTTAAAATAATTTTCTTAGAATTTTCCTAAGCAGTTTACTATTTATTAGATTTAAAATTAGTTTAAATAATTAAATAGGTAATATTAATAATTAAATAGATTTATTTAATTTTAATTAACTAAAGTAGAATTTTATATTTTTCCTAAGTTTTATAATATAGTTAAGACTTTTAAAAAATAGTTTCATAATTTCTACTGTTCATTTTATAATTTTCTTATTTAAATTAATTAAATTAGTTTAAAATTAATTAATAAGTAATTAATTAGTCAATTAGCTCAAATATAATTTTTAGCAAGTTTTTATAATTTTGTAGTATTCCTGTAGTGTTTAAATAGTTTTATAAATTTTATCATAATTTTCTAAGGTACTTTAGTATTAATAGCAATTTAAAATAGTTAAAATAGTTTAATTAAGTTAAATAGTTATTAATTAATAAAATACTTATAAAAAGACAAAAATATTTATTTTCATTTTTTATACTTTCTTCAAGTTCTTATTTAGGTTTAGAAATTATTTAATTAAGTTTTTAGTTTTATTTGTAATAGTTGTTATTTTTAGTTAATTTAAATTAAGTTTTTAATTAGATTTTAATTAGTTTTATTAAATAAATAATTATTAAATATTATAATAATCATTTTCATAATTTCAAATTCATTTTCTATTTTCTTTAATATTAAGTTTCTAAAAGTTTCACTTTTAGTCCCTGTAGTTTGTAACTTGTTAAATACCATTTTTCTCTGTCTGTTATCTGATTATCTGATTTTGTGTTTATTTCTGTATTTCTGTTATAATTTCATATTTTCCAAATATCAAGCAATCAGTAGTGTAATCAATCCTCAAATCATATTTGTTACTGTCCTCAGTACCACTCACTTTCCTATCCGTTTACAAATACAATTTCAATCTCGTTGGGATTTAACGATCCGGGGATTTCCCTATATTTCCACGGTCAATATTAACTTGCACTTTCTCCCAGGTGGGCCTAACAGCTTCACAAGGCTGACTAGTTGGTTTGGGAGGAGTCAGCCAACTTTAACAATCTTATCAAAAGAGATCGCGAATCGCGAGTGAGCCTTACTACTCTTGAGAGAGCAAAATCGCTTTTGTTAATGAGAGAAAATAGAAAACTTTTATGCAGTGTTGCTCTTAGATCACACTTTGCAACAATACAGCAATTGAGCTAAATTTGTAATTCGTCCTTAGATTTGACATGGTAACTAACCGGATGTGGCATTTGCGAACACTCGAACTTCGACAAGAATGCAGTTCCAAAATTAGTTAAATCGATCAATGTATGGTATATCGGCTTGATTGCTTGAATAATTACATTATTTCCTGGAATACTTCTTTCATCAGGTCCATTCTGTGAATTAATAGGAAAGTTTAAGGTTTTAGTTAAACCAATATTCCATAATGTGTTAGTTGAAGATGATAAATCAAATAGTCACGTGTAATAAATTATCTTTGGCATAAAACATAAACATCCTATCAAGATTTGAAATCAGTTCCACAAAAATACAAAGAATTGCAAGGATTTGATTTATGGTTGCGATACACGAAATTAATACTAGCAAGATCAGTTACAAAGAAAACCGATAGATATAACAAAAATCAGTTACAAAGAAAACCGAGATATAACAAAAATAACACTAAAGGTCGCTTGAATGAGGACTGAGTTGAAGAAAGTGGCCATGCACTTTGAACACGCAGAATCTCATTATTGTTACATTATAAAGTTTCATGCTAAAACCCTTCACAATCTTTCTTATAAACCCATCACAATTTTACTCACCCATCCATGTGGGATAAATTCAACCTATTTTTTCTTTGATCAAATTAATTCAAAACACTTACACTAGGTCCAGTTTATGACACATAACATCCTTATCAAGCTGTTAAGTCTTAATATCATTGAATATGTAACTCACTCATATGTCGTTAATATATAGCACATAAGTTTGTGATTAAACGTGTTCAAAATATGTGAGAAAAAATGTTCTCTCACTAACAGTTTAGCAACATGTTATTCTAACATGATACACAAATCATAATTTTTTTATACACTTCATGTTCTACCTACCTCTAATTTTGTCAAACTACATTTCCAACTTTTTGGAAAAAAAAAAAAAAAAAAAAAAAAAAAAAAAAAAAAGGATGTTGTGGTAAATTATTATAAGCTTACGAGAGTGAGCTATAAAAGTGAATTAATTTATGAAATAAATTTTACAGAAAAAGCTTGTGTAGGATATAAGCTTTTAAGGTAATAGTTTAAGCTACAGCTCTAGCTAATTTCACCAAATATACCTCATGCCCATATTATCATTCTAATCACAACCAAATGTACATAAGTTATTGCAAGAGTTTTAAGGTCCAAATATCATTAATGACTACACATTTGGGAGTGGCTAATGAACCAAATGGTCGTAGGGATATTTCGAGGGTGTACATTTGAGTATAGATTCGTTATATCGGAGTAACCACAACAGACGAAACCTTAGCCGTCTATCCATTTATCGTATTATCATTTTGTGAATATTTATAGATCTTTAACCTAGCAGAGTGAGATTAATGTTATCAAGTAATTGGCGTGACATATATAAAATTTATATGGATTTAAGAATTCATAGTTTAGTTGTGAATTGTCAGTTTACCTAAAAATTATATCTATCACTTTGTCAATATATTTATTTCCAAACGTTATGTATGAAATGGAAATTAAATTAGTATGTACATACAGTGACATTTCATATTTTATGAACATTTCGATAAACCAATAAGTAAAAGGTCACCATCCTTTTCCTTATGTAGTAATTTTGGGGGAGTGAACTTGGTCCGTGGACTTGCGTAAATGTCCACAAAGACAACTTTAACAATTTTATCAAAAGAGATCGCAACTCGCAAGTGAGCCTCGCACGAGTCTTGAGAGAGCAAATTCGCTTTTGTTGATGAGAGAAAATAGAAAGGTTTTATGCAATATTGAACTATGAATATCAAGTTTGATGTCTCTCGAGCTTGTATATAGTATTTACTGTGCAAATGAGCACTTTAACATACTTTTGAAAGAAAAACACATGACAAAAAATCATCTCTTATTCAACGCCAATTCTATTTGTGAGCTATATAGATCATCTACTATTAAACAATTATTATTTTATTATGAAAGAGTAGACAAATAACAAGATTAATGTCAAATATTATAAAGTGAAAATATTATCAATCAGTGGCATTGCTGGATAGCATTGTTCCCTTCCATAAGGATGGCGACGGTTCCAATCCGGCTATGCTCTGTTGACTTTTTTTATTATTTACAATGCTATTTACTTTGGGTGAATAACATGGTCGCTTACATATGTAAAAAGATGAGACAGAAGCGTTGGTCCATCGAACTATATGCAAAAAGATGAGACAGAAGCTTTAAAATAAAAATGAGAAACAAAGGAACATGAGAGAATCCAATAGAGCCTATGAAACTTAAGAAACTTACTCTGCGATCACAAGCTTTCTTGGGTATGTCTTTCAAGTCACTAAGAAGATCATCCTGCTCTTTCCCAAACAGCTCAGTCCCAATTGTGTAACACCCCAAATTTTACATTATTGACTTATTGTATTATAAATGCTTCCGAGTTAACTTTTGTTACTCTTATTATATGATACTGTCAAGAAAGGACTTAGTATGTTAACAAATGAAAGTTGGGTCCTAAACTACAATTATCTATCAAATAAATGATAAACATCAGGAGACTACTATCTCTTAGTTCGTGGATATGTATGTGTGAAAAGGAGGTTTCTTCATTTTGAAGGAACAAGTACAAACAAGATTAAAAGATGGAGGTTTAGTGTAATTAGAGTTCAAATAAAAGCTTATACAAATCTCTGACGAAGGTAAGCACTTTAAATTACCTCTAGTTCATTTGGTTTTTGTTAAGGATTTACAGGAATTGAATTTGGGTTTCAAGTAACCTTCACATAAATTGTTTTACGATGTTGTTATGATAGTTCTCTATAGATAACATGTTGGTTCATAAGAATGATTTTGATTAAGTATAAATAGCATGTATACTATGTGTTTGTGTTTATCTTTGAATGAGAATGCAAGTTAATTTTCAAAGATTAACCTTTCCTTTATGATAACTATATAAGGGTTCGATTTAAATATATCAAGTTTATAAGAAAACATGTATTATTAGTTACACCATGATTTAAGATGGTTATCCGTATAAGAATAACCAAATAGTAGTGTTTAGTTATGTTCTAGACAGAAACTAGATAGGTGACGTGTTTCGCTAGTTCGTGTTACATTAGCCAAACGTCCCTGAGCAAATGGTTTGTAAAGTTTTTATTCATATCAGTAGCTAATTCATGATATGTGTATGTATTGTGTAATAGGTTGTCAAGGCAAGTCATTGCACAAACGAGCTTTCATTCGAGTATGATGTGAGTAACGTATATAAGATTAGAGACGGGAACTTAGTAACCCTTTAGATTTACCACCCATTAATCATGTTTATGTATATGTGATACACTCGTGTTACGAGTTTATATTAGTATATTGTATATTATGAATTTTAGTGCATTACATGACATAAGAATATACGTGAAATAACTGAGACAGGTCAAAACAACCCGTAACGACCCGTGTGGTCTTAGCAACATTTTTTTAGCTTACATGATGAATCATTGCTTATTTTAACGTCCTAAGTGGACGAGTAGCATGAGTATAGAACTCATTAAACATCCTAAGTGGATGACATGTACTATAGTGTGATCACATGTTCTGAAATGGAACTTAGACATCCTATGTGGATGACTAGTACAATTATATGACTCATTTGTCGCTTAATGCGAAGTTCAGACATCCTTAGTGGGTGATTTGTATATCATGTTAATAATGCGTTCCAAAGTGGGACTTAGACATCCTATGTTGTCGACTAGTACGAATACATGAGTCATTAGATGTTTAATGCTGAGCATAGACATCCTGAGTGGATGAACAACACATTATGCTAATAATGTGGCTCTAAAATGAGATTAGACATCCTATGTGTATGATTAGAGCCTTCAATCTATATTGAACCGAATAAGGGTTCATGACATCCTACGTGGATGACTAGTATGAACATAACAATCATATTGCTCATATGTATGATTATGAAGCGCATAGCCCCGACTAGAAGTGTTATCAAGCATCACAATCACTAAGCGGGGGAGTATTCAACGAAGCAACCTTTTAGCTTCATAGCCATATTATATTTTCAGTTTATATGCATTATCTCACTAAGCTTAATGCTTACGTTGCTTCATTTATGTTTTCTTATAGATAATGTTTAAGACTAAAGTTCGCGGGTTAGCTATCGGTGGAGCTCATGGGTGAGCTATTCCCTACCCTCTCTCATACTAAGAAACGCCCTAGGGAAATATCTTTTGAGTTATGATTGTATAAACTCAGATTTACGGTGTTTAAAAGTATTACATATTATGTCTTTAAAGTTAAAGGGTGTTTGGCATAGTGCCACTCTAGCCCAAAACGACCCATTTTAGTTATGTGCGGGTCTAAACGAATGATATATGTTATGTACAGTTTTTCTATGATGTGGAATGCGTTAATATGGGTTAGTTCAGTTTTATGATTGCGCTAAATTTAAGTTGCAGCAGAATCTAAAGTTTCTTCAGTATGTCAATACAGCGTATTGACCAAGCAGATTTAAAAAAAAAAAAAAAAAAAAAAAAAAAAAAATTACTATGGGCGTTTCAAATTGGCCCAGCAGTAACCGAATTAATAGGTTTGTCATTGAAAGAACTGACATATAAAAAGGAAGTGTAAGTTTTAGACTGAGCAATCAAATGGAAAGGACGGAACATAGTCACAGAAAAACACTATTGAAACTGACCCACACATTCTGGCCCAAAGTATGTATTAAAAAGTTGTATTCACAGAATCAAAGTATGAGCATAGCCGATATAAACACGCATAACCTCTGGAGTGTTTAGAACTTTTTCGAGGGGACACATAAGAGCTCCATATACCCTGATCATCAACTACAATACACAAAAGCCACTTATAAGTTTCAAAAATGGCAACAACGTGAACACAAAAACTAAGATCAAATCGATAAAACTTGTACTAGCGGAGTTAGGTTGACCCAAATAACTTAATGTGCATAAATTTTGCATGTTTTACAGATAAATTGGTATATGCCAAAATGATTTTGAAAATCTATTAATTTGATAATAATAGAGTTGTTAAGTAAAATCAGTTAGAACGTATTTTATCATCATTTCCTCTTAGGGATGCTATGACACGTTGTGAAGTCATAGCTTCTTTGTGTTCTTTGTTTTTCGCCTGACAATACTCCAGGACTGTCCACAAGTGTAATATGCTCCAGCAGCTTTAAATAAGAAAACACGGCAAACAATTAACATCGTAGAAAATCATTTATATCTAAGACATATAAGTTGAGGAAAGTCACAAGTTTAACTCTTGATAAAGTTCTCAGTTACAAAATATGCTAGTTTCTCAACTTTGTCCCAAAAAGACCTAATAGCAAAGAGCTAAAATGTGCAAACTCCCAAATTGTCATAACTTGATTTTTTTCTTACATTCTCTGAGTAATTTCTCAAACTTAGACAAGAAATTTAAAAAATCTCAAAATTTCGAAAAATACCACAAAAATGTGTACTTTTTCTGACATTTCTACATAATTTATGTACAAATGTACTTCTTTACTCTTTCCAGAAATTGAGGTGTTTTAAAAGTGAATTTTCTTATAAACTCAAAAAGAAAACATTTAGTACAACAATTGAGTTAAATTTGTAATTCACCTTTAGTTTTGGCATGGTAGCTAACCGGATGTGGCATTTGCTAACACTCAAACTTCGACAAGAATGCATTTTCGAAATTAGTCAAACCGTTGTAATGTTGTATGGCATATCGATCAGCTTGAACAACAACAATATTTCCTGGAATATTTCTTTCATCAAGTCCATTATGTGAACAGGAAAGTGTAAGGTTTTAGTTACGCCAATATTCCATAATATGTTAGCTGAAGATGATAAATCAAATAGTCTCGTGTAATAAATTTTCTTCAACAAAAAAGATAAGCATCCCATAAAGATTTGAAATCAATTCCATCAAAATACAAGGAATTGCAAGGATTTGATTCATGGTTGCCATATAGGAAATTATTCATACCCATAAGTGAGCTAGGTGTGGGAGTAACGAATAACGCGTTATTCATCTACCACCTCAACGCCACCTCAATACCTTCCCAATAACTAAAATACCCTCCCTAGCAAAAAACCAATAATACTCATTGGTGCATGTAGACCTCACAAAATACCCCACCAAAAAAACCCCAAAATCTTAAACTAAAAATAAATAAATAAATAAATAAATAAATAAAAAAATTTGAATGACACCAGTGAGTAAACCAACTAGGAACGAACGACGAGCACCATACGGTGCATTTGTTGGTCATCAAAGGAACGAAGAATGGCATGTGATTTCCTCCCCACACCAAGTACTCTAAGCAAGATTAGCTACAAAGAGAACCAATAAAACACAACATATGATATAACAAAAACAAACTCTAAATGAATGGCGAGCACCATATAGTGCAGTTGTTGGTCATCAAAGGAACGAAGAATGGCGTGTGATTTCCTCGCTACACCAAGTGCTCTAAGCAAGATTAGCTACAAAGAAAACCAACAAAACACAACATGTGATATAACAAAAACAAACTCTAAATGTCACTTGAATGAGATTCGTTTATGATATAACAAAAACAAACTCTAAATGTCGCTTGAATGAAATTCATTTATGATGAGATTGTTAAGAATGTATTCTAAACAATCTCAACACACACAATCTCATTATAGTAACTTTTTAAAGTTTCTTGCTAAAACTCTTCACATTCTTTATTTTAAACACATCACAAGGTTACTCACCTACCCATGTGGGATAAAGTCAACCTATTTTTTCTTTGATCAACTATAATTCAAAAGACTTACACTAGGTCGGGTTTTAGACACGTAATAAATCCTTATAAACCACTTAAGTCTTAATATCATTGAATAAGTAACTCAATGATATGTCGTTAATACATAGCTCAGAAGTTTGTGATTAAACGTGTTCAAAATCAGAGAGAAAAATGTTTTCTCACTAACAGTTTTGCAATATGTTGTTCTAAAATGATATACAAATTATAATTTTTAACCTCATGTTCTACCTACGTCTAATTTTGTCAAACTACATTCGCAACTTTTTGGCAAAAAAAAAATTAAAAAATTAAAAAAAAAAAGAAAAAAAAAAGAAAAAAAAAATCATAATGTCAAGGCGCGCTTACGAGATTTGGATCTCTAAAAGTTAATTAATTTATGAAATAAGATTTGTTGGTTTTACAAATTTAGAAAAAAAAAAAAAAAAAAAAAAAAAAAAAAAAAAAAAAAAAAACACTTTTGTAAGATATAAGCTTCTAAGTTAATAGTATAAGCTACAGTTCTAGCTAACTTCGTCAAATATACACCATGCCCATGTTATCACTTTAGCCGCCACCAAATAATCTAGTGAACTAAACGGTCGCTGGGATATTTTGAGGGTGTACATTTGAGTATAGATTCATTGTAGATGATTAACCAGAATAGAAAAAATCTTAACCGTCTATCCGTTTACCGTATTAACATTTTGTGAATTGAAAATGATTGGGAGACCTAAATATATGACTAATTTTATGCCTAAAGTGACATGAAATTGTTTTATTGGTTTGTGAAGTAGTGAGTCCATCTACTGTCACCAATAAAGTGATACCACATAAGATTAAGAATGTATTTAGGCACACAAGTTAGGAATGTCAATAAATGCTCTTTGTGAATATCAATAGATCTTAAACCTAACAGAGTGAGATTAATGTTATCAAGTAATAGGCGAAACATATTTGAAATTTATATGGATTTAAGAATTTATAGTTTAGTTGCTAACTGTAATTCGCCTGAAATCACTTTGTCAATATTTTTAATAAACCTATAAGAAAAAGGTCACCATCCTTTTCCTTATGTAGTAATTTTGGGCGAGTGAACTTGGCCCGTGGACTTGCGTAAATGTCCACAAAGCCAACTTTAACAATTTTATCCAAAGAGATCGCGACTCGTGAGTGAGCCTTAGGACTCTTGAGAGAGCAAATTCGCTTTTGTCGATGAGTGAAAATAGAAATTTTTTATGTAGTGTCGAACTATGAATGTCGAGTTTGATGTCTCTCGAGCTTGTATGTAGTTGTAGTATTTACTATGCAAAATTGAACTACATCATATACTACAAAATGAGCACTTTAACATACTTTTAAAGAAAAACACTTGACAAAAATCATCTCTTATTCAAGACCAATTCTATTAGTGGGCTAGATCATCTACACCAAACAATTATTCTATTATGCGTTAGTAGACAAATTATAAGATTAAAGTCAAATATTGTAAAGTGGAAAAATTGATAACATTCTGTTAGCATATTGGATAATATAATTGCATTTCGTAAGGATAACTAGGGTTCGAATCCGGTAATGCTCTGTTTGATGTTTTGCTAACGACAGCCATAAAGGTTTTCGTTAAAAGACATTATTTTATTAAAATTGTTTGTGAGAATGAAATTCAACGAATCACAATCAAGTGTCAATTGTGTAATCACTATATACTAAATTGTCTCCATTTTCTCGGAATTATCATCAATCAGAAGCATTAATAAATAGTGTTGTAATAAAACTAATTTGCTTAACGACAACTTTTAGGGCTGTCGTTAGCAAATTTTTTTTTTTTTTTTTTTTTTTTTTTTTTTTTTTTTTTTTTTTACTTACAATGATGTTTGCTTTTGTGAATATCATTGTTGCTTACATGGAGGAGTACATGTACATTTGTTCGATTCTGAATTATAATCTTTTTATTTTCCTTTGTTAACGTGCATGCTAAAAAGGTCATTCAAAATTAATTTTTTTAAATCTCTCATAAAGTTTTAATAAACACTAAAATTGTATATGAATGGAATTAGAATTTCTTTTATTTATTTAATTTGCGCTCAAAGAATAATAAGATCAAATCCGAGTCAACAACAATTTCTTTAAATCACAGTTTTTGGTGTATCTATGTGCGATATGAGTTATATTAATTTGCTTTTATACAAGATAAAGATAGTTATGGTAGTCAATATGTAAATATAAGTGTTTTTTTTTAAAGCCCTTAACATTAATTGTAAATTTATTCTCATGTTGCTACATTTCTAGAGAAAAAGAAATAGGAGTGCATCAATACATGAAATGTTATGTATAAAATGGAAATTAAATTAGTATAGATGTAGATCACTTTGTCAATATTTTTGACTATTTTTACATTATAAGTAGTATAGATGTAGATCACTTTGTCAATATTTTTGTTTGCTAATGTTATGTATAAAATGGAAATTAAATTAGTATGTACATACATGTTACATTTCATATTTTATGAACATTTCGATAAACCTATAAGAAAAATGTCACTATCCTTTTCATATGTAGTACTTTTGGTTGAGTGAACTTGGTCCTTGGACTTGCGTAAATGTCCACAAAGCCAACTTTAACAAGTTTGTCAAAAGAGATCGCGACTCGCGAATGAGCCTCACTATTCTTGAGAGAGCAAAATCGCTTTTCTTTATGAGAGAAAATAGAAAATTTTTATGCAATGTTGAACTATGAATGTCGAGTTCGGTGTCGTTCCTAAACACTGATCTCGTGCTTGTATGTACTGTAATATTTACTATGCAATATTGAACTACATCATATGCTACAAATGAGTACTTTAACATACTTTTGAAGAAAAACACTTGACAAAAAATCATCTCTTATTCAACGCCAATTCTATTTGTGAGCTATATATATAGATCATCCACTATTAAAACAATTATTATTCTAGTATGAAAGGGTAGACAACTAACAAGATTAATGTCAAATATTATAAAGTGAATAAGTTATCAAATGTCGACCGTTGCAAACTGGATAGCATCGTTCACTTTCATAAGGATGGCGAGGGTTCGAATCCGGCTCTGCACTGTTGACTTTTTTTATTATTTACAATGCTATTTACTTTGGGTGAATAACATGGTCGCTTACATGCAGGAGTACATTTGTTCGATTCAGAAAAGCATTTTCGAATTATATATTTATAATTTTTTTTTCTTTTGTTAACGTGCATGTTAAAAATAATCATTCAAAATAAAAATTTTAAAATCTCTCATAAAGTTTTAATAAACACTAAAATTATATATGAATGTAATTAGATTTTTATTTTATTTTATTTTATTTTTTTAATATTTAAGTTGCGCTCAAAGAATAATAAGATCAAATCTGTCAACAAATTTATTAAATTACAGTTTTTGGTGTATCTATGAGCGATATGAGTATACATTAATTTGCTTTTATACAAGATACAGATAGTTATGGTAATCAAAATGGAAAGATTTTTTTTTTTTTTTTTTTTTTTTTTTTACCCCTAACATTAATTGTAAATTTATTCTCATGTTGCCACATTTCTAGAGAAAAAGAAATATGAGTGCATCAATACATGAACCACTAAACCATGCAACTAAACATTTCATTGGTTTTTATTCTCAAGAGTTCAAATTTTGTGATTGATTGTATCAACAATCATAATGCATCACCAAATTATAAAGAAAATAAACTCGTAACTTCAACTTCAAAACTGCAAATATCTGAAGATGACAAATCGCCAGTGACATACACACTACTCTACACATGAATGTATACAAACGACAGTACAAGATGGACAAACATACCCATTTTTCTCAATATCACGAGCTTCTAACTTTAGTCGTATGGGTTCCTGAAATTCTTTAACAGATCAGGAATGTCATATCCCAACATGTCATCAACCGTTTGGATCATTTTGGGCTTCAGTTTTTGGAAGTTGTCAAGATTGTAACCGCCCAGTCTCTCCCTGAAGTTTTCTACAAATGGAAAATCCCCTGCTGGTAAGTGATGCTCCCTTTGAACCTGTTAGCAAAATCATGTGAGAACACAAGCAAATTTCATGAAGTTGTAATTTAAAGGGGAAAACGAACCTTTGCAAAAACGTCTTCAAGGTTATCAATGAGTTTTTGTTGAGCTTTAGCCTTGCCCATCATCGAGGGCATTTCTTTTTTAAGATGGCTAATGATAAAGGCATGAATCTTGGCTGCTCTAGCACGTTTTACAAACTCGTTGATCTGTAAAACACAATTACATAAAAACAAATCAAAGGTATAATCAGAATCCCTTGTGCTCATCTTTTAGCTCTACAACATACTAGAACGTCAACATGCTTAGTGAATATTATAGAGGTGGCAAATTCGACCGCTTAACTTTTCAATGGGTCGATTCAGGTTATATATGAAGTCGAATGGGTGAAACGGGTAAAACATAAAAAGTAGTTTGAAAAGATACGTGTCAAGCCAATTTAAAGTATCCCAAAGTGTGTTTCTTTCTTGCATAGAAGTATAGAACCTGCTAGATGATCTTATTAACATATTAGATTATATAGAAATAAAAAAATACATATAATTTGAGACACTATTTATCGGAAAACTTCTAATCAGACCCGTTGCCAAAGCCACCCTATCTTGATACGTCTAACGTGATAGTCATTTTATGGACACCCAAGTGGGTCTATTGATCTTACAGATCAACAAGCACACAAAAACAATAGATGGAAGCTTCCATATGAAAGTGAGAACGAGGGAGTATGAGATAAAGAAAAAAATAAAAATAAAAAAATAACTTACTCTGCGATCACAAGCTTTCTTGGGTATGTCTTTCAAGTCACTAAGAAGATCATCCTGCTCTTTCTCAAATAGCTCAGTCCCAATTGGCCCAGCTTTAACCGAATTAATAGGTTTGTCATTAAAAGAACTGACATTTAAACAAATGTGTAAGTTTCATATTCAATCAAATGGAAAGGAGAAACACAGTGACAGACAGACACTATACTGAAACGAGACCCTACACATTCGGGCCCAAAGTATATATTAAAAGCTGTATTCACAGAAACAGAGTACGAGCATACCCAATGTAAACACGCATAACCTCTGGAGTGTTTAGAACTTTGCCAAGGGACCACATAAGAGCTCCATAAACCCTCATCAGCTACAATACACAAAAACCACTCATAAGCTAAGAAAATGGCAGCCACTTGAACCCAAATAAACCGAGATCAGAATAGGATATATTTTACCAGTAGTGTTACGTTTACCCCATCTAACTTATTGTCCATATTTTTCGTATTACAATCATTCAGAAGGTATTATGAACTGACAATACACTTGGTGTGACTTCACCCGTTTCCTATTTAGCTAGCATCTTAAATTTTACTCATTCAGATGGTACATGTAAAATGTAACCCGAAACGCATTCAAAACTAAAGTAAATGATTTGAATAGCCTCGTCTAACAAACGTTTAGGAGAAATGGAATCTTTCATACCTGTTGGGTATCAACTTGATCAGCCTTGTTCAAGACCACACGTATTTTATCATCATTTCCTCTTAGGGATGATATGACACGTTTGAATTCATCACTGATATCAAGCTTATGAGGATCAAAGAGAAGCAAGATCAGATCACACTTTGCAGCAAACCAGGATGTCACACCTGTGAAGTCATAGCTTCTTTGTGTTCTTTGCTTTTCGCCAGATAATACTCCAGGCGTGTCCACAAATGTAATATGCTCCAGCAGCTTTGAATAAGAAAAGACAGCATACAATTAGCATCGGAGAAAATCATGATATATCTAAGACAGATAAATTGAGGAAAGTCACAAATTTTACTCTTGTTAAAGTTCTCAGTTACAAATGTGCCAGTTTCTCAAGTTTGTGACCTAATAGCAAAGACCTAAAATGTGAAAACTCCCAAAATTGTCAAAACTTGAGTTTTTTATACATTCTCTGATTAATTTCTCAAACTTAGACAAGAATTTTAAAAAATCTCAAAATTCCAAAAAAAAAAAAAAAAAAGCCACCACAAAAATGTTTAGTTTTTCTGACATTTCTACACAATTTATGTAGAGATGTACGTCTTTACTATTTCGAGAAATGAGATGTTTTGCAGGGTTATCTCCGTATAAACTCAAAAAGAGTACATTTAGTACAGCAATTGAGTTAAATTTGTAATTCTCCCTTAAGTTTTGGCATGGTGACTTGCCGGATGTGGCATTTGCGAACACTCGAACTTCGACAAGAATGCAGTTCCGAAATTAGTTAAACCGCTGTATGGCATATCAGCTTGAACAGCAACAGTATTTCCTGGAATACTTCTTTCATCGGGTCCATTCTGTGAATAGGAAAGTGTAAGAATTAGTTACAGCCAATATTCCATTATATGTTGGTTGAAGATGATAAATCAAATAGTCAGGCGTAGTAAATTATCTTTGACAGAAAACTTAAGCATCCTACGAAGATTTGAAATCAATTCCATCAAGTTACATAGCATGTCTGACAGTCTGAGTAGAGAACAACAGCTATATATACAATTTCCTATTTTTTGTATTAGCCGCATGTTGGACCTTATCGTTAAGTACTCACGTAAATTAACACTCTCATTACATCTCGCCCCATGTCACCATTATAGTGTTATGCATAATTATAAACAAACAAACATGCATATACGATGAGCTTTTGGTTCTTTCCAGTCAGCTTTAAAAAAGTTTCAATCTGCAAAAAAGGTCTAGACTCTAGACTGTTTGCCTATTTACGATAATACTCTTACACTAAGGCGTCTTAAAATTTGGGCCCACAGCATTTGGCTTAAGTAAAATGAATCCATGAGTGTTCAGAAAAAGTGGATAGCTATTCCTGTCTTTCTGAACTAAAACTAATCCTGCTAAAATGCACCCGGTTAAGAAGATAATGGGTTGAAGAGGTCATATACGAAATCTCTTTGTCCGTTTTTTGTTTAAAACCCTATGCAGTTAATATATTGATTTCTATATATTGAACTTAGTTGTTTCAAATCCTCCTTGAAGTCTTAAAGAACTTCCTGCTATTTAGTTCTTCAAGAGCAACAGAAAAGAGGTACACACATGTGCGGTGTAAGGTTTTTCATGTTCTATTTGCTGTTAATCATGTTACGTACATTTGCTAACAATATCTTAGAACCAAATATCTACACGTCAACCGAACAGAACCAATGTATTTAAAAGATCATACAAAGGAAGTAAAGGAAGAACATACATACCATAACCACAACAAATCTATCGGTGGTCGGCTCGGGTCCAATGTGAGCTCCTGTTAGAAAGATGGATGGTAATTAGACATATAATAGACAGGAGACACAAACACAGAGAGAGAAAGTGAAGAACTTGCCTGGATAACTACTTCTAAGCAAATGCTTAATAAATGTCGTTTTCCCTGTTGAGTATTGACCCAAAAGCATCACCATGGGTTTGGCATCGAAATCACTGTTGGTCTAGAAACAGAAAGGCAGCATCACAGTGAATCAGATACCCATTTACAAAAAGAATAGGGAATAGGTTTATGGTTCAAATATGTTTCATACTGAATCTAAAACACACATTAGGATTACAGTTTACTTACCAATAAGGGAGAAACGAAATCATTGAACTGATATGTCACTTCTAGAGGTTTCAGCTTCTGAATGTAGAGTTTCTTCAGCCCGTCGATAATTGAAGTAACATTACTCAATGAAACCTAAGCAAGCATAAACAAAATAGAATAAAGACATAATGCTTATGATGCACCCAATGATATATGCAGAAAACTAAATAAAAATGAAAACATAATAAATAATAGTTAGAGGGCCATTGTTATGATAAAGCTCAACAATATCATGGTGTAAGAAAATGTGGCAAGAGCTTGTACTATTTGCACAGAAAGCAACAAACAAGAGAAATATCTCAAGTACTGAAAGCCTTTAGAGGACTAGTATGATATGCCCTTTTATAAGTATGATATCTGTTTTCTCTATGTTTGATGATAGATGATTCAAAGTTCAAACATCCTGCTTCCATGGCTATATAGCTGGTAACAGAGTCTTAGAACCGCCTTTCTTTAGTAAGCATATATTAATCAGATTTCCATGTTTTTAAACCTCATTATACTTAGTGAGAAAAGAGTATATAATCCATACCTTCTTGGCAGATTTTGTCGAAGTGAACCAACTAGATGACGGCGAAGTCTGCACCTCAGGACTACCTAAATTAATTGCACCAGTGAACATCAAAAAATTGCACGCAATTGTCTTACTGAAATTAGCGCATTAAATGTCATTACCATTCGATTCAAAATCGCTTTTTGACCGCTTTTTCTTCTGCATAAATTAATAACAATTTATTGTTAGAAAAGATTAGTTTCTACTTTCTAGGCTCACAATAGCCCTGCTGCTTCATTTACTATGATTAATTGAGATAAAGGTATACATACAGCTATGAAAGCATCCAGACCGTCCAATGTCGGTGGGTGCAGATATTCAAAATCAACTGCATTGATAAAAACATGTACCCAAAGAAGACAATCAAATGTCCATATATTATACTTCAACTCAATACTGTAACAGAGAAAAAATAAATTTGAATACACTTCTTACCATCAGATTGTAAGATGTCACTACGTAACACTTGTCCTGCTTGAGCCAGAGAAATCAACTACAGTCACCACATGAAAAGGTCATAAGCGGAGAAATGATGGATTTTATAATAAGAATAAAATATTTAACTGCAATCACCACATAAAAGGTCATGTGCGGAAAAATAATGGATTTTATAACAAGAATAATAAACTGCAAAAACAAACTACCTGCATTGCTGTAATAAACTCTTTGAAGCCTAGATAGCCTTGTCGTCTAGAATCTGCTATCGCCCACACCTAAAGAAATCGCATGAGCAGGTCAATAAACAAGTCAGGATAGAATAGAAGAAAAGCAGCAACTACTTATAAAGGTTTCAATGGTGTCATGTACTACTGACAATGCTTACACTGTTAGGTACATTATGTTTGGCCCTTTTAAACATATTGAACACATGAAAAAAGAGGCCAACATGTGGTTGACACATTAAATCCAGTTTGTCATATATACAAGCTATTTCATGTTTCACTTACATTTCCTAAAGAACGTCAATTATCGGATGTCAGGCTCTTCCCATTTATAGGTATTATTTCCACTAATTTCCTTAAAGTTAAGCCATTAAGATGTCTCTTATTTGGTCTAATGTTGTTTATATTCTAGTTTTTTCAACAAGATAAGCCTATCTAGCATCTGCCCACCTGCATCATTTAATCAAGAAATGCATATGTACCCCATTCCAGTAATATAACAACAGGTCTCCTAACTTATTTAAACGCCATATTATCAGCATATTTAAGCAGCATTCATAAATCTCATTAACTAATAACCAAAAGACAACTATTTAGGAGGTCTTTGCCTCTTTAAGTAAACTTAAGGGAGTTTGTTTTAACTTATTTATGGGGTTATGAGCTTATAACCTTGCACTTCTGAGGTTAAATAAGCCATAAGCTACTAAAAGATGAGCTTATTGGCTTTTTGAATTTTCAAATAAGCTAAAATCAACACCCCCTTAAGCTTAAAAGCTAATGCATAATCAATAAGCCTCGATTTGAAGCTAACTTGCTTTTTTTCCCACAAATAACCTAATAAGCTCTTATCATGAGTTTTACCCACACACTTCTCTTGCGCTTATCGACAGTTTTAATAACACATTAGCAATAATCACCACAAATAGAACGAACTCATGCTTGTTGTCTAGCTATTGTATATTAACAAGTTTTAAAATTCTAATGTTTTCAACAGGGTAAGCCTATCCAGTATCTGCCCATCTGCATTATTGTGTAAAGGAGTTAGGTATATGCACCCAATTTACAGTTATAAAACCAATAAGTTCTTTTCTTAATAAAACGTCCTTTTATTAATATTCAGAAAATTACAATAACAGCACACATCATCAATAAACCTCATGAACTAAACCCAAAAGACACTTGATTAATAAAGCTTAAGAGCTTATGCATTCTTATGAAAACCTCAACTTATAGCTTAAGCTTACTTGTTTTTCCCACACAAACAACCTAAGGAGTAATGACCTTACCCGAGTTTTAGTATCACATTTAACTACTAATTAGCACACATAAAACAAGCTCACACTCCTTATCTATCAACAATCAAAAGCACAAACGTTGCGCCATTGTTTTGCACCGTCACACATTACTTAACCTAAACTTTTTCCACATGCTATAATTCATCATCATCATCAAATATATTAAAAACTCACATTTCACTTAAACGCAACCTACTTTTAATAACACAATAAGCTATTAAGCACCACATATGAAACAAGCTCACACTAGTTATCTATCTACATATAACTAAAATTAAACATCGAGCTTATTCACTGTTTTTTCCGCACAAACAACCTGATAAACTTCTACCATGAACTTTGCCCAAACACTAACTTTTAGCCTATCATGTTTAAAAATAACAATTCGCTATTAATCACCACAAGCTCATGCTCATTATCTATCTATTCCACAGCGTGACACATTACTTAAAACCAAAGTTTTCGCACATACTATCAATACTTGACAGTTAATTATCATACTATATTATAAAGCATGAAGGCCTACTATTAATAGAAATACTTAATATTAAGCAATACAACTTCTAAAGCTATAAGTACAACAACAAATGATACTTATAGAAATTCTCCTCATATTTAATTCTAACATACGATTAATACTAATATTAAATACAATAAATAAATCATTATGTACAATTAATTAACTTGTCAATAAATACAATTAATGCACTTATTAAAACACCCCTTACATAAGAAATACAAATTATCAAGCATATTGTACAACCAACGTAAATACAATTCCTACATTAAATGTCACTAATACAAATAATAAAGCATATTATACAAATATTCAAGCCCGAACGGGCACGGGTCAAACGGGCTCGAGCCCGAACGGGCACGGATCAAACGAGCTCTTCTCAAAAAGAAGATAATAAATTAAAATATGTTCACATATTGTACAAACAAAGCAAACTACTAAACAAAAAAAAATAATAATAACAATAAATAAAATAATACAAACTAAGCAAAATTTCATCAAACTTTTGCCATAAAAAACTAATCAGCAAAGCTATTGACAAAAAATGTACAAATAAAATAAATTATTAGCCGAAAAAATTAAATTACAAGGTGCCCGCAGCTTCATCGCGCGGGGACCTGCTAGTAAAAAATAAAAAATTAGGGCAGAAAAAATAAAGAATTAAACCTGCTTGAGATCATGGCCAGATAAACCAGACATAACAAAGAAATTCTTAGCATCGCCTCCCGTGATCCTTCCATCACCATCTACAATAATAGTTTATAAATATATAAAAATCAATCAAATCTTATAAAAATATACATATAAAAAAAAGGTACCTGAATCAGCGAGAGTGAACCAATCAGTGTACACCTTCTGATGTTCAGCTGAACACCTGCTAAGTGACGATGAATCGATCTCCATTCTTTTCTATTATTTTAATAAATTATGAGCATTTGAAAAAAATCGGAGCCCTAATTTAGAGATCTATTAATATCAGTCACCGACGCTTGTTTGAAAAGTGGAGTGGAACAAGATATTTGTTTTCGACGTGTGGAGGGGCGCCAAACCCTTTGAGTGATGTTGAATTTTTTACTACTAGTTTGTTTTTAGTTTAAGTAATAATAAAATTTGATTCGATTCGAATGTGATGATAGCGTGTTTTTTTAGGTGTTTGTGTAATAAGAGGTGCCTTTTGAAATACGGAGTAAAATTTTTCATCCAATGAATAATTGTGTCTTTTTTTAGTTCCTTTTTTTCCTCACTTACAAAGGAATCTTTACTACATAAAAAAGGAAATCGTTAAACTTGAATACTTAGGGCCGTTTAGTTGGTTAAAAATTTCTCAATTTTTCCATCTTTAAATTCCTTTAGAAGGGGATGGTTTTTCTTCTCTAGAGAAGAGTTGAAAATTTTGAAAACGCATTTAGTTAGAGTCATATTTTTCATTTTTAAAATAATAAGAAGATTACCTCAAATTGCGACGGTGGCGGCGACAGCGGGCGGTGGCAGCGACGGTCGGCGGTGGAGGATGACATGAGAGATTAGGGGTAGAATGGTATATGTGTTTTTTTTGGAGTTGAGAAAAAAAAAATGAGAAAGAAAAAAGTGGGAATAATAAAATGAACTTTTCAATTTCTTAGTTAAAATTTAGAAAATGAGAATTTCATTCTTTTTGAAAATTATTGGAAAAAAGTGCGACCAAACGCGTTTTCAGTTTTTTTATTTTCTTATGAAAAATTTCTTGAAAATGAAGAATTTCTCTCCAACTAAACGCACCCAACTTTGTTGAATTGTTGAAAGATGGGTAAGAAAATATTGAATATATAATGCAATTAATGTAATACTAGACGAGTATCCGTGCATAGCAACGAATTTTATAGCGGCAAATAGTTTCATTAATAAAAAAAAGTTTGTGGGTTATAAACTCAAAATAATAAAAGTTTGAGAATTTGGGGATTAAATATAATGTTTTAAAACTCGTTTCGACCGGGACGGTTCAACCGGTTGAAATTGTTCCGGTCGAAAAAACGGGTCAATTTAAACCGGTCAACTGACCGGATAGGGTAAAAAAGGTCAAATTAAACGGGTCAAATTATATCATGTGAATCATTGAAAATAAAAGAAGATAAACAAATATATCATATCTAAATCAAACGGTAAATAATGGAAATTGTTATGTTATATATAGTAGAATATGTGCACTATATATGAAATTTAATGAAATGTGATTGAATGCACAAAAATAAAGTCGTGTGCACTTAAGTTAAATAAACCTTGATTTGTTGTTAACTAAAACAAAATTTCAAATTAAAGTCTAAAAGTTTAAACATAAATGTGATTGAACATATCATTAAACATATATTACCGTAAATGATGGTTCCTAGCAACCTATTCGTGTGAAAATAAGTCAACCTTTTTCTGTCGCAAAAAATTCAAATTTCATACCACAAAATTAAACATAAGCATTAAAGAGATATTTTTGTCAAACCATTTACTTGGTTATTTTTTTCCCATTATTGTTTGACAACTTTTTAATGTAAAATAAAGGATGTAGCCAAATTTCCATTTTAATAACTATAAGCTATTGATGAAGTCCAAAAAGCTTTAGGTTAGTGTATTGTTGTATGTCTACTTGCATTGCTATATATCAACTACATGAGTTTTTCCGACATACATGATGCACGAATCATGAGTGTGATAGAATTAAATTAAAGGTGACAATCAGGAGCCTCCTAGGCATTTAGATTTGATCAAGTCAATTAGATAATAAAACAACACTAGGATATTTGATAAAACTAATATTAAACCTCTTCTTCATATACAACAATAGCATACGCGCATTCCAACTTAGTTTTATAAACTTGCTAAAAATGAGAATAAATAATAATAATGTTATGAGAATGTCTCCAACAATGCATTTCGCTTACACTAAATTTTTGTTGTGGTTCTTACTAATAATACTACTCTATATAAAAATTTAACAAATTAAATGACTACTAAACCTTGACGCATTTCGTGGCAAACGCTTAATCATATGGATGTGAACAACTGCAATGTTATATTAAAATTACTTGTTAATGACAACTATATGATAATTGGACATATATTGATCAACAATATGCCTAAATCATCAAAGAACATCAAGTTTTATTAATAGAAGGCAGAAGAAAGATCGAAGGTTGCTTTTTATATGATAAGTATATTGTATTTGTAGTTCGAGTTCCTAAGCATCGCCATTTGACGGTGATTGCCATCCACAAACGATCCTTCTTCTTCCTATCCTTTTGATCAAGCAAAATTGGTTAACATGAACACACATATATATTTGGGATTCACGTACCTAAGTGGGATATATTGTACTCGTTGTTCGAGTTCATGAGCTTGGAGAGTATGCTGAGAGTGCTACAAAGTCACAATGCATCTTTTTCATCGTAACCTGTTAATATACAAAGATAAAAGTAAAAAGTATAGAGTTACTGTAACCAATCAAAAAAAGAATGAAAATAACATAATACGAACCTGATTAATAATATTTCAAAACTTGATAGCATTAGAGAAGCAAGACAAACGTGAAAAACAAAGATATCTTACATAATAATACAAAGATGGTAAATAAAATATGCCTTAACGTATATTTCAAAACTTGATTACATTCGAGAAGCAAAACAAACGTGAAAAACAAAGATATCTTACATAAAAATACAAAGATGGTAAATAAAATATGCCTTAACATATGGAGATAATGAGCTTATGGCTTCAACTTTAATATATCGATGTTGTGAACGATCGAGCCTAAAAGATTGAAAGTCAGAAAACTATTTTATCTATCGGAGATAAAACACTAAAAAAAAGTACCAATTGATCGACAATAAGCAACAATGAAAAATGTACCTTCTTACTAATTATCAATGAGTGATATCATATACCAAAATAAAATATCGAACACCATAGTTCCTGATAGTTTGTTGAGAAATCATATGCGCAGAAAAACGTAGAACGTGTTTTAAGATATGTACTTATTCCGTTTTTTGTTTCGGTGAGTATGGGCAAGAGTTTTCAATCAAAAAGTTGTTCTTGTTGACTAAAGAGAGTTTTACGTTTTTTTATTAACTTGTTGAGGAAGCTAATTAAAAGAAAACATTAAATGCTTCCTATAATATACTTGTTGTTTCCTCAGTTATCATCGAAAGTTTTGAAGAAATAAAGCTGTGTGATTGAAGAGTTGCTAGATTAAAGAGTTGCCAAAAATGTATTACAGATTTACAGGGATTGATTGAGGAGTTGCTATGCACGAACATTGACCATTCAATAGTTTCCATTCATTGACAATGGCAAAATAAGGATTGACCTAAAAATCAGTTTTCTACTTTTCCACTTTTCACATTTGACCAAAAAATACATTATAAGTAGTTAAGATATGAAGTATTGAATTTTTCTAAAATGTTGAATGGGTAATATACAAAATCAATGTTCGGGAAAAATATATTTTATCAATTTCCGGAAAAATATACAAAACCAATTTTCGGGTCTAACCGAGTTTCGAAAATAAATTTAACTTTAAGAGCTCTGGAATCAATTTCTTGTTTATGTACTGCTTCTCTCATACCGTCATGATAAAGTTAGGCATTGTTGTTGTTGTACATAGGGACAGAGACAGTGGGGGAGCCAAGGAGTGCTCGGCCCCCTCCAACATGCCCAATCACTTTGCTATTTATCTTAAAACTTTTAGATGATAAAAGAATTAAGAGAAGTTTGACACCGTTTTATGCACAACATTTTTTCATCCAATAGTTTTTTTTTTTATTAATTGTTAATATTTTTTCTTATCAAATTTTTAAGTTTGGAAACCGGCCTATGTAACCATAAGAATCTATCATTTAAAGTTTAATTATGTTGCTTTGTTAGTTTGAAAAAAAAAAAAAAAAGGCCCCCTTGTTGCTAAGTCCTAGCTCCATCCCTAGTTGTACAACTATTCTACTAATGCCCGTTAAAGAGCACATTAGACTAAGTTATTGTAATGGAGCATATTAGGTTTCTATAACATGCCATGGTAGCCGGTGCTTATTAACCCTCGTGAATTGATTAAAAAAAAAAAAAAAAAAAAAAAAAAAAAAAAAAAAAAAAAGACTTTGTAACATGTTAAGATAATTGATTTCATTGTATATTAACCATGCGATATGTAACTATTTTTGCACATTCTAGCTCAATGTTTCTATTGTATTCTAGATTTGAAGAATATGACTAAAGTCATATCTTGCACATAAGCACATTTAATATAACTGGATAAGCATGCTGCATGACCAACTACTCATGTGACAACTTGCACAAAGTTTTGATAGTTCGATCGTGTATTTTGGTTTGAATTTTCTGTTTAAGAAAGTGTGATGTACATTTTTTTGAAGACATAAATGAAAATGACATGTAAAGGTTGACATGGAGGCTATTTGTTAATCAAACTCTTTTGGACTTTTGACTCAACACCCAAGTTTTTCGGTTTGTTTATTTTGTAAATGGAGGTGATTTGCACAGTATAAATTTGATTGGCACACTCAAATTATTGCAATAAACAGTTATACATATATTACAGAATGTTTAATCTACTTGTACATTGGAGTGTGCCAATCAAAATTTGAAGTGTGCAAATCACCCTTCTTTTGTAAATGATGGGTATCATTTAACCAACGTACCTATCATAAACAACACACAACTACACAAGTATGAAGTATCAATTGAGTAATTAGACATATGTAACTTACATTCTGGTGTAATCAGTGAACAATCACCACAATCGTTGTGGTGGCTGAATATGATTAATCACTAAGAGCTTAGGTTAATAACTATAAATTATAGGTATAGGTTACAATGATCAATATTGGACCTAGATGACTTTAGAACCAACGAGGATTAGACATTGCACTTGAAATCAGATTATTAGACTAATTGAGGATTAGTTAGGTTGACACCATTTCTCCTCTTATTGAATCGCAGTTTAAACCATTTCGTTTATTTTGTCATTTAGTTTAATCTATACTACTTATAATACATCTTTGACCTTCTCTCATATTAATTGTTTAAGATTACCAAACATAGATTTTTAAGTAAATGCAAGTAAATAAGCATAATTTACAAGTATTTAAATCACAAATAAAACTAAAAAACACTATTCAACCCATACAATTAATATACTATGAAAAACATCCCATCACCAAAATATACAACTATTTAATCACAATATACAATCTAATTATGCTTTCAAAACATTAAGCTTCCAATAATTTTGATCAAGATGGTGTGTAGATGTCAAACGTTGATATCGATAAGTTCTTCGTGTAAAGTAAAATATAAATGTGTGTAGATTTTCAATATGGTGTATATACATATATTGTAAAAGACTTTATCATATGAATTTTTAGTCTCATCAATAAATGTATATTATTCAATTATTGCACTTTATAAAATAGCATTAAGTATTTGATATACTGATTATTTGTCCGTGACGGACATGCAGACACGCCACTAGATATTTGGTGTCGTTAATATTTATTTTAGGGTATCCGCCGCTGCAACGCGCGGGTACCCTACTAGTAAGTATTAAAATACAATCATGTGGATTTAAAACACAATCTGATAAATTTGCACCTCTTAGGGACGGCACTCGAACTTACTTAAGGTAGACTACATGCGACCGGGTACATTGCGTAGATCCAGGTATTTTCTAGTTATAAATTTAAACGGGATTTAAACGCATCATGCAGCAAAGAAGAAGACACAAGAGTAAAAAGGTTGCAGCAAAAAACAAACTAAATGTAAAACCGGGGCCCAATCTCAATGTCATGTCTAGTGGTCAATCTGAAAGTCATCTTTAAGCAATTGTGGTTCCATCTCATTCTCAATCTCATTTTGAAGTTCAAGCAATTGTGGTTCCATTTCATTCTCAATCTCATAGTGAAGTTCAAGCTAATGTGGTTTAGTCTCAATCTGAAACTCAAGTGCACGCTGGTTCTGGTTCAGGTGTGACTACAAAACCAATATGGACTAAAAAGAAGATTTTAGCAGCAAGAATGGCCTCACCATATGCCATATGTGTGATGTATGTCAAAGACAATGTTTTTCATCTAATACGTATTTCCTAGACAATATTTGTACTCTTTGAACAATGTGTGTTTGTGTACTTGTAGACTAACAATTTTTTTATGCATTTAGAATTATATTAATTTGCATTATCTATGAAATCATCTCATGTTAGTCTATTATTTACAGATGTATTTAACATAGTTTTAGTACATAATCCAAACTTAAAAAGGTTCACACCATGAACTTGTCTTCACAACCATACCTTTACATATGGAATAAATGGCTCACTTGCTACATTTGCATGATCACATTGTGGCAAACATTTTAAAATGATGCATTTGCAATTAGTAGATAAGGACAATTTACATTGAAAGTCAGTCAAACAAAATACATTAAGCTTCCCTGCACCATCTTACCTACATACTAACCATTACCACATACTAACCACTACAAGTTGTACCATTACCAAAATGAATGAATGAATGAAAGTATGTAAACCTAAGGGATCAACTACAAACACTTTAGATAAAGAACACCAACCAAGTTATTACTACAAACAACCAAGTCAAACACATTAGTTTTTCCATTTCCACACATTCGCCTTTTGAGCAATAAGGTCTCTTTGGCAAGATAGTAACGCAGCTTCGAGTTCAATTTTTGACCTTAGCAGACCGGGTATAATGACGGTCGACCTTGCACACATGGATGGGTCAAACCAGCCAATAAAACGGACGAACGGTGTATTTTACTCTAGTTATGAAAATCAAAATGGAAAGAGTTTTGTTATAAAACCTCAACATTAATTGAAAATTCATTCTCATGTTGCCAGATTTGGTAGTGAAAAAGAAATATGAGTGCATCAATACATGAACCACTAAACCATGCAACTAAACATTTCATTGGTTTTTATTCTCAAGAGTTCAAATTTTGAGATTGATTGTATCATCAATCATAAAGCATATACACTACTCTACACATGAAAGTCTACAAATGCCATTACATGATGGATAAACATACCCTTTTCCTCATAATCGCAAGCTTCTATCTTCAATCATACGGATTCCTGAAAGTTTCTAACAGATTGGGAATGTCATTCCCCAACATATCATCAACCGTTTGGATCATTTTGGGCTTCAGTTTTTGGAAGTTGTCAAGATTGTAGCCGCACAGTCTCTCCCTGAAGTTTTCTACATCTGGAAAATCCCCTGCTGGTAAGTGATGCTCCCTTTGAACCTGTTAAAAAAATCACGTGAGTACACTAGCAAATATCATCAGACATCAGGTTGTGAAATAAAGGGGGAGAAGAACCTTTGAGAAAACGTCTTGAAGGTTATTAATGAGTTTTTCTTGAGCTTTGGCCTTGCCCATCACCGAGGGCATTTCTTTCCTAAGATGGCTAACGATAAAAGCATGAATCTTGGCGGCTCTAGCACGTTTTATAAACTCGTTAATCTGTAAACAAAAATAAATAAATAATAAAGATTGGAAAGACAAAATAATTCCTGGTGCTAGTCTTTTAGCTCTAAAGGACTAACACAGAATAGAAAGTCCAGCTATCTAATGGGTCGATTCAGTTTATATACAATCTCCAGCGGGTGAAACAGGTAAAATACAAAAAAGTAGCTTAATAATAAACGAATCAAGCTGGTTGAAAGGGTACCGAAGTGTTTCTTTGATGCATACAACATTACAATCTGCTAAATAATCTCACTTAAATATTAAAATTGAAATAAAAATATTATTTGGAACACCATTTATTTATAGGATAAATCTGAAGAAGTTGAAAACAGGTGGTTTAGTCAGCCCAATTCAACAGGTGCTAAAACATAAATGCTTTGACTTTCAATCAGACACATTACCCAACCCACCCATTTTTGCCTTCTCTACAGGTGATACAGTCGTTTAATGAACACCCAAGTTGGTCCATGGAACTATATGCAAAAAGACGAGATGGAAACTTCATAATGAAAATGAGAAACAACAGAAGATGAGAGAATCCAATAGAACCTATAAAATATATTAAAATTAAGAAACTCACTTTGCAATCACAAGCTTTCTTGGGTATGTCTTTCAAGTCACTAAGAAGATCCTCCTGCTCTTTCTCAAATAGCTCAGTCCCAATTGGCCCAGCTTTAGCCGAATTAATAGGTTTGTCATTAAAAGAACTGAAACATAAGAAAAAAATGTCTCGAGTTTCAGAATGAGCAATCAAATGGAAAGGAGGGGACCCAAAGTATGTGTTAAAATGTTGTATTCGCATATACATAGTATGAGCATACCCGATGTAAACACGAATAACCTCTGGCGTGTTTAGAACTTTACCGATGGACCACATAAGAGCTCCATAAACCCTCATCAGCTACAATACAAAGACGCCACTCATAAGCAAAGAAAATGGCAACTTGGGCGCAAACAAACTGATATCAGAATAGGAAATTTACGGTAGAGTTAGGTTGACCCATCTAAGCAACTTCCACCCGTTTCCTATCTAGCTAACATATATATATTTTTTTTATTATTTCTCATTCAGATGATAGATGTAAGAAGTAACCCGAAACTCATTCAAAAGTAAATGACTGAATAGCCTCTTGTAACAAACATTTAGGAGAAATGCAATCTTTCATACCTGTTGGGTATCAACTTGATCAGACTTGTTCAAAACCACGCGCATTTTATCTTCATTTCCTCTTAGGGATGCTATGAAACGTTTGAACTCATCACTGATATCAAGCTTATGAGGATCAAAGAGGAGCAAGATCAGATCACACTTTCCAGCAAACCAGGATGTAACACCTGTGAAGTCGTAGCTTCTTTGTGTTCTTTGCTTTTCACCTGTCAATACTCCAGGAGTGTCCACAAATGTAAAATGCTCCAGCAGCTTTAAAAAAGAAAACACAGAATACAATAAGCATCGAAGATAATTGTGATATATCAAAGACATATAAGTTTTGAGGAAAATCACAAATTTAACTCTTGTTAAAGTTATCAATTACAAAATGTGCCAATTTCTCAAGTTTGTCCCTAAATGACCTAATAGCAGACACCTAAAATTTGCAAATTCCCAAAATCGTCAAAACTTTATTTTTTATATACATTCTCCTAGTAGTTTCCAAACTTAGACTAGAATTTTCAAAATTCTCAAAATTTCAAAAAACACCACAAAAATTTGCACTGCTGACATTTCTGCATAATTTATGTACTTCCTTACACTTTCGAGAACTTGAGGTGTTTCGCAGTTGCAGGGTTATTTTCTGTATAAACTCAAAAAGAGTATGTACGCCAGTTGAGTTAAATTTGTTATTCACCCTTAGTTTTGGCATGGTAACTAACCGGATGTGGCATTTGCGAACACTCGAACTTCGACAAGAATGCAGTTCCGAAATTAGTTAAACCGGTGAATGGCATATCAGCTTGAATAGCAACAGTATTTCCCGGAATACTTCTTTCATCAGGTCCATTCTGTGAATAGGAAAGTGTAAGGTTTTAGTTAAGCCAATATTCCCCTAATTCATTGGTTGAAGATCATAAATTAAATAGACACGTGAATCAAATTATCTTTGACAGAAACATGAGCATCCTATGAAGATTTGAAATCAATTCCATCGAAATACAAAGAATTGCAAGAATTTTGGAATGTCATACACAGAAACATAGCACTGAGGACCACACCATACATACAATTTCCTGTTTTTTGTATTAGCTGCATGTTAGACCTTAATTATTGAGTAAATTAACACTCTCATTACATCTCACCCCATGTCATTGTTGTAGTGTTATGCATAACTATAAACAAATAAACATGCATAGATGATGAGCTTTTGGTTCTCTCAAGCCAGCTTTAAAAAAAGTTTCAATCTGCAAAACAAAGGTCTTACCCGTTTTGCCTATTTAAGATTAATACTAATCCTGCTAAAATGCACCTGGTGAAGAAGATAATGGGTTGAAGATGCGATATATAAAAATCTGTATGTCAGTTTTTCAGTTTAAACTGAACTTAGTTGTTTCACGTCCTCCTTGAACTCTTAAAGAGCTTCCTGCTATTTGGTTCTTCAAGAGCAACAGACAAGAGGTATACAGGTGTGTTGCAAGGTTTTTCATGTTTTATATTCTGTTAATCATGTTACATACATTTGCTAACAGATGTCTTAGAACCAAATATTGACGCACCTGCAGATAAATGGAAACAATGTATCTGAAAGATCATACAAAGGAAGTAAATGAAGGACATACCATAACCGCAACAAATTTATCTGTGGTTGGCTCAGGTCCGATATGAGCTCCTGTTAGAAAGATGAACAAATTAGACATATAAATTTCATAATAGATAGGAGACACACACACAGTGAGAGAAAGTGAAGAGCTTGCCTGGATAACTACTTCCAAGCAAATGCTTGATGAATGTCGTTTTCCCTGTTGAGTATTGACCCAAAAGCATCACCATCGGTTTGGCATCAAAATCGCCTTTGGTCTAGAAACAAAAAGTCAACATAGCAGTAAATCAGAAAACTTCTCAAACAGAATGTGTTTATGTGTAATATAGGTTTATGTTTCAAAAGATGTTTCGTGTTGGATCCAAAATACATGTATTAGGATTACAGATTATTACCAATATAGGAGATCCAAAGTCATTGAACTGATACGTCACTTCTAATGGTTTCAGCTTCTCAATGTAGAGTTTCTTCAGCCCATCGATGATTGAAGTAACTTTACTCAACGAAACCTAAGCAAGCATAAATAAAATGGAATGGAAGGAAGACATTATGTTTATAAAGCAAACAATGATATATGCTGAAAACTAAATAAAAATGAGAAAAATATAAAAAAGGGGGATATTAGTAGAATAAAGCTCAACAATATCGTGATGTGGGAAAATGTAAGCATATTGATCTAATTTCCATATTTATAAACCTCGTTACACTTGGTAGAGAAAAAGAATATAACGCATACCTTCTTTGCAGATTTTGACGAAGCAAACCAACTGGATGGCGGCGAAGTTTGCACCTCAGGACTACCTAAATTAATTACACCAGTGAACATCAAAAAATTACACGCAATTGTCTTACTGAAATTAGCGCATTAAATGTCATTACCATTCAATTTCAAATCGCTTTTTGACCGCTTTTTCTTCTGCATAAATTGATAAACAGATTATTGTTAAAAAAAAAAAAAAAAAGGTCAATTTCTACTTTCTAGGCTCATAGTAGCCCTGCTGCTTCATTTATTATGATATATTGAGAGGAAGGTATACGTACAGCTATGAACGCATCCAGACCGTCCAGTATTGGTGGGTGCAGATGTTCAAAATCAACTGCATTGATAAAAACATGTACCCAAAGAAGACAATCAAATGTCCAAATATTACACTTCGATACTGTAACAGAAAAAATAATAATAATAATAATGATACAATTCTTACCATCAGATTGTAGGATGTCACTACGTAATACTTGTCCTGCTTGGGCCAGAGAAATCAACTACAATCACCACATGAAAAGGTCATACGCGGAGAAATGATGGATTTAATATAAGTGAGGCTAAAAAGGAAAATACCTGCATTGCAGTAATAAACTCTTTAAAGCCAAGATAGCCTTGTCGTCCAGAATCTGCTATCGCCCACGCCTAAAGAAATTGCATGAGCAGGTCCCGTATAAACAATCTCACAATCATTATCTAGCCAATAAAACAATCAAAAACACAAACACTAGGCTATTGTTTTGCACCATCACACATAACTTAGAACTAAACAATTTGCTCATGCTATACTTCATTATCATCAAATGAAATATATTGATAATAATAATCAACACAAATAAAGCAAGTAAGCGAAGCTCACACTCAGTATGACAGTATCCGTCTACTAACTTTACCAAAACAACAACCGCAAACGCCATTGTTCCACATTATCACACATAACTTAATACCTGCTTGAGATCATGTTGAGATAAACCAGACATAGCAAAGAAATTCTTAGCATCATCTCCTCTTATCCTTCCATCAGCATCTACGTACAATATTCAAAAATAAGTAAATTATTTAAATAATCAAATCTTATAGAAATATATAAAAACTACTCGTAGTAAATAAAAGTACCTGAATCAACGAGACCGAACCAATCAGTGTAAACCTTCTGATGTTCAGCTGAACATCTACTAAGTGATGATGAATCGATCTCCATTCTTTTTTATTATTAATTTTTTTCAAATTATGAGCATTTGGAGCTCTAGTTTGGAGATTTATTATCAGTCAAAGCCGCCTCGATTTTTAAATGCAAGATACTTTTTTTTTGGCGGGTGTGTAATAATAAAATGGTGGGTTTTTTAACCCACTTTATCGTGTTATGCATATGTATATTTTTAAAAATGTCAAATTGCATATATTTATTTATTTATAATTTAAAACGAGGTACTAACAAAAATTATAATAAAGAGAAGAGTTACAGCCAGTAGACCACTTTTGCTAAAATATGTGGAAAGGGTGTTTAGGCTACTTTTTTTTTTTTTTTTTTTTTTTTTAGTTCCATGTAGTCAAATTTTGAATTCACTTAGTCCCGTGTACTGGGCGACCAGTTGTATGTACTACTATAAAATTTATATTACACTAATAAAAAGTAGGGTAAATTACACCGTTCACGCCCATTTGGTACCCAGAGCTCCATTATACATAACCACAGTTAGTTTTCTTCGTTAGTTGACTTTTCAACATGGGTATTTAAGTCTTTTCAAACAAAAACAATTACACCATCGGTCTATGGGCGTCCTATAACTTTAGTTATGGAAGGAGGATTTTTTTATGCTGGGTTATAGGTTATGAGTTATAGGAGTAAAGTGCTAGTGAGATGACACTACTTTTTGCTATAACGCAAGCCCCGTGGCTCTTGCAAGCATTGCTACATGACCAACTACTCATGTGACAACTTGCACAAAGTTTCGGTAGATCAATCAATCACATATCAACCCAAAGTTGATATGTAATATTTTTTGGCAAAAAATATAAATGACATGTAAAGATTGACATGAATGCTATGTGTTTATTTAGTAATTTTGTCTGTGATGGGGTATCAGTTAACCAATGTACCTATGGCTTCATAAACAGCACACAACTACACAAGTATCAATTGAGCAATCAGACATATGTAACTTACATTCTGGAGCGATCAGTGAAGAATCACCACAATCGAAAAGAATAAGCCAACAAATGACAAAAATTAATCGAAACACAAAAAAATCATCAATATACTTGTAACACAACATCTCAACGCATCCTGTTCTCCATTCTCATTCCTCTGTCCAAGACTCCAAGTTCTTTATAATGCAGTGTTCACAATGTTCTTAGCCCTCTTGGTGTAACTGTACCATCTAATTAGTTGAATGCATTATTTCACGTGATTACGATATCTTTCTTGCTTTTTGATGTTTTTTTTTTATCAAGATATACCAATGGTTTTTCCAAGTAACCATAAGACAAGTGACATCTCTATTGTCACTATGGTGTGCAGTGAAGATCTATCCAACATAAATCCGAAAACAGTTATTCCAGCTCTGTTGTTCTCAAAATATGTTACTGCAACAAATTGAAAACGTAATCATCAGTCATATTTGGTACATGTGTACTTACAAATGAAACAAATTCAGTTGTGTTTTATCCTAAACGGGCCAGCTCAAAAGGTTTAGCTAAAAATAGAACGGTTCAAACAAGGGTCGGCCGTTCCTGACCCGGCACGATAATAAAAGTGTCGGGGTTGGGCTAATTGGGTTTGGGTCGTAAACATGTTAAACTAGCCTACCCATTAGGTATTAGATTATAAACTAAAAAGAAGATATAAGAAAACAACAACCTGTCAGATATGCGTTACATGGGTCATGTCAGTTTTAATTTTGACAAGGTTAGGTCAAACGGGTTAAAAAGTCCTAGGTGTTCTAAATAAAAATTACTAGTAGCTTGAAATAGTATCTTAATCATGCTTAACACATTACTCATTTAGTCATTTATCTACAGTAATTTTTTAAACAAGGGTAAAAAAAAAAAAAAAAAAAGGTTTACTAGTCAACACGGTCCAACCCATTTCAACATGCACAAAACGGCTACCCTTCACCCATCAACCCATCCCGGTTTGACCCATCACCCGTCCCATCCATTTTCCTACCTCTAATATTCCAGTAATACCCGTTCAAGTATCTGTAAGGGTAAAAATGATTAAAAAAAGTTCAGATAGCTTACCCAAAGCCTGTCTCTTCTGGAAAGAGATTGTGCTATAAGCATAAGCCGGTATAAATTTAGTATTATCCAACTCATCTTCCTCATCACCAACATCATCAGAATCAGAAGATGGTACTTCAGGAAACACCTGGTCACCAACAACACCGACTGTTGGGGTTTCAGTATCACCTTCGGGTGCCTCAAAGTTATCGATTGTTGCACATACGTGCCACTTGGCAGCCAGGCATGTCACGCCTTGAGCCTTGTGAGTGATCCTAGTCGCACTTCGCAGTAGTATCATTAGCCCCGCTAGCAGGCTTACAGAAACCAACTAAAATTCAAGAAACATAATCGTCAATGCCTTTATTACTTTCGAATGGGCCAGTTTAAGTTATATAGAATTTTCAACAGGTCAAACTGCTAAAATTAAGAAAATAAGCTAAGAAGAAACTGATTTACATGGGACAAAATAGAACCGCTGAATATTTTAATCAAAGAGATTATATTATCACTGAAGCGATATAAATTTTGTAATAACATTTGACAAACTGATTATTCATATGAAATCCTATATTTTTTGGCAAAAAGTGGTTCACGTCAAGCTGATCCGTAACATGAATTAGGGAGTGTTTGGGATTTCTTATCTCAAACTGCTTATTTGCTTAAAAATAATTGGTACCTGCTTATTTTTGAGTGCTTATTTGCTCTATAATAAACAGATAAGAAGTAAAATCCAAACACTCAACCTTAAATAAGCAATCGCAGACACCCTCTTACGCGTTTTGACCCGTTACCCAACCAGCCTAGTATGCCACCTCTACAACCTCAATCAATAATCCATAGCTACTAACACTTACCGCAAGTTCACCAGATTTGAAGATGTTCAGGTCTGCGTTTCTGCGGGTGGTACTAAGAAGCGAAGCAAGCTGACTAAATGTAACAAAGATCAGTGCAAACAATATAAAAGCACGATAACGATGACTTATAATTTTCAGATGCCTTCTGATCCTCAAATGTTCCCTCAACACAGACTCAACATCAGAGTCAACTTGAAAAACCTGAGCAAAATCTTGTAGACGAAGGATTTGGAGGTAACAGATGAGGCGGAAGAGTACACAGACGAGAAAGAACACTACTGTTCTGTAGAGCCAAGAGAAGAGTTCTAATGTGCATGCTAAGGTGTCGCTTACTAGCACGTTTACTAAGAAAGGGATTGCTGTGGCGCCTGAACTGTACCACCAGATTTTGTATGCACACTCGGCTGTGAAACATGGGATAACAAAGATGGAGAGGATTTTAAGTGATCGCTGCAATTACATACAAATAATGCTTGTCAAATAACCATTACATTCACAAACAGTTTAGAAAGTCTTGAAGTAGCTATATATAGTTTTATTAGTAAACGAGATGACACATAACTTGCAGCATAAATCACTTTTGTAATAAGTATCTTCCAATCCTGATATACAGATAATATGCTGGTAGACAGGTAGACTAGCATAACTATAAAGTCGTATGATCACAAATAGATGATGACAGAGAACAAGGAAATAATAAACCGGCAACTAATATTCAACACTAATCACTTCCCTTTGTGGTTTAAAACAAAAGTTTGGATCATGTCAAAGCCAGAGATTGGAAATTCAATCATTTTACCAGAATCATCGGATACATGTCAAACAGAATAGTACTAGTATAATTAGACAGCAGGATGACCCTAAAACGTGATAAAGAAAAACAGGCAAATGGCAAATTATTACTTAAAGTAATCATTTTCCTTTCAGTTTCATTCGTATAGTAATTCAAGTCAAGCCATAAAGAGATATCCAATGTATAATCAAACATAACATAATCAGCCAATAACCTAGGATCCAAGATGTAACAAACATTGACAGACTAACAAACAAAATATTATTGTATCGAGTAAATTACAAAAAACAAAAAAGTAACAATAAACATGAACAGTAAGTCATATAGCAAATCAAATCATAATTAGGGATCCAAAATATAACCAATAAACATAAACTATGGAATTTTTCCAAACATAAATTATTACCAAACCATCATAAGATACTACTACGTAACATAATAACATAAAATCCTAAGTTTTACAAATATTAACACTACGCTGCAAAAATCCATAAATGTTCTGTAACTCCCGGGACCCACCCTGGTTCAGTCACTACCAACAATCCAAAACATAAAAAAAGACAGAACACTTACATTAAGTTGAGCCATATATCCTTTCCTAACAATCTCACTCTCATCACACAGCCTATCAAAAAACAAAAACCTTCTCAACCCATAAACCTTCAAAAACCTTGACATCGAAACAAAAGACAAAGTTGCAATACCACTCAAAGACAACTGAACCAACGTATCGTAAGGCCTCGCATGTCTGTTATCACAGTCACTGCATGCGAGGTAGAAATGAGACAAAAGTGGTATGAGAAATGTGAAGATGACAAAAACTGTCCATGATAATGATGAAGTCCAAAAGTCGGATTGGTCTACACACATGTAACGTAGCCATGTTCGAAAACTGTGGAGTTCGTCGTATGCATGGGATTGGCTACGTGTGAAGGGACGCTTTTTGGGTAGTAAGGAGGATTTTGTGTCTTCCATGGTGGTTTTTTTTTGGATCAAGTGTGACTTTTGATGATTTGAATAATTGTGAGTTTTTTTATATGGTTGAGTGGAAGTTTGGGAAAGGTGATCCTCAAGTTTCGAATGTTTGCTTTTTATTCTTCCAAGTTCTATTTAGTTCTACAATTTAAGAAAAGGGATATCTTATTGGTATCTCCTTCTTTTTGTTATTTGGTTATTGTATAATACAATATTTTATCAGTTTTTGTTTAGTCTTTTTGTCAATTTAATACTTTTAACTTATTAAACTTTATATTATTTATTTCGCATTTTCCGTTTCACAATTTCATAATATAAACAAAATCATAATAAAAATAAAAATCCCAAAAAATTAGGAGGTGGGAGGGTGTAACTTGTAAAAAAGAAGGGTAATATAACCTTACCGGCTTACCCTTTAAGAATCTCTCTGTCCCATAATAAATGTCTATTTTTAATATGCATAAAGTTTTATGATATCTACTAAGTAAGCTATCTAGTGGATCAAATATCATATTTTCTCACTAAAACCTTTTTTTATTAGTTGAGATACAAAATAGACACTTATTTTGAGATATATATGTGTGTGAACACTTATTATAAGCTTGAGTGAGTATATAATAAATAAAAAGAAAAAAAAAATAAAAATGAATTTTTCACCAACTAATAGGAGAGATAAATTTCGAAATCGCGACATGTTATTAGCCGATTGAAAAGCTAAAATTGTGGGTTTTTTTTTTTTTTTTTTTTTTTTTTTTTTTTTTTTTTTTTTTTTTTTTTTAACATTGGTTAATGTATTTAAATATCTAGTCTTAAATTTTCTTAATAGATACCTATAAGCTTTAAATTTGTTTCAAAAAAACTCCGTAGCATTTATTGTTATTGTTGTAATTTGTAATGTTTTTATTTAGAAGACAATCAAATATATAGATCGAATTGTTGCAACACCAATCAATATGACTTCTGTTAAAGCCCTCCGCGTGCGGAGTGATCTAACACTAGTTTTATGAGATGTGGCGTAAAAAGTTTGACTCGTTCAATTGTATGTGCTAATTGACTCTTCTTCGAGGATCAGCTTCAAGTAGTGTTCAATTGCTTTAGTAACTTTTGTTAGGAGTTTGGATTGTAACGAGGCCAGTTTCTTCAACATACTATTTAAACTAGGGAAATTGTACATTTGTGCTCGTAATAATACCGTTACGGGACTGCCTCTTTATACTCAAAGGTAGGTTAATACATTACAATTAGCAAGACGCTGAAAGTTACGACGATAGTTGATAGTTTTGACAAAAGCGACAACTACAACAATCCTAAACTTTATTGTGTAATCAAAACCACCATATGAAAGATCCAATAATTTAGAGTGTTTGGATTAGCTCATAGAGCTTACGAGCTTATTTAAACTAGAAACGCTCATAAGCATAACTTTCAACTTATCAGCTTTTATCAAAATTCAATAAGCTGATAAGTGATAACCTTATAAAATAAGCTAATCGAAATCAAGTAATATCAACTTTTGCTCAGGGATAGAACCAAGGGGGTTCCCGCGAGGTCCGGGGACATCATGGATATTCTCGATGTAGTGTTAATATTTGAAAAAACATCGATTTTTTTTTTAAATACATCTTAAATGCACTCAGTTTATCGAAATGTGTTTCTAGTGTTATATTGTTACATAGTAACAAAAAATTTTATACATCCGATCATATGTGGTCCTAGTTTCGTCCTTGATTTTATGTATAGAAAAGGTACATTCCCATTTCTTTATGTAGTTGTTAGACTATGTTTATAGGTGATCCAATCCAATCGGTTGGAGGGTGTAAAGGACACAAACAATGAATATTATATTAAAAGTATATCAAAGTAAAAAAGAGAAGTGCATGAACCGGTCACTTGGTGATCTTCAATTTCTTCATCCAATCTGTCACATGTCACAATATGATTGGCTAGCTCTTGGTAAAATGATACATGGTTGGCTATGCATGTTGGGTTGGGTTGGGTTGTTGATAAAGAGTAAAAAAATTAAGATTTGTTATATGTATTGATTGTATATATAGATAAGTAAAAAATAATACTTTAATAAAAAATTAGGTTGAATAAGGTTGTGAATAAAGATAATCTTAAAAATCAATCATGAATTAAGAGAATCTCAATACGCAGAGATCAATCATGAACTAAGAGAATCTCAATACGCATACAATTACAATAATTCAAACAAGAAAAATAAGTCATTTCTAGTATAATAAAGATCTTGATCCAAAGTTTGACACATCACACATTCACACATAAACATTTTTAGAAAAGAAACATAAAGTATGAGGAGACACATGTTTAAGAAATGGAGTGGTAGAAAAGTGGCGGCATGTGATTAAATGTCTAAATCTCGTGACGGATCCAATTTATATGGTCACTGTTTTTATGACCAAACATATACAGCTGTCAGGATTGGTTTGGTTAATTTAGTTTAGCTGCCCACCTTAGCTGTCATTTTTGTCAACGCACACCATTTTATTTATGTTCATTTCCTCAATCATGTAATTGCCCCGACATAAATAAACATTTCCTCTATTATAGTCTTTTATTGGTTTTTAAGATCCACAAGTTATTTGAGATTTGGTTCCATCTCAACAGAAGTGGGATCACAATGGGCCAAAGTTATAATAGAGTTATGATTTTGTTAATAAAAGTTTTAAGGTTTTTGATAAGTAAAATGATTTTATCTTCTCTTGTTATCAATTATCAAAAAGTTTATTATTATTATTATATCTTTTTTTTAGTTTTGACCATGTACTTTTACTTCTTATATCTTTTAACCATATAATTTACTAGCTTCATAACCCGCCGGATTGGCGGGTTAGCTTCATTAAATTATACGATTTATTCTAAATGGACATACATTAATAAATAATAACGGCACACATGTATTATATGAAAAATATAATATAAATTGAATAAAAAGTTGAGGTAGTAGTAACTTTGTTCAACACATTGGTTATTTTATAAAAAAGAACAAAACTTCATGAGTTTTTAACTTATATTGGTTAAGTTCAACAATACTTCAAATAAAAATTAAGAAACATAGAAAAACAAAGTGATTATCTTCAACAAACATTAATAAAGGATTAAAAACTGACATAACATTCTAAAATGATTACTCCTTTTCCAACTTGTCTTCAAATGATGGTTGGTTAGACTAATCTACCATGTCTCATCTTGTGCTTTAAAGAAACTTTCAGGTGTATCCATATTTTTCCATGAAGTTGGAGGTAATAAATCAATCTTGAAATTATCTATATCGTATCCATATTTATATTGATACCTACAAAATATAATGAGGTTACAAAATTAAATTTACGAATTGAAATTGTTATGCATGTATAGTATTTTTATGTTACTCCAATTTAAACAGCTTAGCCTCAGGATTATCGTCACTGATATATATCTTACTCGATCCAGTATGATACATGCCAATAGTTGGGATACCTATAAAAAAAATTAAATTAAATTTACATACATTCATATTAATATGGTTAAATTTTTTCAGTTTAAAGTATAGTACCGTCCCAATAAAGGATTTTCGCTAACTGTATGATGAGAACAACATGTCCTGATGAATATGTATTAGATGCAATTTCTTTAAACATGTCAACAACTTCATTAAAGAAAAGACAATCCAATCTGTTTCCCCTGAGAGGATTTAAAACAATGAAAATTTTTTATACATGTTATAATCTATATATACATAAATTTTAAGTAAAAAAATATGTTAAGTAAACATACTTTTCATCCTGAATCTGCAAATGTATGCGCTGTTTGATCTTGCCATGAGAATCAAACTGAATTGGTTCACCAATAGATACAATTGTGCCAATGACATCTATATATCAAAAGTGTTAGCAAATATATAAAGCATAATTGACACAAAAAGGTCAAAATAACTACAAAGATATGTTTAATATGAAACTAACTAAAGTAAACAGATCATACCAACTATATCAGCTTCGGTAATGAATGGCGTAACAATGTATGTGAATGGTACAAACACAAATGATTTAAAGTTGTTGTCAATCTGATCTATCAGAGTCAATGAAGTGTTTTCTAAAAACACAATCTTGTACCTGTTGGTAAATAAAGGGTATCTACCTTCATTATTTGTCACACAAAAATCGCTAACAATATAGCACATGCCCTCAATCAGTGCTTCATCGTATTTGTGCATATCACTCTTTCTAATGATGCATTGGATGCGGTTTGCCTAGTGAAAAAATTAACTGTTAGTATATGAAACATTAAAATGAAACACTTGAATGTTATGTGCTTAGATTTACTAATAACTAACCTTCTCATCTTGCATAACACATCGAAGACTCTTAACCGGATAATGCTTTCCAGAAGGATGTGAAAACCATTTGCTTACACATCTAACTTCCAATTTTTTGTTAGTCATGATAGGAACGACATCACACAAAGAAATGAAATCGTTATTCATGATGCTGATTCTGTTAGAGTGAATGTTGTAAAATAAAATGAGAACACATATATATAATATATGGTTGTTTGTATTTCGGTTTCAAAATTTAAAATCATCTATTATTTAATTAGGAAATGATATTTAAGTTTTTAATTAAAAAAATTGAGATAATTGCGGAGTATAATTGTGATTGTTGTCATCATTTGAATTTTAATGTAATTGATATAGTTCCTGATTTTTAGTGAAATTCAATTTAAAATAAATTGACTTGTATGAAATATTTATAAAAAATTCAAGAAAAAATGGGACGTGCAAATTCAGCTTCATCCAATATCGGGTAATAGAAACCATAAGTCTGAAGAAACATGATATAGGTAAAGCAGAGCAAAAACAGAGGACTTTTGATCATATGAACCTTTCATACAAAGTTGAGACATTCATTGAAATTTACTTGAACATGGTGGTAACAAAAATTAAATACGTTACTTTGTATACACAATGCACTTATGTATATGAGTTATTATATTTGTTTATTTGTAAATTGCATGAAAAATATTAGTGATAACAGAGTTTCTAGAAAACATATTATATTGAAATCAAAACAAAATGACAATAAACATTCATACATACATATATAAAGATAGCTTCATAACACGCCTGATCGGTGGGTTAGCTTCATTATATTATTTGATTTATTCTAAATGGATGTACATAAATAAATAATAACGGCACACATGTATTATATCAAAAATATAATACTAAATGAATAAAAAGTTGAGGTAGTAGTAACTTTGTTCCACACATTAGTTATTTAAAAAAAAAATAATAATAATAAAAAAAATAAAAAAAAAAAATACTTCATGAGTTTTTAACTTATATTTGTTAAGTTCAACAATACTTTAAACAAAAATTAAGAAACATGGGAAAATAAAGTGATTATTCCGTACAATCACTTTATGACGAAAAAAGGATTGAAGGTTCTTTGTTGTGACAAAGACGGCGAATACACCAACTCCACTACAAATGTTGTGTACAAAGAAGTATTATTCAGTATATGAATTCACCATCATGTAATGAAATAATGTTTTAACCGAATTTTGTTGCTGCATTTTTTAAGACATATGAATTTCATATTTTTGTGTTTAAGTATATAAATGTTATGTGATTATGTGATGCCATTTACAAAATGCTTATTATAAACATTTAACCTTTACTAAATTTGTGAATTAAATTAAATATAACAATGGTATGCAAACATTGCATTTAATCCATCTAATTACACAAACGAAACACAAAACTAAAATCCAATACTCGCACGTAACATATTCAAATTGAAAATATTTTGACAAACAAAATTAAAATAATAAAACACACGGAATAAACTTAATCTTGATCGTCGCTAACGTTGTGGTCAACAACAACATCGGTGATGTCATGCCCGGCTTCACGAATAGCTGTTATCATTTCATCAGCCTTCTTTACCTTCGACATCATCTTATTCCAACTTCCGTTTTCATTCTTATTAATCTTGTGCCAGATTCCTTTATAGTGTAGCCATGCTTCATCTGTTTCAATATATACAATTAGAATGTTAATCAAAATAAAGTTATATTACATAATGTAAATAGGAAGTATGAAAGAGTTTATAGTATCTATTTACGTCTACAATACCTTTAGGTTTTTCTGAAGATTTGTCCTTATTCATTTCGTTTTTGTTGCCATGATCATGATCAAAGGTATTAGTTATGGCTGTTTGGATTACAACATCACTTTTCTTACCATTTTCATTTTGCCCAACCGAGTTTGATGAACTTGATTCAATTGATTGTGCTGGCTTTGGAGTAGTCGACATTTTTGTAGAGTCTTTTTTATTTACTCAAACAACACATGGGAAATATATATAGTGTTTGAAGTATATGCATTATAATAGGGAAGTCATAAATGTGTATCATATTTTAAAGAAAAGATTAATTGTACAAAGCTCTTTATAATTATTTTTCAAAACTAATTAAGTAAATTAGCCGAAATTATCTCAAAGTTTTTAAAGATCAAAACTAAAATATCATTTCCTTGGCTAAACAATAGCTATTTCAAAATTTGAAACCATAAACCAAATCAAAATATATTCGTTTGTTTGATTTTATTTTTGCATTACAACATCTACCTACACAAATACAGATTCATGAAATGACCACACCCTTTTATGTTATTCAACACGATCAGTTTAGCAAGTAGTATGTTTCAAAAATTCATTGAATATAAACCATTTTAACAAATGCACAACTAAAAATACAGTATAGCAATTCGAAACTTAACAATTACTTTTGAAATTATTACTATCCTACAATGGAAGACACAACAATTTTCAACAAATAAACTATCAATGCAAACACATTTAATGATTTAAATTGGGAAAATGGACCTAATCACTTCCTTAATTATCGTGTTTAATCCATAAGTCAATTCATATGTATTTTTACTCTATAAAAGTAACTCATTATCACCATTTGACAGTCACAATTCACAAATCAAGTATAATTACCAGTATTTTTATCATGTTCCCTCTAATGAAAAATGCTAAACGTTATGCTGCACATGAGAACGATGCAGCAAAACCATCTAAGTAAGTATCAATGGCAATGTGACGAATTGTTTTCGTTTTTTTATTTTCATTGACATGTATCATTTTATACTAATCACATTTATTGTTATGTAACAGGAAGCAACTAACCCAGGCATTGCAAGAGTCTCCTCTCAAAGAGTCTGTTGGCTCATCAGGTAAATACCAATTTTGAAAATTTTATACTATGATAAATATATTTTACATTTTAATACTTTCATGATATTATTTTAAACATATGTTTTTTTAGATGGACTCAACTCAAACTTAAAAGATGATGCAACCAGTTTGAACATGCATCCTGAGGAGATCTATGGATGTTTGCAAGCTAAATATAGAGAGAAAAAGTTGCAGAGGTGGATCAAGAGCCAACAAAGACCACAGCTTGGTAAAAAACCAAACAAGCTAAAAGTTGCAATCAAGAGAAGGCTGAGAGCTTTGGAGGCTGACAAAGAAGAAGAGTTTAGCGATGAAGATCATTTGGATGATTTAGATTATGATAATTTTCATGTAACATTTGATCTAGAAAAATCACCCAAGTTTCATTGTTAAACTTTTTTTTTTTATTGGATTTCTTTATGTTTAATTGTTCTTCTTTATGTTTTGTTTACATTGTTTTTGTTTTAATTAGGTTTCAATTACATATTTCCTAGCGTAATTATATAAATCATCATTTAATGTTTTATAAAAAATGCTTACTATACGATTTTTTAGTTTACTACACAGCTGTTAATATGAACAAAGTTATTAACTACAACAAAATAATGCAAAAAATCAAACGTATTTCACAAATGAAAATCATACGAATATCACAAACTAACCAAACAAGCATGCTGAAATATATATTAATTGTCTATTATCATTTATTAACAATCACTTTATGAGCATCAATTTTTTCATAAACATGAACAACATGATTGTGGTACAAACAATCTTTCTTTACACACTTCCATTCTTCCAAAATAGGTTCATCAAACACGTTCTGTTGTAATGCAAATGTGTTCATGTTTATCATGGTATAAACAATCTTTGTTTACACATATCCATTGGTCATTTTTGTCATTAGCATCCATAATATGGAGATCATTGCTCTTTTCAACCGTACCACCATTTCCAACTAATTGTAATTGTTTTTACTTGTAAAGATGTCCTATAAGACAATCAATATAAGCAAAAGGAAATAATATTTTTTATAATATTATTTATTGAATGTTAGGGAAAGTCATACCGATTCATCATCTGATATGATGATGATTGGTGGATCCTGATTCCAAAAATCATTTAGTGTTTCGTTATCATGCCCTTGCTGTTTATAAAAATACACACAAATATGATAACATACAGTTTTATTAGCATTTCATATCGTAAGTAATAATAATTTTGATGTGAGTTAATATAAAAAAAACGAACTAAGAGCTTTTGCTAATAATTGTTATTGAAGTAATGGAACTTATACCAATTCATCATCTGATATGATTATTACGGGTGGATCTTGAATCCAAAAATCGCATAGTGTTTCTTTATCAATTCCTTGCTGCTTTAAAACAAAGACAAAAATGTTATAAGTGTGTAGTTACCATAGATAAAATTAAAAATATAAGAATGCTACGAATTTCATACATTCATCATCTTTGACGACTTCTTTTGTTGATAATCCATCTAGTGTTGTAGAATGAAGGTTTAGAAAATAGTAGATGCAAATGTATTCTGTGTATACTTGATAGTATATATAGTGTTTAGATAGGAAGAGTTGAATGTAAATGATATGGCTAAAAAAAAGTTTAAATGTACATGGAAGCATAATCTTTAAAATTGGAAGTTTTTTATAGGGTAAAAAATACAGGATTGTTAACATTATTTACTTCCAATTTGTTAACCTAATAACAATATAATGAGGCCCAATGTATTTAAACATAGTATTGGATTTTAAAGGCCCAAGTCCTAATTTACATATGATCCAATTTAATAGATATTATACATTGGTCTAAAATAAATGTTTAAAATTTAATATTGGATGAAAAATTTTCATGCAGTATAATGATTGCCTGTTTTTAAGTAGAGAGACACCTAAAACATATAGACTACAATTTGCAATCTTAAGTAAATATATTAAAAGATATATATTCGAGATTTTAATAACAACTATCAATTGGGAAAAAAATCTCAACAACTTCCATCTCTCTATTATTTTCAAGCAAACCGGAACAGTAAGAATCCCTAAAACCTTGATCAAATTATATCTTATAATCAATTAATAAAACATAATAATCATCTTGATAATGTTGTACATGATATCCGATCATTATTTATTTAGTATTTTGTTTATTTTTTGTTAATTTTATTTTTGTTGTATTGATAAGATTTTTAGTATGCGATGCATGTAGTGTAACTAATATATACAGTCTAATGTTTGCTAATATTGATTAAAATCGTTTAATATGTTTGGTAAATATGTTATGCATGTCGTTGGTTATACTAAGGTTTAGGATATTATGACAATTGTTATTGCAGAGGTTGTTTAGGAATTAGGTAACATTGATTAATCTGGAAATTTGGTATGATGTGTAAATAAAAAATAGATGATTTATAGTATCTTGAACTTAAATGGGAAAAATGGAGAAAATGGAGTATGATGTACTTCGATTTAATATACGATATGGTCTTATAGTAAGGTTGAAGAAGTTTATGAAATGTGCAATCCTGTTGCTTCCTGATTAGTACCAAATAAGAACCAAAAGATGAAGATGAATGTTGTTGACTTTATAAGTCAAAGATTTATTTTAGGAAAATAAATAAAAAGATATGACACAAAATGGTCTATTTTGAAATAAAAATATATGATAACATATATGGTAGATGAAAAGTGTTGTAATATTTAAGGTTCTTATATTTTGTAGGAAAATGCCGATTGAAGTTGTTGTGCGACTGATATACCATGATGAGTATCCTTACCAACTCGAACTACCTGAAGTATTCTATGACGATGCCTACACTGGGAACAGACATTTGTATTTGACAGGCATAAGAAGAAACTGAAAAAAGGTTGCAATAGTTAAAGTTAGAGAAGGAGTTGTTGAGATAAGAGGTAAAAGATGGTATGAGTTTGTTCAGGAAAACATGGATGAGAATGTCAATGTATTGGACTTTATAGAGGAAGGGGACGATTCATTTTACGTAACAGGATATGACGATGAGGGGATAGAAAGTGGAGGATATGAAGATGTAAATCAACGATATTATCGATTTCAGACACATGTAACACCTTACCACGAAGTAGATCAGGTAATAACGATTGTTTTGTATACACTTATTATAAACTGAATACATATAATATATTATCTTATGAAGGTTGCTTGATGGTTTTAACCAAACGTTTTGTAAATGTATACACTTATTTGTTGTTTGAACAATGCGTAACGTGAATGTATTAAGTAATATAGGAAGTATTTGAATTGACAAAAATATTTTTTACAGACTATTCATGTTGCGTTTTTAGCTGGTTTGGGAAATGAAGCTGAGCTAACAATTATGTGTGAAGGGAATGAATTTCATGTCAGTGTTAGTCGTCTTAATCCAAATGGTGATGGTGTTCTTCCGGAATATGTGGTGAACGGAGATAACTGGAACGCTTTCTGTGATGAAAATGATATAGAATTTGGTGATGTAGTGGTGTTCACTAAAATAAGGAATAATTTGCTAAATTTAATGGGGTTCAACGTTGATGAAAGTAGTATCACAAACATGCAATTCCTTGGTGCCACTCGTCTTAATAGAATTCAACCACAGATACCACATGAAAATAAGAGTAAGTTTAAGATATGTTGAATTTTATATATATGTCTATATTTATCCACGTTAATCGATTGAATAATCCATCTATATTAGTACAATATTTAGTTATGAGTCTTTGAATAAATTTGTTATGTTGCTTTCTAGAGGATGACAGAATGTACCATTTGTGCATGTGGCCTGGGCATCGTGAACATTTTCATGAAAGTAATGATGTGTTTTATAAGCGTTTCTCTGAAATATTGGCATTTAATCGTCTTGTAAATTTTATTCATTCATTAATATATTATATGCTATTAAGTTTTAATAATGTATAATGAGGGGCTGTGAGTAATTGATTGTCGTGTAAAATTGCAGTGTATACCGGCGAAATTTCAAAAAGATAATCCGATGCACATGTACACCAAAGCTATGTTGAAACACAATCAAATTGAGTTGCCTTTCACTGTCAAGATGGACCATCACACAGAGAATACTGGAAGGACAAATCATGTGAACATGTTTGGTGAATGGAGATGGTTTGGTCAAGAATGTGGTTTTGAATACACCAAGATGTTAAGGTTCAGGTTGATGTATGTTCTTACAGACCTGGAAGTTGCTGAACCAACACGTATTCCATATTTTCACGTGTGTTAGACGACACCTTATTTCTGTTGTGGGAATCGCCTTCTTTTGATGATTATGTTTGAACAACAAAACTGTTTCTAAATTTGTTTAAAGTATGGTAAGCTATGTAGAATACTTTATATTTGTATTAAGCTAAGATGACTATGAACTGAAATGTGTTTGAATTGGCAAGTTATGATATGTAAAGTATGGTTGTTTGTTTTATTTTATAATTCATTAGTTATCTAAATATTCTTATTGTTTGTATGATTTAGTATCATGTACAATGTTAACTGTTGTTTTGGTTTTGATTATGTAAAAATATTATCTGTAAATTTGTTTTGATATATTGGTAAAGATATTATCTCTAAATTTTGACTATAAGTTTAGTTTTACTATTTAAGTTATAATGTTGGAAGATAATTCATTTTAAACATAAAGTGGTCAAGTCCAATAACAAATTTAACCAACTAATAGGAAGCGGCTTTGCATTATAAGGAATAGACAATATGTAGAAAAAATAATTTAAGGAAAAATAGTTAATTGTTGTAAAAATACAAAATATGAATGAAACAAATGTTAAACAATGATGTAATGGATAAAAACAAAGTTAAATGAATAATTTTATGATTCCTTAAACAAATAATAATGTACTTATGGTTTAATCTTCATGTTCAGTTTGAACTTTAGTAAAAAAAAATTCGATTATAGTTCCTTCATGTTTCAGTTTGGACTTAAAAAAAATGCATGTGTATGTTAAAAATAATTGTCCCATAAAAAGAACAAAAATAGTAATCAAACAAATGGTGAATATAAAACATATATATATAGATTGAAACAAATGTGAAATATTATTAAAAATCAAAAAACCACGGATAGTAAAGTATAAAAATTACTTCCCAAGAGAAGCAACTATATTGTCCAAATAAAAATATCCGAAATCAAACAGTATTATTCCAAATACATTTGCCAAAGTTGGAAAGGAAAACCATTTTTCATAAAGATAGACAATTTATTCTTCAGGTTCAATCTTGACTTGAACCATTTCCTGCTCCTTGTCTTTGCCTGCTTCATCATCATCAGGTTCACTGTCAATGTCATCAACAACACGTTGCTTCTTTCTTGCACTCCCAGATGATTCATTTGATCCATTTTGTGAGCGTAATGCACGGTTCTTCCTTGAAACGGAACCTGATGAACTTCCAGATGCGTCACACGATGCAGGAGGAGACTGCAAATCCAACCCACGGCTCTCCAAGCCATCAGACATGTTTATCTTTTTTATAAGTGTAGCAGGTGTGTTGAATTCCTGAGTTGGAACCTGATAAGCAAATTAAACAATATATTGTAATATGCAATATAAATGTTCAAAGTTTATAATGTCTAAAAATGTTATGTGATAGTTTACCTCATCAGGAACATCTTCAGTCACGTCTTCTTCTAAAAAGTCTCTCTTAAAGTGGTTGATAAATTCAACATTTTCAGAAAAACCATCACACCTGTAAGTGTGGTTGTTGTAGTTGACATTGTAGTCAGAATAGTAAATCTTAAAGAGACATTTCTTCCCAATAATTTTGTCAACCTCCTATGGCCAATATTCGTCTGGGTCCATACCATGGGCTTCCATCAATTCCCAAGCGGTATAACCAGAAAGCTTAGAAAAGTTGTTGTTAAAAAAAACAACAGGGGCAGAACTGGAATCATCAATCAGTCTTAGAATGACCTTAAACCTGTTATTTAAAATAAACTAAGTATATAAAAAACTGAAAACCACATTACTAAGATAAAATCTAAAAAACAATATATAGCATCAAACTTGTAATATCAAAATAAACATGCATATTAAAATATGTAAGTGAAAATAATAATTAAAAATAAAACAATTAAATAGTGTTTGTTACCTGGATGCAACCTGTACAGAACCATGATCCTCACAAATAAACGCAGGCTTGCGATTCCTACCATCAACAATATCCACTCTTTTGTTACACTCTTTACATGCTGTGTATGCCCAACCACTCTCTTTGTGGATCCTATGTATTGTTGCTAAAACAATACAATGTGAATCCTGCATTTAATAAACCAAAATGTGTAGATATAATAAATGGAAATACGTTAAATATAGTTTGTGGTTAATTTATATTAAGAATGTGTAACAAACCGGATCACAGTCACGTATCGCACCAACCATCTTTTTCACACAACCGTGAAAAAACTCAGACATAGTTTGAACCTTCACTTCATGTGAGAAGACCTGAATCTTGACCTGGTTAGCATCAAAACCTTCACGCTCTTGAACACTAAAATACAATTACAATTACAAACAAAAAAAAAAAAAAAAAAAAAAAAAAAAAAAAAAACAGTTAATACTATAAAAAAAAGTTAAAATATCATATTAATGAAAAATGTGTGAGAAACCATATATTAGCCTTGATTTGAATGCTACGATTTCTGGCAGATCACGGTTGATATATATCTTTGAACCGAAAAGTGCATTATGAACCGCGGCTGACCCTGCATATAGCAAATAAAGTATTCTTTACTTAAGCACAAAACAAAATAAAAGTATGTTTTAGTAATAATGAAATAAAACAACGCACTTACCGACCCAGTACTTAACCTTTCCCAATTGAAGTATAACCACAAGATGATCAATTTTCTGACGCTTGCTGGTATACGGATCCCACATGGTTGCCCATGTGTCCCAGAAAGTGAGGTTCAAACAATTGGAACTGCAAATTTTATTGACCATATATATGATAAGTAAGTGATTGAAACAATGTAAGTAACATGGTAAAAACAATAGATTATTCTTATTCTGTGTATACTTACTAAGCGTCCTCAACGACTATTGTCCTATGCAACTTTTTCCCAGCTGCAGACATAACCGGGACTATTTCCTCAATTCCAACAACAGATCCAATGACATCTAACATATAAGTAAAAGTAATAATAAGATAAGAGCAAATATTTTAAACAATATTGCTCGGATGTAAATGACATGTATGCCTCCATTTGTTGCTTGCATATGCCGATAAAATTAACATTTTATAAATAAATACGGTAATATATAAATGCTATTAAAAAAAAGTATCAACTACATACCAACAGCATCGTTGTCATAGTACTGGTGATGTTCAGGATCCAACAAATGATTAAATGGTTCTAGAATAAAACCATGTGTGTTGTCATCAAAAGGATCAATACGTGTTACAATCGTTGTCTTGTAAAAACTTATTTTGAACCTATGCGGCAACAAAGGAAGCTTTCCCCCATCTTCAGCAATCCCAAAGTTTGATATTATGTAACATTTGCCCTCCTCAAACAGTGGTTCAAACTTAAACATAAATTCCTTCTTTATGTAGACCTGGATCCTAGTGTTCTGCATTGGATAAAAAAATATGTTGAATAACCATCCGTTACTAATGTAGTGTATATATTATAATGATGTTACTATAAATACCTCTAAGTCTTGAAGCACAATATCTAAGCTGTATGGATCATGTTTCGCATTCAGTTTATGCGAATGAAAAATTGAAATACATCTGCCTTGAACAGCTATATCATCCAACATAGGATCAACTTCTTTGATAGGAGTTATTTTTAATTCCTTACCATTACCTGATATGTACAACATTTGCATTATCAAAACAGAATTGCAAACAAAAAAAAAATTATCAAAACAGAATTGCAAACAAAAAAAAAATTAAAAACAGAATTGCAAACTAAAATTATAATCATATTTCAATGAAAGAAAAACATATAACCATTATACAACATTTGCATTATCAAAACAGAATTGCAAACAAAAAAAAAATTAAAAAGTTCATAATTGAATAAACCATAATCAAATATGGGAAAAAAGGATATGCCATTATTTAACAATAACTTAAAATCTTTATATAAACAAATTACAACAACATGTAAACAAATATGCGATTCAATAAAATATCATAATGAAAAAAAAAAAAACAATAAAGAAAACATGTCTAACCTCCTGATCCACTGGCACTACCATGGCCCTTTGAACCTCAAAACCTCCAGCACCTCCAAAACCCCCAGAACCACCAAAACCTCCATTTTTCCTTAAACTGCTACCTGGTAGAGATGGTGATTTCTGATATCCCATGTTACCATTTTTTTTACCTGCAAATCTATTCATGATTAATGTTAAGTAATTGAAATAATAGGGCAAATGATGAATGTGATGATGCATAAAACTACCTTCGTTATTTATATATTTCAATTAGGGTTTAGAAATTTGAATTGATTTGAAAAATAAAATTTGAATCAATTCAAAATTAAAGAGTGAAATCAGGAACCGAAATTATTGTGATGTAAATTTAAAATGTATAACTGATTTTAGTGATTAATTGTGAGAGGATTAAGGAAAGTGAATATTAGTATTTAAGAGAATGCAGAAAAATCAGGGGAGGGGGGGGGGGAGGGAATAGCTGGAAACAGAAATAACGGGAGTGTTCATTGATTTCTTTTATTTGATTGCCTTTATTATTATGTTTTTTCAAACATAATCATAAAAACAGGTTTGGTCTAGTGGTTTGGTTGATGGTTGTTTACATGGGAGACCGGGGTTCGAATCTTGTAAGTGTCAAATTTTTTAAACCATGTCCGAAAATTTTCTGAAATTGGAGTGCTGACTGGGCATTCCACCTAGGCAATAGAAATATTAAAATGCTGCTGACTGGACAATAGACATGATGAGTCAGCATTATCTGCTTTATGTACAACCTTCAAAGCTTCAAGTGCAACTCATAGTTAGCCTCTTATATATATAAAGATATATGTTACATTTTTCACTCAACAAAAACTTTTTTACTTAAATCTCATTTAACATTTGACTCATACACATAATAATAATGCCGAACCTTTTATTTCATGTTCGCCTCACTCATCTAAGCAACTTTCTCATATGGCTTAAAGTCAAACCACATATATTTTATGTGACAACTACAAATTTATTATGATGTTAATCCATGTTTATAATACTTGTAGACTAGACATTTTACATGTCTAAAATATTTAGGTCCTAACGTTGATAATTATCAAAACTAGGTGATCACTTTTGGAGTTGATTAGTTGTGTTTCTTAAACTGATAGAATTTACATTTTCGCCATGTAAAGAAATATAATAAAATGAGACGAATATTCAAGATTACTAATTGATATAAAAATAATAAGGCACTTCTGAATTGGAAAATAAAATTCATAAAAACAAGTTATATTATGTGGCCGTGGAGGTTTACCTGCGCCCACTCCAAGTTATCCAAAAAGGTAATCGTCTTGGGATTAGTCAGCTCGCAATATCGAGTCAGAAACTCAAGTAATAAAAAAAATAATAAATAAATAAATGTTCAAATAAAATTTAGTTTCAACCAAATTTAAGTTAGATAGATTAGTTAACAATGTTTTGTTATATTAGTCTAAATTTTTTGTCAACAAATTAAGTAAGATTTTAGTAAAATGAGTATTAAGAAAGAATATTGAAGTTGCAAATAAAAGTGTAATAAATTTGCAGTCGTTTGAATTCAAAAAATTAATTCCGACGCAACGCGCGTATTGATAACAATCTTGGTAAAAAAAAAAAGTGTTTTGTTAACGACATCAATATGATCATTTTTACTACATTTAGTTGTAAAAAACTAATTCACCCAATGAGAATGAAGTGTTTTTTATGTATTCAGATTTTTAGAGATTTCATATATTTTTATCAGAAATGTCATCTAATAAAAATTATTCATTAGTTCATATATGTAAAAAAATCAAACTCTTAACAACAATCTTTATGGTTGCCATCAGCAATACTCAAATAAAAAAAGATCCCCAATAATCTCGATGTACAACTATCATTTGATTTTATTACAAGTTGTTGTAAAATGATCTGTTTTAATCATAACCCTTAAAGTTCTTTTCTTTTTGTTTTTTATTGTGTTTTGTAAACTTTGTATATTTGTACTTAGAATATAATTGCTTTTTCTAAAAGATTATAAAAACATCCGCACTTGCAACATGAGTTTATAGGTATATTAAGAGTTTAAGACCATATAAGATAACATATACAAACAAAACACATACATCAAAATTTCAAAGAAATGGAAAGGAAAAAAAACGCCTACGGCATGCGACATGCTATGACAGAACAATGCACCATGTGCTCAACAGACCAATGGCGGACAAATGTAGAGGTAGGGGAGGGTCCCGGTTTCTTAAAATTTACGGCACCTAGTGTAAATATTATACGTTTTAAGAGTATTTTAGTTGATGTTACAAACAAATCTCCAATTCGGCCCCTCCAAAATAAATTCGGCCCCCTCAAAAAAAAATGTTCTAGTTCCGCCACTCTCTTGTACTAGGTTTCAATCGTTGTGGTCTATTAACGTAACTAATCAAAATAGAAGTTGATTGACACATTTTATTTTTGTATTTGCACATTTTAATGACCATCTGTAAAAAATATATATATAATAAAATGTACGACTGTTTATAAAAATGAAAATATACAAATCACCTCGTAATCAAAATAGAGTGAAATGAGAGTCAAGGGTCATACATGAGCAACCATACACACAACGCAACATGTACAAAAGCAGCGTTAATTACGGCCCATTATTCAAATTATCATACGCATGCAATGTTTTTATATACACCAGCTGTTCATATTTCATTAACAACTTCTTTTTTTACATTTTGTATTATTGTGGCATCTGATTTTAATAAACATACATAGTCCAAGTGTGATGTTTGTATATTTTAACAAGAATTATTTTCTCATCGACATCATCCGACTTAAAAATGTAGTAATTTACAAATACAACATGGGTGTTACAACTTACAAGTTTGGAAAATTAAGTGGAAACAAGATTTTATGGTACAAGGTCGAGTTGGATCGAAACAAGAAATTAAAAACATTAATCGAAAACGTTTAGAACCCGTATAATCTCAAACCACGCCAGACATAGCTTCGGGGGTTTGTAATTCATCAAAATACATATATAACGACATTGTTACAAGTTTGGAAAAATAAACGAATGGGCCACGAGCTGCAAATTTACACAAGGCCTTGCGTTGGTTAGGTTTGGCCAAACACGAGCCTGCCCCCTACTAGCCCCGCTTCAGCTTTTCACACGACATATCAATCCATCCCGTTTTCAGTTCTCTTACAACTCTTTGATAATCACTCTAATGCAGTGTAACTGGCTGCATTTTCTTAAAAAATTTTTGTTTCAAGATATACGTGCACCAATGGTTTTACTAAGTAACCATAAAACGAGTGACAACTCTACTGTAAATATCAGGCGCAGCGACATTCTATCCAACATAAACCCGAAAACTGTTATCCCAGCTCTGTTGTTCTCAAAGTACGTCACTGCAAACAATGAAAACGAATGTACTTATGAATGAATCGAATTTACTATTTAGTTATGGTTATCAGAAACGGGTCAACTCAAAAACTTTAGTTAAAAATAGTATAGTTTGACCCGTCGCCAAATAACTACCTTTCATCCTAACGACCTTATCCTACCATTAGTATACGGGTCAGTGACCCGTTCAAGATTCTGTGAAAGTTTTACTATTTGGAAAAAAGTACAACTGACTTACCTAAAGCTTGTCTTTTCTGAAAAGAAATTGTGCTATAAGCATAAGCCGGTATAAGCTTAGTATTGTCGAACTCATCTTCTTCATCACCAACATCGTCATAATCAGAAGATGATGCTTCAGACGGAAACACGTGGTCACGAACAGCACCAACCATTGGGGTTTCGATATCAGCTTCGGGTGTCTCAAAGTTATCAATTGTTGCACATACATGCCACTTGGCAACCAGACTGGTCACCCCTTGTGCCTTGTGGGTGATCCTAGTCGCACTCCTCAGTAGTATCAATAGTCCGGAAAGCAAAGTTACAGAAACGAGCTACACGAAACAGAAAAACCATGTTATAAAACTAGTTACTCATATGAAGTACGATATTTTTGGCGAAAAAGTGCTACGGGTCAAGCTGATCATTAACATAAAGAGGGTGTTTCGGATTTCTCAGCTCAAACTATTTTGTCTGCTTAAACAATAAGCTTATTCCTATGTGCTTATTTGCTCTAACATTGGCAGTTAACTAGTGAAATTCAGACACTCAAAATTGCTTATCTGCAAAAAATAAGTAGATAAGTACTTAAATAAGCAATCCCAAACACCCTCTTACCTATTATGATCCGTTACTTAACCAGCCCACTTTTCACCCTCTACAACTATAATCAAAAATCCAAAACTACCAACACTTACCGCAATTTCACCAGATTTGAAAATTTCAGGGTCTGCCTTGATGCTGGTAGTGCTAAGAAGTGAAGCAAACTGACTAACAGTAACAAAAATGAGTGCCAACAATATGAATGCACGGTACCGATGACTGATAATCTTCAAATGCCTTTTAATTCTCAAATGTTCTCTCAACACAGACTCGACATCAGAGTCAACTTGGAAAAACTGAGCAAATTCTTGTAGACGAAGGATTTGGAGGCAACAAAGAAGGCGGAAGAGGACACATATGAGGTAAAACACAATTGTTCTGTACAGCCACGACAAGAGTTCTAAAGTGCATGCTAATGTGTTGCTTACTAGAACATTTACTAGAAAAGGAATCGCTGTGGCGCCTGAAGTGTACCACCAGATTTTGTATGCGCACTCGACTGTGAAACATGGGATGACAAAGATGGACAGGATTTTAAGTGATCTCTGCATTACATAAAATAAAAATACTAGTCAAATATCCATTCAAATTGCAGCGAAATTTATTTATTTATGTACAACTAACTCTAACCACATACTAAGATCTACTATGATTCCAAAACATGATGAAGGTCACGAATCGTGATTTGATCAAGTTATTTAAAACATATAACCATAGATCCAAACTGCAACAAATTTTAACAAGATTACCAACAATCATAGCTGAGACGCCTAGGGGCAGATGGCCAACGTGCTCCTTTTTAAAAGGGGCAGATGGCCAATGTGCTCCTTGGTGTCTCAGCTATGATTGTTGGCTATTTTTATAAATTAATATTGTTCGTAGCATAAAATTTTTTAGTGAAAAACTTTTGAAACATCAACGTGCGATCCTGGACACAAATTTTCTGGCTTCGCCCATGATCTTACCACAATAACAAAAACAAACATAAACATATAACATAAAACAAAGTACTTACATTAAGTTGAGCAGTATAGCCCTTCCTAACAATCTCGCTTTCGTCACACAGCTTATCAAAAAACAAAAACCTTCTCAACCCATAAACCTTCAAAAACCGCGACAAAGAAAGAAAAGACAAAGTTGCAATACCACTTAAAGACAACTGAACCAAACTATCGTAAGGTCTCGAGTGCTTATCATCACAGTCGCTACACGCGAGGTAGAAATGAGATAAGATAGGAACCACAAAAGTGAAAACTATGAAAACGATCCATGACAATGCCGCAGTCCAAAAGTTGGATTGGTCTACACACAAGAAACGTAGCCATGTTCGAAAACTATGTAGCTCGTCGTATGCATGCGAGCCGCTACGTGTTAAGTGATGTTGCGTTGGTAACAAAGGTGTGTTTTTGTGTTTCATAGTGTGTTAGGATCACGAAATGAAAGTTTACAATGTTGTTTGAAGTTGAAGAGTCGAAATTTGTAACGTTTTTATATGTGGGTGATGAAGTGAAAGTTTGGGAAAGGTGACCTTGAAGTTTAGAATGTTTGTGTTTTATTCCTCATTGTTTGCACTTCATGTTTGGCATCTTTTTATTGGATTTATATGTCAATTTGTCGCGTGAATATTAGGTGATTAGGACTTTTCCTTGCCGATAATGATATTTAGAGGGGTGCAACTAATATACTATATATTTATTAGAAAAATATAAAAAGAATGCAAAATATGCAAAATAATACTAGTAATATTTGCCAAATCAGGAAACATGCAAGTAATGCCATGGGGTGTGAATACCACTACTCTTTAAAGATTGGTTTGAAATATATTTCCAACATGAGTAGTGATTTGCATACTTCTAAAATTTATTGGAACACTCTTATTTATGTTTTAAATGGTTGTATAAAATTTACATTGTGTTTTATCTGCTTGTATTGTGAGTATGCGAATCAATTAGTTAAGTGTGCAAATCAATTAATTTAGTGTGTTAGTCAATTTCCTTCCAAATTGGTTCATGTATGTTATTCGCTTAAAATTGTGGAAGTGAGCTTCACTTACATTTGTCACAGCTATAATCATAAAAAAATCTTATGAGCCGAGTTACCACTTAATCCCTAGTAACTCTCCCTCATCGCTTATAATTTACCTATATAACTCAATTGAACATACACATACACTCATTCAGCTCACACAAACACGACGAGCCGCCTCACCTTTGGCTGCAACACAACGGCCCTCTACAAAGAAGGAGGCGAGAGGGGTGCCATAACAGGTCAAGCGTGAGTGAGGGTGCAAATTTATGCTTACGGGAAATCTTAGAGACTACTATATAGTCATTTGTGTCGGAAAGGATAATTTTGTTTTCTTGAGCAAAGTAAGATGACCATTTATGAATAATGCAACTCAGTCTAGGGTCTAGATGTGGTGTTGAAATTTGATTATATCACACATGACACAACAAACCAAGCAATCATCAACATAAAGAATTCAATACACATACGTATTACAATAATTTAATATCACTAATACTATATTGGTTTCTGGATCTTGATGCAAACACTACACTATTTTTATAAGCATAATTAAGGTGTTGTGAGTAGGGCTGAGCAAACGGACCGGCCGGACCGACAAAACCGACCGGACCGAGACCGACCGGACCGGACCGACCACATTCGGTCCGGTCCTCGGTCTAAGCTTTTTGCCAAATTCGGTCTCGGTCCGGTCCGGACCGACCAAAAACCCGAAAAAACTTGCCTAATTGGACCGGACCGACCGAAGACCGACCGGACCGAGACCGGACCGACCATATTCGGTCCGGTCTCGGTCTATGGTTTTCCGGTTCTCAGTCGTCGGTCCGGTCCGGTCTTGGTCGGTCCGGTCCGGTTTTCGCCCGATGCTCAGCCCTAGTTGTGAGACACATGTAAAGGGAGGTGATTAAGATGCATGAAAGTGCTTTTTTGTATATCAATTAACATTTACAACTGTCTGATATGGTTTTGTCGCTAAAGTGAGCTGTCACTTTTGTCAACGCACTCAATTTATGACAATGGACTAGATTTTTTATAAGTGTTATAACTTATATTATGTCAAATTACAAATCATCCAATTATTTTTACATCATGATCAATTGATTAAAAGCTTATGATTTCATAAACCTCTTTAAGGGCTAAAAATTTTAGCCCAATAAAAGGTGCTAAAAACTTAAAACCGAGGCTTTTAAACAATAAATTAATTATTTACCCACAAAAATATTTAATATATATAAAAACCTATTTAATTATGTGTTTTTTTAGTAATTTTGCAATAATAAGCTTAAGCTTAAGCCCATTTGCCAAACAAATTTACAAAAATACAAATTTCAACTTTGACTTATAGTAATAAAAGTCCTAACCCCAGCCCCAACTTCGGCCATTTCGTCACCCTAAAATTACACACAAAAAACTTTCTAAACCGAGTATCATCTAGTTTTGATAATATACAAAGCATATTGATTATCTTTGAAAAACTCATAGACCTAACTTTAATGAAACACAAATATACCTCACCAAAACAAAATCACAATCAATTCAGCGTCAAGTCACTTTTTTTTTTTTTTTTTTTTTTTTTTTTTTTTTTTTTTCACAACCAACTTAGTGTAATAAGACAACCAACATTACCACTTAAACACAAATATATCCCACCAAAACAAAATCACACACACACAGAAAACCATAACTCCCATCACTCGATCATCTAAATAACCGAGTTCTCCCCAAATGGCACCTAAGACGCGTTTTGCAATGGTGAGGGTAATAGAAATTGACGCGTGAATAAGTAGGAGCATCTGCATCACCACTAGCCTTAAAATGTCAAGATACAAGAAGTACGAATCCAATAAGTAGGAGCATCTGCATCACCCAAGAAAGAGCTATCTATTTCTTACCATCACAAGAAGAAAACCATTTATATCATAGCGATTTTAACAATTTCCTTGCCACATTTCTGGTAGAAATGCCAATCCCAAAGCTCTTTAACTTTCTTTACCGTTTATATATATAATCATTCAACGTATTCTTGACTTAGTAAAAAATAATGTTTTAGTTTCCAAATAATGTTAATCTATGTAGTGAAAAGAAGTCGTAATTTTAAACGCTTGATAAAATATTCCTAGTGGAATCTCATACTTGAGCAACCATACATAAAACGTAACGTGGCTCATTGTCGAAGGTGTAATACGCATGCCATGTTTTATATACACCAGCCCATGTTCTTATCATCTTATTTTTAAATGCAGCTGTTCTTATCAATTATTGAGAGCAATTCTCAAATTTTTATTTTTTTTCTTTTCATATTATATGTTTTGTGGTATCTAAATGCAACAAATTTATATGGTCCGAGTGTGATGTTTGTATATTTCAACAAGAATTGTTTCCTCAAATTCAAAGATAGTCACGGTTTACATATTATCGTTAACCACATGTTTCACCAATTTAATATTATCTTTACCAACTAAAATAATCTCTTTTAGTTATAAATATGAAAGTTGACAAGTATTTTGAGACAATCTAACATAAAATAAAAATAAGTTTAGAAATTACGACGGAAGAAGTAGCATTAAAATGATCACATATTCACATGTAACCAATTTGAAAGTGACTTAGCATTAAAGCGATTTGAAGGTCTTAAAAGAGATATGGGTTCAAATCTCGTTGGGTAAACATCTTAAGACGGTTAAGAAATATTCTGAAAATGATCAGGAAAGAACCGGTTAGACTTTGAAATCAAAGAGAAAAGACTTTCACCCGAATAGTCTCAACATGAATCCATCTTCTTTTACCCGTTTGTAACTACCATTATCAGATACGTACTTTTTCATATGTTCAAATATCAGATACGAACTTTAAAAAAAAAATACCACAATACCCATTCAACTTTCAAATTTTTTTCATTATCATACGCAAAGTGATGAGTCTTAAACGTTGATAATGAAACAAAATTTGAAAGTTGGATGGGTATTGTTGTATTATTTTGAGTTCGTATCTAATAATGACATAAATGAAAAAGTACGTTACTATTACATCTCATTAACACATCTAGTTGTGTATAGAACAAGACACAAATTTGGGGCTTGTAATATAAAAGGTCAGGTCGGGTAGGTTTTAATTTGACTAGATTGTGCTAATACTAGATTTGAATAAGTTACCTTATAGTCATGTAATTTGTAATTTTAACACTGCGAATCAAAACAAAAAATGAATATAAGCTATGCTTGTTCCAGATTAGCTATTTTGTTTTGAGAAAACGTAAGTTGATAATTAAATAAATAAATAAATAATCATGAGGTTTTAAGCTAAGTCACTATTTAAAGTATCTATACATGCATTATTTGGTTATATGTTAGTAACAGATACTCAAATAGTCAAATTATAACTACTCACAATCAACTTGATGTAAAACTTATACATCTATGAAAATAAAAATAAGTTACAAAATAATTTAACTAAAGTTTCAAAAGTGGATCTCTTGAACATACAAAATAATATAACGTTTTTCAATTTTTTGGTAATTTTTATAATAAAATAAATAAATAATTGAGTGACATAATTAAAGAAAAAATCAAACTTTTGTAATTGTAATATACGGAGTAATTAATTTTCATCATTTTTGAAAATGAGTAATTTAATTAAAAGAAAACTCAAACTTAATTACTATTAATCATTTTTGTAATATAGGGAGTATCAGGTATGTACATTTTCTATGAGACGATAAGAGTATGGAGTATGAAAGTTGTCTATGTGGTAGCTATTTTCTTAAGTTTCACCTTTTTTTTTTTTTTTTTTTTGAAAATATCTTATGGTTTACTCGATCAGTAAGTCAATATGACTTGTCTATAAATATATCCTTGATTGATATATTTGGTATTAATAATTTGAAATCTTCTAATCTATTGTTGACCTACACACCGGGAACTGACAGCTTGCCATAACTAATCCTTTAACAAATCAAATAAAGCAACCTTTATGTAAAGAAATCTCTTTCACTATGATCCAATCGATGTTTTAAATTATTCATCAAAAGGAGCTGTCCATCAAATACTTTAAAAATGACATAAATATACACATCATAAAATATCAATGTAGTGATGTTGTGACTAATATTGTACAGTAAAGTTTTATAGCCTTGGTGACAAACACTTTGTTGGAAAGACATATTTCTTGTGGTCTGGTTGGCCATGTGTTCTTTCGGCAACTTAGCCCGCAACAGACGAGAGACAGTCCCAAAAATTCTGGTGTTCATAATCCGTGATATAGTTAAGTAGGAAACATAATAGCAAGCACATCTGTACTGCATTCGATTTTTGTTAAATTGTGTTGTATCGTTGAGATTAAGGCCTGTAGGATTTATGCGCATCTCTAGTACAAATGGTGTTGTTTACTTACTCCGTGCAGTCTGCAGTGTTTATTAAATCTAGTACAAAACAGGTATATATCTTGCATAGACGATAGACTAAAGCAATACTACTTGTTGGCTGATGCCTGATAGTATCTTGCATTATGTTCAATGAGAGATGCTATTATCACCAAACATGATGCTCCTGGTTACCACTCGAGCCTAGTCAAAGTTTTTTGGTCTCCAAAAAAACCACAAGTTTTATGCATACAAGTCTGTTCCCGTGCATCAGTTTCAATCAAAACTCAGCAACTTACACACATATTTTACCTCTACACCAAAAAGTCACATAATTTTTTTTTTTTTTTTTTTTTTTTTGGGGGGGGGGGGGGGGGGGGGGTTGTTTAAGCTTACATTCGGCTTATAAGCTTATCCGGCTTTCGGTTTATATTTCATAAGCCTTAATTTTTTGGCTTATTTTGAGACTTGTGGGCTTATATAAAGCCATAAGTGATAAGTCTCAAAATAAGCCCGAACAATGAACATTAGGATTATGAAATATAGACTCAAATCAAATAAACTCAAAAGCCCACATATAAGCTTAAACAAACACCCCCTTAATACAAGCACATCTTACTAGTTACTAGCTCACTACCATGACAAACCAGAAAGACAACAATTAATACACATATAAAATGTTAAACAACATGAACGTACACCATAAACATACTTATTTAAGGCAAATTGCATAAAAAGGTACCAAACTTATACCCAATTTCAAATTAAGGTACCAAACTCTTTTTTTCTCAATTTAATGTATCAATCTTTTTTCTTCTTGCAATGTCGGGCAATCAATAGGTATTCAGGTCATAAAAATCTGGTGAGCAGGTTACACTCCTAAACACCCATATCGCTTTGTTACATGTACATCCACACACCTCTAATCTCTTTATTACACCTATATCCAAACACCACTCTTGTTCAACCTCCTTTCATCATCATAAATCATCTTCAAACTCCCTTTTTTTATCACAACCCATTTTAACCTCAAAAATCCATAAGAAAATGAAAGGTCCAATTCAAATGTCGTGTTTGTTCATAAAAAATCATAATGACAGCAAACAACATTCAACACGACAAGAAGATTTCCCCAAATGAATTAAAGTGCTTAAAGGTATCAATACATCAAAATACTAAAATAGCTAAGATGTTTTTAATTGTTTTCCATAGTCATTCGATAGCCACAAGTAATTCCATAAGAAACAAGAACTTAAATCAGGAGGTTTAACACTTTAACTTATTGGAGTCATCAAATTTTAACAGTTAACCTTTTGCCATTAATTTATCAAGAACAAATCTGTTAAATATTATGAGGGACTTAGATTTTCAAGTTTGAAAGTCTTCAAAGCTACATCAAGGTTTTATAGCTGAATGACAAGATAAGAGAAGTTAGAGGACTGTATTGTAAATATGTAGAATATAAGCTCCTTATCCGAGCTAGGGTTTTATAACTTTGATTTGTAGCCTCTCTTATTCTCTCTTGGTTCACACAGTTAGTAGCAATCTTCTTTAGTATTGATATCAGGTTGATATCTGTTAGTATTTTCTATAACAAAGATCAATCTCTTGTTTGATCTTTGTATTCTGAGTGATTGAGTGACTTTTGTAGTAAGGTTATTGTGGTGTCTTCCTAGAAGAGATCACATATTGTCTTTGTATTATGTATTGGTAAGCACCCAGTTGGGGATTTACCTTCTTGAATCTTTTGTTAATAAAATACACCAAAGGGGTGGTTGGCTGGGTGTAATCGATTGTGTTTAGTGTTCTGATTATCATTTTTACATGGTATCAGAGCTATAAGGTTCTGGTTTGGTGGTAATGAGATTCTAGGGTTTCTAGGGGTTCGAAGTTTTTTTGGGGATTTTTGCAATTGAAGGTTGTGTTGGTTAATTGAGGCTGTTTTCTTAACGGCCGTGGTTGTTTTAATCTTTTCAGGACTTGATCTGGTGAATTTGTGGGTTTCTTGATTAGGGTTTCATAAACCCTAGTTTGGAAATTTGGGGATTTGTATCGCTGGTGGTTTCTTGGTGTTGTTGGGCCCGTTCTTGATTACAATCTTCACTAGACTAAGTGAATCTAGTGTGGTTGTGTTCTGTTCCGCTGGTTTTTCACTATAAGTTGTGTTTCTACTCTTAAGATAACATCTACGTAGTCAAGAAGGTGCAAACAGAGTGGTTAACACCTTGACCTGCCACCCTGAGTGGTACGGAAACCTGCTCTGACCACTCTCAGTCTTCTTGGCTGGTATTTGGTTATTCTTGGGTGTGATTTTTCTTTTCTTTTCTTTTCTGTTAGTAGTTATAGGTTGTTTGTGTCTAAGTCGAAGGAGGATAGGTTTTGGGACTATTGGAAGTTGTTTGAGGTTGAGATTGGTTATTGTTGTCTTATTTGCTATTTGGTTATTTTCTCTGCTTCCTGTTATCTGTTTGTTTTAGTTGTTTTCTGTTTATTAGTTGTTATTATTTTTCTGTTATCATGTCTAGTGCTGGTGGAAGTGTTGATCCACCTGTTTTGATTAGTAGTCTTGATGATGGTAACCCTTTGCATATTCAGACTAATGATAATAGTGGTACTGCTTTAATTCCATTTAAACTTCTTGGAACTGAAAATTATAGGGTCTGGTATGGTGCTATGAAATTGGCTTTACAAGCTAGGAACAAATATAGTTTTGTTGATGGTACTTGTGTTAAAGAGTCTTTTGTTACCAGTGATGTTTTTTCTGCTCAATGGGATAGATGTAATGCCATTGTCTTAACTTGGATTATGAACTCTGTGTCTCAAGATGTTTATATGGGGTTAGTGTATTCTAAAAATGTTGCTTCTGTGTGGAATGAGTTAAAAGAAACTTATGATAAAGTTGATGGTTCTGTGATATATAATTTTTACAAAAGATTAATTGTGTGAAACAAGGTGGTAGTTCTGTTACTGATTATCATCATAGACTTAATTCTTTGTGGAGAGAGTTTGATGCTTTAACTAAGCTACCTAAATGTACTTGTGAGCATAAATGTACTTGTGATGCTAGTAAAGAATTAGTCTTGCATCAACAATTGATGAAGCTGATGCAATTTCTCATGGGTCTGGATGATTGTTATCAACCAGTGAGAACTGCACTATTGACTAGGGACCCTCTCCATGAGGTCAAGGAAGCTTATACTGTTGTTTCTAGAGAGGAATCCCACAGAGGGATTCCTGAGTCGTCTAGTGTTTCTGAATCTAAACTCAATGTTTCTTCTTTTGCTGCTAAAACTTTTAACAACAATAGAAGATCGTATAATAGCAATAATAATAACACTAGAGGTACTAGTTCTTTATCTAATACTGCTAATAGAGGTCCTAATCCTAATCTTAATTACAAAAAATGTGGAAAAATTGGACACACTATTGAGAGATGTTATGAATTAATTGGATTTCCTCCTGGTTTTGTTAAGAATAATAATCCTGTTAATAAACAGAATGGCTTTAAACAAAACTATAATGCTAATGCTGATCTTAAACATTCTAAGAATAAGTCTAATACTTCATCTGCTAGCACTTCTTCTGGTTTTACTTTTGAGCAGATGAAGAAGTTGTTGTCCTTGATTAGTGAAACTCCTTCTGGAAGTATACATGCTAATATGGTAGGTAGAGCTTCCTTCTTTAATGGCAATGTTTGGTTCAATGTTAATTTTTCTAAATATTTTTATGCCAATTCTAGTCTTGCTGTTAGTACTATAACTTTGGGATGGATCATAGATTCAGGTGCCAAACAGCATCTTACTATGTCTACTATTGGTATGACCAATGTTGTGGACATTACTAGTCTTAGAATCACTGTTGGCCATCCCAATGGAACTCTGGCCACTATCAGTCATGTTGGAAATCTTAAATTGACTAATAATGTTACTCTTTATGATGTTTTAGTTGTTCCTGGATATTGTGTGAGCTTGCTATCTGTGAATAAACTTATTAGAGATAGTAAATTGTTTGTTGGTTTTGATGAAGATAAGTGTTATATTCAAGATTTGAAAAAGGAGATTGTTCTGGGGACTGGTAGTCAGTCTGATGGACTTTACCTGTTTGATGTTGAGCCTAGTAATACTTTGGGTAAGTGCAATGTGGTTGTGTCTTATAATGTGTCTAAGCTTACTTGGTATAACAGATTGGGTCATCCTGCTGACCCAGTTCTATCTGTTCTTCAAAAGGATCTTGGTATTTCCAAGAATTCTACCATTTCTGTTTGCGAAACCTGTCATAGGGCCAAACAGACTAGGGAACCTTTTCCCTTGTCTGATCATAAGTCTCAGAATCTTGGTGACCTTGTTCACCTTGACTTATGGGGTCCTTATAGGGTTACTAGCAGAGAAGGTTACAAGTATTTTTTTACTATAGTTGATGATTTTTCTAGAGTTGTATGGGTTTACTTAGTTAAAACTAAGAATGAAGTTTTTGGTGTTTTTTGTTCTTTCATTCATTTAATTTCAAATCAGTTTAATCTAAAAATTAAAGTTGTAAGATCTGATAATGGAACTGAGTTTGTTAATAAAAGAATGTATGATATGTTTTCTGATCTTGGTATTATTCATCAAACTTCATGTGCCCATACTACTCAGCAAAATGGCATTGTTGAAAGGAAACATAGACACTTGCTTAATGTTGCAAGGAGTCTTATGTTTCAAGGGGGGGATTCCTCTAAGATTCTGGTCTGATTGTATTCTAATTGCTGTATGATGAGGCGAAAAATGAACCACTTTTAGGGGGTCATTTAAGCCCGGAATTGAATTTATTTGATCAAATATTGCCCTAAATCGTTCCTTTTGTGATTTTAGGTACTTTGGGAGAGAAATCTGGAAAAGGAAGCAATTCGGACCTTTTTGGAGCATAAAAGTGAAGAAAACGCCAAAGTCTTAATTTTCCTTGCTGGGAACAGTAGGTGACGGCGTCAAGAAGAAAATCTTGACGGCGTCAAGAGTAATTTCCATGACGATCCAGTACAGATTTGACGGCGTCACAAGGTAGAGCGTCAAGAGGAAAATGCATGACGGCCTGGAAACACATAACACTTGACGGCGTCAGATCTGGATCAAGGCAGTCCGAGAAGTATTTTGGCGGCGAGATGACGGCGTCACAAATTTGTTCTTGACGCCGTCAGACCCTATTTCTTATATATAGTTTTCTAATTTTCACATTAAAAAAGAGAGAAGTTTTGGAGAAACCCTAGTCCGAACTTACAGGTTTTTCAAGGGTTCTCAGCCCTTGATCCCTTTCATGTGTAATTGAGATAAGTATTCTTTTAATTCAATCAATATGTCTATGTGTTGGTTGTCTATCTCTTGTTCTTGTCTTAATTCCATCATGCTAGGCTAGATCTATCTTGTGTTTGCTTGGATCTAATGAAACCTAGATGTTAATTATGTGTTGATTAGTTGTTTATGGTTGTATTGGATGAATGATTTCGATGTTAGGCTTAAGAAAATTGGCAGATCTCCAATTGGTAACATGCTTGAACGTCTTAGGAAACATGAACTGACGTGCACTAGGTTTTATTGGTTGTATTTAATGCATGAGTAAATTCTAATGATCCCATGTTAGGAGCTTCTTAATCGGCTCGACATAGGAGTGAAGTAGGCACTCATAGGATTGGGGAATTAAGTGCGCCACCCCATGAATGGTATTAAGGAATACAATCCGTCATCCACGCAACTATAACAAGTAATTAACGTGTAAAAGATATCTAGGGAGTAATGAAATCTAAGTAAACACAACTTCTCCACTTATTGCTCACAACCTTAGTTAATTTAGTTTATTTTTATTTTTAGTATTTTATTTTGATTGCATCTTTAGTATTGGGTTAGTTGACAAGCAACTAATTCCGCCCTAATTCTTCAAAACCCGAGATTTTTACTTGCTTTCTAAAAAATATAAAAATACAAAAATAATCATCCCTCATCTTTAGAACTAGTATTTAGGTTTTCTAATCCTAGCGACACTATTCCTAGCTGAACGATCAATCCCCCGGTACTTGTCACTATACTATACTACAACGATCAGGTACACTACCTGGTGGGGGTTGTAAGCTTCTCAAGATCCCTTGAGAGGTAAAACCTGGTGCGATTCCCACGTATCAAGTTTTTGGCGCGGTTGCCGGGGAATAGTTATTGTCTAGGTTAGAATCTCTTTTTATTAGGTCTACTTGCTAGATTCCTTTCTAGTAAGATTTTATTTTTATTTTTAGGTTTTCTTTAGCCTATCTTATTTCTTTGTGTTTTTGTTCGTAACTCTTCACCTCCTGCCATCATGGCAAACGACGAATCCTTTAACCTTAGGATCACTAGGAGTCATAGTTCCACTAGAAACCTTGTCTTGCCTTATGCAGAACCCGAAAGAGAAATGCATAGATTGAGACAATATCGCTCAACTTCTGAACCATCTAGCGTTGCCATCGATTTTGATGCACCCCTTTCTGAAGAAAATTCAGAAAATCATGTTACAACCCCTAGCTCCCAACCCAACGACGAGATGAGTACACCCGCAACTCCCATTCCTAAGCGCCTTAAGGACTACTCCTCCCCAACCCCTTGTGGCTTCTCAAACGCCATTGTCTACCCGAACGAACACACCAACGAGGTCTTGCATGCAAACGATGTTTGGCTTGTCCAAAGTGTGTGTAAGTTTTGTGGATTAGATGAGGAAGATCCAATTCAACACATTAAAGACTTCTTGAAAATAGTAGACACCCTCCATACGGATGGGGCTACTAGAGACACGTCCCGATTGCGATTCTTTCCTTTCACCCTATATGAAAAGGGAAGGACGAACCCTTCCATAAATCGTGGGTTAGATTCAAAGATTTAATAAGACAAGTTCCCCATCATGGCATTGAGCTCTGGCTCTTGGTCCAAATCTTCTACGACAATATCTCCTCTAATGATCGAAACGGAATCAACCAATCTAGAAAAGGGAGATTGGCCAATCTTAGTGCCGAAGAAGGATGGGATAGGATTGAAGAATATGCTCAAGACCAGGATGATACTTGGGATGAACCTGAGTCGACTGTCAGCATTTCTGAAATCACTTCAGATCGATTGAGAAAAATTCACAAAAGAGTGGAATACCTAGCTGGGTCGTAGTTACCTAAACAACTTTTGAATCCTTACTTAATCTGCGATTACTGTGGGGGCCCGCATGAGGTAGAAGAATGCGGAGGAGCAACCACAACTGAACATGCATGCTTGTCAGGAGGGGACATCTATGCTGATCCCTCCCTTCTGCCTTTTTACCAAAATGACGATTACACCCTCTGGGGAAATCTGGTAAAGAAAAAAGAAGGAGAGGAAGGCCCTGAATTCGAAATCAGGAGCACTTTTGAAGATGACCTTGGTCACTTCACTCAAGAAAAAGGCTTGCAAATGAAAGGTCTTAATGAACTTTTCGACGAGCAGCAGGATGACATTGGAGAATTTTTCAACAAGCTTAACTCAGCCATAGATAATCTTGAAATGCCATCAGTAAGCAAAAAAAGACCCCATGCTCGCGATAACCACTCGATCTGGAACAACAACCAAGGATCCCCCTTACCCAAGCTCGTCCCCCATCGCCCCCGATCCAAACAAACCTAGCGAGGAGGAGGAGGATGTAGGCAGCAAGACCCCCAACCAACCTCCCTTGACGACCGCTTCCCCATCAACCCTACCTAACCAACCTGTGACAATCCCGTTCCCATCCCGATTAAGGAACCAGAAAACTGAGAGTGATAATAAAAGATTCTTGTCATACCTAAAAGACTCGGTTGTCACCATACCCCTCCTTGATGCTTGCTACCACATGCCAAAGTATAGTGCATACTTTAAAAAACTACTTGCAAACCGGAAGAAACTCGAGGGTCTTGTGACCCTGGGGGAAGAATGCTCAGTGGTGACCCATCGAGGGCTACCAAAAAAGGTAGACGATCCAGGCAGCTTCACCCTGCCTTGCTCCATAGGATCTCTATCAATCAAGAATGCTCTTGCCGATTTGGGAGCGAGTATCAATCTCATGCCTCACTTTATGTTCCTTAAACTAGGATACTCCGGATTAAAGTCTACCCGCATGAACATCCAACTAGCCGATAGATCAGTCAAGTACCCCGTAGGGATATGCGAGAATGTTCTAGTCAAAGTTGGGAAATTCAAATTCCCGGTCGACTTCGTAATCCTGGATATGGAGGAGGATGACTTGGTACCCATCATCTTAGGGAGACCATTTCTTGCTACCGCTCGTGCAGTCATTGATGTTTATGACGGCAAATTAACCCTGCGAGTGGGAACCGATAGCACAACTTTTGACATTAAGGATTCTATGGATCTCTCTCTCGAAGCAGCTAACCGGCTCTATTTCATTGGGGAGGTCGATGAACTCACAGATGTCATTGATAGCTGTGTAGATGAACAAATTGAGGAAGGCTGGCTACGGGACGAGAGTTTTCTTCCTTTGCTAGAGGTGGAAAGGATGGAGGATGTTGGTGCAGTCTCCTTCTACCCTAGGCAAGAGGCAACGGAGCATCTCGAGCTCCGGAAGCCCGAAAACAAGCTTAAGCCCTCTATTATCGAACCTCCTGAGTTAGATCTTAAGGAGCTTCCCGACCATTTGGAGTATGCCTTCCTTCAGGGAGAGGACCAACTGCCGGTAATCATAAACTCTTCCCTGGAACACGAACAAAAAGGTAAACTCTTAGAGGTCCTAAAAAAATATAAGGGAGTGCTCGCATGGAGTGTAGCTGACATTAAGGGGATTGACTCAACTTTTTGCACACACAAGATTCTCATGGAAGAAGATTATAAACCGACCGTGCAACCCCAGAGGCGGGTGAACCCCAACATTAAAGAAGTAGTAAAGAAAGAAGTCATCAAACTTCTGGATGCAGGATTGATTTACCCAATCTCGGATAGCCCATGGGTCAGTCTTGTACAGGTTGTACCTAAGAAGGGTGGAATGACTGTAGTCAAGAATGACAAGGGTGAGATGGTGCCCCAGAGAACGGTCACAGGATGGCGGGTATGCATTGACTATCGAAAGCTCAATGATGCCACAAGGAAAGATCACTTTCCCTTACCATTCATTGATCAAATGTTAGAGAGATTATCTGGACACGAGTACTATTGCTTCTTGGATGGATTCTCTGGGTATTTTCAAATTCCCATAGCACCTGAGGACCAAGAATAGACCACGTTTACTTGCCCTTATGGAACATTTGCCTACAAAAGGATGCCTTTTGGGTTATGTAATGCCCCCGCCACTTTCCAACGATGCATGACCGCAATCTTTCACGAACTCATGGAAGACAGCATGGAAGTGTTCATGGACGACTTTTCGGTCTTCGGGAACTCCTTCGACCACTGTCTTACTAATCTAGAAAAGATGCTTAAACGTTGTGAGGAAACCAACTTAGTGTTAAACTGGGAGAAGTGTCATTTCATGGTAAAAGAAGGGATTGTGTTAGGACATAAGATCTCAGGGAGCGGAATAGAGGTGGACCAAGCTAAAGTTGAAGCTATATCTAAGCTACCATACCCCACGACTGTTAAAGTAATACGCAGCTTCTTGGGGCACGCCGGGTTTTATCGGAGATTCATCAAAGACTTCTCCAAAATAGCTCGGCCAATGACTCAATTGCTTGTGAAGGATGCTCCGTTCGATTTTTCCCAATAGTGCAAGGATGCATTCGATCTCTTAAAAAAGGAGCTCACACAAGCTCCAATCATGATTACGCCCGACTGGAGTTACCATTTGAAATCATGTGTGACGCTAGCGATTTCGCTGTCGGGGCTGTATTGGGCCAACGGCGTGACAAGCTTTTCCAACCTATTTACTACGCTAGCAAAACCATGAACCCCACTCAAGAGAATTACTCCACCACCGAAAAAGAATTATTAGCCGTAGTGTTCGCATTCGACAAATTCCGGCAATATCTTGTCCTTTCAAAGACAGTCGTTTTCACTGATCACTCGGCTCTTCGATATCTTTTTGCGAAGCAGGATGCTAAGCCACGACTAATTCGGTGGATCTTGTTGCTACAAGAATTCGATGTTGAGATTCGCGATAAGAGGGGGGCAGAAAATCTGGCCGCAGATCATCTATCTCGTCTTGAAAATCCCTTGGATAAGCACGATAGAAGTGAGATTAGGGATTCATTTCCTGACGAACAACTCATGTTAATGATTTATTCGGAGCCTTGGTACGCCGATTTTGCCAATTATCTCGCAAGCAGACTCGTTCCTGAACACCTGACTAGATACGAAAGAAAAAGGTTCTTTTCTCAGTTAAAATACTACTTCTGGGATGAACCATTCTTATTCCGAGAGTGAAGCAGTAAAGATTATGACGGAATGTCACTCTGGTCCCTCTGGCGGGCATCATGGGATAAACACCACCGCCCGAAAGATTTTCGATGCGGGGTTCTATTGGCCCACAATTTTCCGTGATGTCAAAGAGATGGTGCAGGCATGTGATGCATGTCAACGGGTCGGGAACATATCACATAGGGATGAAGCACCTCAGAACTTTATACAAGTATGTGAAGTCTTCGATGTTTGGGGAATTGATTTCATGGGACCCTTTCCATCGTCAGGGGGGAACGAATACATCTTAGTCGCCATCGATTATGTTTCAAAATGGGTTGAGGCACAAGCCCTTAGGACCAATGATGCCAGAGTAGTTATTCATTTCCTGAAAAAGCTTTTCGCTAGATTCGGGATTCCTAAAGCTCTCATCAGTGATAGGGGGACCCACTTTTGCAATGCACAAATGGAAAAGGTCATGAAGAGGTATGGAGTATCCCATCGGTTCTCAACCGCATATCATCCACAAACCAATGGCCAGGTCGAAAACACCAATAGGGCTATCAAAAGAATACTTGATGAGGCGAAAAATGATCCGTTTTTAGGGGGTCATTTAAGCCCGAATTCGAATTTATTTGATCAAATATTGCCCTAAATCGTTCCTTTTGTGATTTTAGGTACTTGGAGAGTGAATTCTGGAAAAGAAGCCATTTTGGACGTTTTTGGAGCATAAAAGTGAAGAAAACGGCAAAGTCTCAATTTTCCATGCTGGGAACAGTAGGTGACGGCGTCAAGAGTAATTTCCTGACGGCGTCAAACCTCAATAATAAAATCCGAGAGTTCATGAAGGCGTCAAGGGTTTTCCTGACGGCGTCAAAACCCAAGAATTAAAATCCGTAGTTGATTACGGCGTCACACACAGGGCGTCAAGAGTAATTTGTGTGACGGCCTAGGCCTTGACGGCGTCAGAAGTAGATCAAGACCGTCCGAGGAAGTATTTGGCGGCGAGATGACGGCGTCACACCTTTGTTCTTGACGCCGTCATCCGTATTTTCCTATATATAATTTTCTAGTTTTTCACATTTAAAGAGAGAAGTTTTGGGAGAAACCCTAAAGACGATTTTGGTGTAACTTTACAGGTTTTTCAAGGGTTCCAACCCCTTGATACCTTGCATGATTAATTAAGATAAGTGTTCTTCTAATTCAATCAATATGTCTATGTGTTGGTTGTCTATATCATGTTCTTGTCTTAATTCTATCATGCTAGGCTAGATCTCTTTTGTGTTTGCTTAGATCTAATGAAACCTAGATATTGATTATGTGTTGATTACTTGTTTATTCTTGTTTTGGATGAATGATTTATATGTTAGGCTTAAGAAAACTGGCAGATCTCCAAATGGTAACATGCTTGAACGTCTTAAGAAACATGAACCGAGGCGTACTAGGTCTTTATTGGTTGTATTTAATGCATGAGCCACTGTTTACAATCCCTATAGTTGTGCTGGGCATGGTGTAGCAGGAGATAAGAGCTCATAGAATTGGGGAGTTATGTATGCCACCCCATGAATGATATTAAGGAATACGATCCGTCATCCATGCAATTATAACAAGTAATTAACGTGTAAAAGATATCTAGGGAGTAGTGAAATCTAAGTAAACACATTTTCTCCAATTACTGCTCACAACTTTAGTATAAATTAGTTTATTTTCATTTTTATTATTTTATTTTGATTGCATCTTAGTATTGGGTTAGTTGAATAGCAACTAATTCCGCCCACTCTTCCAAAACCCGAGATTTTACTTGCTTTCATAAAAATATAAAAATACAAAAATAATCATCCCTCACCTTTAGAACTAGTATTTAGGCTTTCTAATCCTAGCGACACTATTCCTAAGCTGAACGATCAATCCCCCGGTACTTGTCACTATACTATACTACAACGATCAGGTACACTGCCTGGTGGGGGTTGTAAGCTTCTCGAGAGGTAAAGCCTGTTGCGATTCCCACGCATCAAGTTTTTGGCGCCGCAGCCCGGGGAATAGTTATTGTCTAGGTTAGGATTTCTTTTTATTAGGTCTACTTGCTAGATTCCTTTCTAGTAAGATTTTATTTTTATTTTTAGGTCTTCTTTAGTCTATCTTATTTCTTCGTGTCTTTGTTCGTAATCTTTACCATCCGACATCATGGAAGGTGGTAACATCTTTGAACCCGTCATCCCACCACAACAAAACCTACCACTTGAACCCCTTAGGCCCCGAACCTTAGGAGAGTATTCCCGACCTAGCCACCAAGGCTACCGAAACACCATTGAGCTCACCGGAGCCAATGTGACCCCCTTGCGATCCGACACCATCCGGTTGGTGCAAAGCGGATGTGCATTCCATGGACTTCGTTCCGAAGATCCAAACCAACATCTTTAGGACTTCCTCAAAATCGTAGATTCCATAGACCTAGATATTGCAACTAGAGAGACTACCCGTTTACGCCTATTCCAATTCTCTCTACGGGATCAAGCTAGTCAATGGCTTGAGCGTTTACCCGCGGGATCCATCACCACATGGGATGATCTCACCACTCGTTTCCTTGCTCAATTTTTCCCACCGGGGAGAACTACTAAGCTTAGAAATGACATCTTGATGTTCCAACAACGTCAAAATGAATCTCTTTATGAAGCATGGACTCGTTTCAAGGACTTACTCCAAAAAGTCCCTCATCATGGCATAGATCTTTGGCTCCAAGTCCAAATCTTTTATGACCATATCGACATCTCCACGAGGCGAGCCATTGACCAATCGGCCAGTGGTAAGCTACGTGATCTTAGTGCGGAACAATCTTGGGAACTCATAGAAGATCTTGCTCTCTATGACAATAAGTTGCCAACCAAGGAAGAACGGGAATACCATAAAGATTTATTCGATAGTCCCGAGAGAACATATATCTTTGGCAACCCCCTTATCAAAATGGGAGACCCCTCTAACATTAACATCCCATGCAATATCGGGCACATGCATATATGGAAAGCTTACATCGACCCTAGATCCCCCGTGAACATCATGACTAGGACTTATTACAATTGGGTAATGAAAAAGCAACTTAATTTTAGGATGATGCCTAATAAGAACCTGATAAGTAATTTTGCAGGAAGAGTGAAAGGATTGCATGTGATTATAGGGAATCTCACCTATGAGATCGATTTTATGATAGTTGAGGACACTCGTCCGGTGATAGATGCTTGCCTAAGTCAAACAATATTTGGGAAACCATTTGTTGAGGCCACTAGGATGAGTTATGATCCGACTTTAGGGATAGTTAGATTCAAGAAAGAGAATGATGAGGTTGCTTATCAAATGCCCTACAAGATCGAACAATACCGCCTTCTCTCTAATTTCGAAAAAGAACACAAGCAAGCGGCTTATTATAGGAATGAGGAGGATAAACATAGAGGAGTAGAGTATGTTAGAAATAGGATGCTTGGTTTCTACAAAGAATGCTTGCAACTAGGTCCGGAATACAAAACTGGTTTAGAAGACGACCTAGAGAATGAAACCAATGATGAGATCACGTAGTAACCCATGACCTTGAGTCTAGTTGTTAGGTCACCATTTAGTAAACACAAGTATGATAATGAAAGAAGTAAGATGAGAATGAGAGATGGTTGATTATGAGACAATATGAAAAGTGAAAGAACAAGAGTTTCCTTAAGATAATCAAATAACCAACAAACATAATGTTTACATAAGCTTACTATTTATAAGGAAGGAGTTAGGGCAACACTCCCTTCCTCCCTTATCTCTTAAATTCGTGGGCTTTCAAGCCCATAGGGCTTTAACACATAAGCCTTGTAACATTAAACTTAATGAAATAAATACTAAAGCAACCTATTACAAAAGGTAATGACCGAGACTTGACTAAATACAAAAGTATGATCCCAACAATCTCCCCCTAAGGGTCGGTCATCACGGTTGCTTGACGTCTTCATCTTTGTCGTTGACTTGTGACATGTGAAACTCTAGACGTCTTCAAAATGGTTGAATGATAATGAATGTACTTTGCTCTGTGTCTTTGTTCTTTGGTGATGATGTAGTGATTATGTTATGAAGTTGTCTGCCATTCGTCACTCCTGCGTCTGTGGTGGTTGTCCGTCATTCCAACATACTCATACATCTTTGGACTTAGACTTTCACGTACAAGAAGTTCCTTTTCATACATTGAGATCTTTGTCTTTATACTTTGTAGATTCTTCTTATTGGTGTAGAATCTTTCTTTGAACTTTGTGTTGCTTAAGATCTTTGGAGGAGCTTTCTTTGACTTTAAGATGTATGTATGAGCATGTTGGAATCTACCATCATGGAATTGAGGTACCTGCGAGTAAAAAGTTAGCAATAAATAACCGGTACTTACAGATAAGGAATTAGAGCTCATCAACAGCATATTGTGAAGACTCCTTCTAATCCTTATCCAGGCCGTTCCCATATCAGATACTCCCGAAGGAGCTTACGAGACCTACTAAGTAGCTCAATGACTGGGTGAGTCACTGGGTTCACTCCACGACTGTAGACCGTAATGGAACCACCGCAAACACTAAGCGTAACCATTGTGGGGTTACCAAAGTGACCTGCTGTCAGGGTTGTTTGATGTTGACCCTGGCAGGATTTCCATTCAATCATTGAGGAATACATATGTAATCCTCTCATAAACGTTCTCGGCAGCTTGCTAAGATCTGCGAAGGACTCGATAGTTTACAACTGATGCCCATTGATGTAGAACACCAGTTGTAAAAGTACTAAGTGTTCCTAAGAGATCTTTGATGTATCTCAAGGCTCTAGACTCTATAAGTGCACACTTAGGTTTCCTATACGGAGACTAGGGAGGGGTCTCCTGCTTCAATATCAACCGTCTCTAAGAGATAGGTCGATAGATTACACTGGTTCCCCATGAGAATGAAACAAGTTCTTTTAAGAGAACTTGAGTGGTTAAGAAGGTTTAGTGCATTGCGTCACTGGGTCCATGACGACTTGATCTTCAATACTGGTGTTGTTTTTAGCAACAGCCAGTAGCATACGTATTGAACCCGGTGTCTGCCCTAAGGTTGAACATATGGAGGGCTATTTCTTTTCACCCTTTTCATTGCTTTTCTTTTTAATTCTTCAACTCCTTCTTTCCCTTTCATTCCTTTCTCCTTTTTTCGTATCATACCTAAGGACTTCTAATTCTAACTATGGGAGATGTCCTTGGGTAGATCCCTCCGGCTCTGGCGGATCATAGGACGGATATTCCTATCTTAATCACCTTATAACTCCGACAGTAGCCAAGAAACCTTTGATTGAAAATCTCTCAAAGTGTTTGTGATAATCAAATATTTTGGTTAACACTTTGAGAGTTTTGTGTACACTTTTGAAGGGCTCCCCCTGCACATGTGCTCATAAGTGTTTAATAAATTTGCACATGCGGGAGGAGCAAGCGCTTTTGAATTGATCCACTTTCCGTGAACAAGACCGATTCGAGACACGCTTACATCACTAGTTAGACTAGCTTGAAGTTATTACCCGGCCTGGTCAAGTTTACAGAAAGTTTCTCGAGATGGTACATTTCTACTAAGACATATCCTTTTCGAGACACGCTTACGTGGTTAGTTAAAGAGTTCCATTGTCAGCTTTTAGGTGACAATTAGCTCTAGTAACTAACTTGATGTTATTGCCCGTCGAGGATAAGTCTTTTCGATATTACTAACATTTATTGTCTCGTCAATTCCTGGGTCCATTCTGAGTCTAGCTCGCACATGATACAACTTTTAAGCATTGACTTCATATATTTTAATCACTTTTTCATTTTCTCCCCCTCAAAAATAGCATATAAAATGATGTTTTTGACAATCTTTTAGATTAAAATATGCCTTTTGAGTCTTACGGGGAGATTCACCAAGAACTTTTGATTTTGAGCAAAGTATTTTGTTTTGACAAGTGCTCCCCCTCAACAAGTGATTAAGTCTTATTGAGGTGAAATACTTGTCCTTTTGAGCAGAATTATGAAAAATCATAAATGTTTGATTAATTCTACTCAAAAGTAAGAAGCCTTCGCTCCTTATATTAGGATTGAGGCACTGAAGCGTACCTTAGGGTCCTTTCTTTACAAGTTCGGGTTGTGTACCGTAATGCGTACACAAGCCATAAAACATGATTTTGACAAAGCATTTTGATTTCAAAATACTCCCCCTCAAAACGAGCATGTGTTTTGACATTTTTTAAACTGTGGATCGAATTGGGGAGAAAGATTTGAAAAATCTTGAGCAAAATTTTGAAAAGTTTTGTAAAACCTTTTGAAAAATTTTGAATGAATTTTGCTAAAGATTAAGAGAGTTTTAGATAAGCTTTGCATGAGAACTTCTTCTTGTTTTCAAGGAAAAGTGCACGTTTGGTTTTAATGAATGGTTTAGCAAGGCACTCTCCTTTCTCTGAAATCCGAGTTGCACACTGAAATGAGTGCACAAGTCGTTGTTTTTATACAAAATTAGTTTTCTATAAAACAAAACACTCCCCCTCAAATAATGAACATTATTCGAGAGATAGTCTTCTTGAGCAGAATTTAGAATCGTATTAAAGAAATACTGTTTGAAAAATTCGAGAGATGATTCCGCTCAAGGTTTTAGAAAACATAATCAAGTATTATACAACAAAGAATGCTTGAAATTCAAAACTCTTTTACTGTAAAAAGTTGTTTGAGACCCGGAGTCTCTCTTTTGAGTTTTAAAATCTGAAGAAGAAGATTTCCATCTAAAGTTGAACCTCTTGGGTTCTTTTTGAAAATTTGTTTTTGTGATGAATGGAAAAAACTTCCGGTATTTGGGATGCCTAAATCAGAGACATTCTTTAATCGTAGCCAAAGCATTCCAGATTATGAAAATTTGAAAAATTTAGGACAACTTTGCTTTGGTCTTCACACTTGCTTTACCGGTGTAAAACAATAGTGTAGAGTTTGGAAAGATTTGTTTCTTACCATTTTGAATCCATTTACCAGTTTAGCCTTTAAACACATTTTGCCCTTTGACCTCAAAATATGTTCCATAAGAAACATTTTGTCGAATGTTGAAATTTTGACTTTCAATGGGATGACATGTACTTGCACACAGAGAAAATGCATCAGGCACAAACAAGTATACAGATGAATCAAGAAACTCATTCTAAATCTACCAAAATGCTCTGAATTCTCTAATTAACACACAAGATCACAGATTACCTCATCCTATCACTTGAGATTTTCCAATTATGATAATGATTAGGGGTTATGATTAGAGACATTGCATGCATTTTACCATCATAATGCATGAATATTGTACAAATTAACCATCCTAGTAGCAGCAAAGACATCGAAATCTTAAACCCTAAATCACTTGATTTCAAACCTATGTTGTTTCTAATCGTGCAAACACACCAATCGAGCATACTTTAGTGTTCTCTAAAGTTATATGAAATAATTAATTTAGACTATACACATTAAAAAGAAATGCCCCAATCGATAATTACATGAACCCTAGTTTCAGATTATGCCTTTTTTGACCATTGAAAACATTTGAAACATTTAGGGAGCGATTAGACAACAACAAATGAAGAAATTAGAAACTCACAATTATGGAGATAATTGAGGAAAAAATCGTTAGTCTGATTCGTTGAGGTTTTAATCATGTATGCAACTTTTGAGAACATGTGTGAAAACATTGATTAGAGCCTGTTTTATTTTTCTTGCAAGGTCCCTTTACCAAAGTTTAAGACTTTTGGGAACTTTACTCATTAAAGGTTAATTACTTTTCCATTTGAAGTCCAAACTAGATTAATTTGGGATCGTTGCAGAAAAAATTCCTTTTCTCCCCCTCGAATTAGCATATATTTTGTGAAACCTTTTTGCACTTTTAATTCAAGAGATCGTAGAACCTTTTTGAAAATGAGTTTAAATCCGAATGATGAAGAAACACATTTTATCCTTGATGAATAAAAAATGAGGTGTCCAATCTTCATAATATTGTGAAAAGTTTTCTCTCCCTCAAAACATGTTCCATTTTGACAGAGAAAAGCAAAATTTGTTTAAATGGAGGAACATAGTTTTGAAGATTTGAAGTTTGTACACAAAAAAAGAAGATTCTTTTTGTAGAAAAAGTATTTACAGAAAGACTTTGATGTTTGACTCTTCTTAGGTTTTAAGAAAATTTTGCACATCATCTGGAGTCAAACATCACACACCATTTTGGTGAACTAAATCAACAAACCTTGATGGAGGTAAAGATTTGGTAAGTAAGTCCGCCAATTGGTACTCAGTCCCAACAAAATACAGTTCAACGGTACCCTTTTCAACATGCTCTTTGATGAAGTGATAACAGAGATCAATGTGTTTTGATCAAGTTTATCTCCGAGAAACTGTAATCCACCAGATGTACTTTTGCGTGTGTCTAAACATCCTGCATGGTCAGCATCTGAAAAAGCAATTAGTTCAAAACCAGAATCCTTCGGATACCAGATTCCCAAGTTAATGGTTCCCTTTATGTATCGAAGGATTCTTTTGACCTCACTGAGGTGTTTTTTAGTTGGTTTGGACTGATAGCGAGAGCACATGTAGACATCAAATACTATATCAGGTCTACTAGCTGTGAGATACATGAGTGACCCAATCATACTGCGGTATTTGGTAGGGTCAACTGGTATCCCATGTAAGTCAGCATCTGGTTTTGTGGTATAGCCCATTGGTGTATGATAAGTATCACAACTCATCATTCCATGTTTCTTTAAAATTTCTAGAGCATATTTGGACTGATTTATAAAAATTCCACGGGGTGATTGATGAACTTGTAGTCCTAGAAAGAACGAAAATTCACCCATCATGGACATTTCAAAATTATCTTTCATTAATTTTGCAAAATCATTAGAGTAACTTCTTTTTGTTGAGGCAAAAATAATGTCATCGACATATATTTGAACAACAAGTAAGTCCTCCCCGTAGGTTTTTGTAAATAGTGTTGGATCCATCGAACCTTTAGAAAATTTATTGACCAGCAAGAAAGTGGACAGTTTGTCATACCACGCCCGTGGGGCTTGCTTAAGTCCGTAGAGTGCCTTTTTGAGTCGGTAAACGTGATTAGGACGCTCAGGATCAACGAAGCCGTCTGGTTGGCTCACATACACTTCTTCACGGAGTTCTCCATTAAGAAATGCGGTTTTCACATCCATTTGGTAAACAACCATGTTCCTGTGTGCAGCATAGGCCAAAAAGATTCGAACAGCTTCATGTCTAGCCACTGGAGCAAAGGATTCAGCAAAATCAAGTCCTTCTAGTTGGGAGTATCCTTTCGCTACCAGGCGTGATTTGTTACGTATGACAGTTCCTTCAGCATCTAGCTTATTCTTCCATATCCATTTTAACCTGATGACAAAGACTCCGTCAGGTCTTTCAACTAATTCCCAGACTTCTAATCGTATGAATTGCTGAAATTCCTCATGCATAGATTCAATCCAGTTGTCATAAGTCATTGCTTCTTTAATGTTCTTAGGTTCTTCGTGACAAACTGTGAGTGTATAGATACAAGTTTCTCCATCAGTGTGAAGGCGTTGTCTTGTCATAACAGGTGCATCTGGATGGCCAATGATATGAACTAGTGGATGGTCTCGAGTCCAATTATGTGTCGAAGGGTGTAGTTGATAAGTATCTCGCATGTTAGCAGGGTCCAAATTGCGTGTTGACGACTCAGCTATATCAGGAAAGGTAGGAGCCGGTGCAAACGGGTTAAAGAACACATCAAGATCATGCTCTGCAGGTTGTGGAACTGATTGTGGTGTAGGATCTTCAGCTGAATGGCGGGAGTTAGAAATAGTTTGTTCTACTGTAGATGGTGATGCAATTGGAGGACCGTCTCTCTCAACACTTGTAGTAGTTTGTTGAGGTGAGTCTGGTACTGGAATGTTATCAGGTTGAGCAGCGGAATAAGGTGAGACCTCAGTAGGACGGTATTCAATTGTGTCATCAAACAGTGGAGCAAACAAGGTTTCCAATTCTTTGCGGTTAAGTGGCAATGGTTCAGCCGAAGATGCCGGAGAGTTAAGACGGTTGAATTCGGGTCCTAAGCTGTGTTGCTCAGAAGCCATTGTAGATGTGCTTTTAAACGGTTGGTTGCGGGTCCTAAGCTGTTGTGCTTAGAAACCATAACATTAAGCTCGGGTCCGAAAATGATTTGTTCCGAAGCCATTCCTGTTGAATCTGCAAAGAAAAAAAGAAGAGACAAGAAAAACAGAGAACACGGATCCCCAAGAGAAACTGGGTTCCAGATGTTAGAAGCATAAAGATGTAGTGTCAATTATCTTCTTGACACTCGAACACACAATTCCGATGGTTTTCATTCTTGTCTCAGAGGTAGATGTTGTGGAGATCACATTAGTTTTGGTGCAGATGTCTAAAATCTTTCCTGTAGGAATCCACCTAAGACCAATTGATTTGAAAATTCTACCCGTGGGTACCCACCTAGTGTTAGATCTAGGAGATGTTTTCCTTTTAGATGCTGTTGAATGAAATGTGGGAGCATCACTTCGTTGAGAAAACCTACGTCCTATATTGATCCACTTCTTAGGTTTTTGACTTATGACTTTTGGTTCAACGGGTTTGTTTGTTTTAGTCGATTGAGCCTTTTCAAGTGAATTTCCCTTTTGAAGATATTTTAAAGCACAAACAACATGATTATTTACGCAACTACTCTTTGAAGCTATCCAATTCCTATTAGTTTGTTGATTACTCTTAGGTTTTGGTGTGCTACCACAAGCAGTGTTCTGTACTACAGTTGAAGGCATCTCATGAGGTTTTGAACCTAGAATTCCATCCTTTTGAAGTAGCGCCTTTTTCCTAGCCTTTTCTAGATCATAGTTCTTGCACATGTCATATTTTCCATAAGAATCTTTACTTTTAATGCTTGTTTTAGACACTGTTTTCGAACTAATCCTAGATGAACCAGGTATAATCACGTGTTGAGATTTGGCAGACACAGATGCATTTTCCTTAGGCCAAGAATGTGGAGTGACTGGTTTTGTCAAATTGTTATTCTCAACAACTTGGGAGGCAAACCGAGATTTTGAAGATTTAGGTTTTTCAGATTTAAATGCAGTTGGTTGTCTAACCACTGATTGTTTTCTGTTTGTATGAGAAGGCGGTTTCCCCAAGATTGATGGTTTTGCAAACTTAGTATCCACACTCTGACCAGTCAGTCTTCTTAATTTGTTTTGCAATGTAGCATGTGCAAACACCTTTGCTTGAATTTGACCTTTTAAAAGCTCATTTTCTTTAACTAATGTATCCACACGTTTACTTTGTTCATTCAAAGATTGACCATTGTTGTCCGAATTTATAGATTCGTCTTGCAATTGAAGTTCAAGTGAGATGCAATGTGCCTCTAGTTTTGAAAAATCTTTATGACACTGGGCAATGGTCTTTTTGAGAAGAATATTTTCAGATTCAAGAGTCTGGTATGATGTTTCAGTTATTAGATTAACAGGTAAGGGCTCAGACTCAGAATATTTGTCAAGACATTGAACAACATTCTGGTCAACCTCTCCTTCATTACTGAAGTTAGGTTGCTCAGATTGTTGTTTCTCATTAGCAGGCATTATATGATCAACAGTAGATTGTACCTCAACTATTTGTTCTTTGTCAAAGTTGGGCTCTGAGTCATTGAAGGGTCTGATCTCTGCACTGTCTGCATCTGTATCATTCCCCAATCTTCTGTTGTCATCCTGCTCATCTGATTCTGGCCCATTGCTTTCCACGACGACCAAATTAGCTTCCAATACATCAACTTTATGAACTTGCTCATAATGAATCTGCAACTTCCTTTTAATTACCCTTTGCTCATACTCTTCTTTGTGAAGTACTCTTTCGGCAATTGACTTCTCAATAGCATCCATGTGTTGGAGCAAGACATCTTTGAAGGTTTGAGCCTTGATACGAGTGAAATCAAAAAAATTCTTGCTTACATCTTCACAGTCATAATTGATGAAATGTTGAAACCGTTACTTGAGCACTCTGAGGGCGGCCTTGGATTTATTCTCATGAAATTCTTCCGTAGTAAGTTGTTTTTCAAGTTGGTTCACGTTGTTAAACATTGTATTAGTGAAAATATCAACTTCTTCTCCAAAGACGTCTTCAAATAAGAAATTGAGTACACGCTCGGAACAATCTTCAGCAAAGTTATTGCGAGTAAGGAGTTTAAGGTGTGTCTGAAGTAATCTAAAAGATGTCATGTATTTCTCAAATGGATCTTCAGAATCATCAGTATCATTTGTGTCATACACTGGGTCTGTATCATCAGTATCATTTGTGTCATACACTGGGTCTGTATCATCCATGTGAAGTTCCTGCATGTTTGCCATTAACAGCACATCTGCTGTATCGGCTTCCAAATCTGCATATTCATTATCAGATGGAATATCTCCCATGAAACTTTGCAAAACATCATTGAGATTACCCCCTTCAACATTATCGTCAGAGAGTGAAGTGGAATCATAATCTTGATCTTCCACATCTGCAATATTTTCTGTATATGCCAAAAATGCCATGCTCGGTTCGATGAGATCTTCTTCATCATCAGTATCTTTCATTGTGTTTAAGCATTCAGAAGTTGAAGTCATAGCGCCATTGCCTTTCTTAGAAGATACTTGACTAAGCTTCACTAGATTTTGCAGAAGAGATTGCACATTATTATGTAGTGTTGCAGGATGGTACTGTGGAATGAAGAAAGGCTCAGGTGCATTCGGAGGATTGAAGAAGAGACCATTTGGAGTGTAAATTAAGGATCCATGGTCAACAGCTGGAGATGGTGGAGCAGGTAGAATGGTCTTCAGAGGATTCATGCTTAAACAGGATTCAAGAATTTGCTTCATTCTGATGTGATGAAGTTCTTTTGTATGATGCATAGCTTCAAGATATTTCCACATTTCATAAGCACTGGCTTGAAAGTCCATATTCATGTAAATTGAGTTGGGAAGGGCTAGTGTCATGAACCATGCAGCTTGTTGGTCAGCATCGTACTGAGCAAGTTCAGTAGCATTCAAATCTGTAGTAGTTTGTAGCCTCATAATCCCTGTTGAGTCAGCAAGAAATATCATTTTGTATGGACCATCTTGAATGGATTTAAGCATGAGATCTGCAGCAGGACGATCTGTGAGCCATTGTAGAAATCTTCGTTTCCAAACAGTATACGTTCCTCGTAGCAACATTGGAGGCCTTGATACATTGCCAAAGAGCAGAACATGATCAATGAGGGAGCTGTGACTTTGTTGTTGATGATACTGTTGCTGATGAGAATATTGGTGAGGAAGGTAGTTGGAAGAAGGTATAGTTGCTGATGACTGTTGCAGATGAGAATATTGGTGAGGAAGGTAGTTGGAAGAAGGTGATTGAGACATTGTAGATGACATATCTCTCCCCCTTGATTGTTGCGACGTAATCGAAATAATCAAACAAAATGTCACACTCAAGGTCGAAATAGTGATTTCTGGTTTTCCCTCCAAAATAATTTGAAAAAATTTTCTCTTTCAAAATTTTGAAAATCACTTTAAAATGCAATTATAAGGTTGCAAGAAAATTTTGAGTTTCAAAAATTTTGCCGCCAAATTTTACCGAAAAAATTTGAATTTTGGCCTAAAAATTTGAATTTTGGGCCAAAATTTTCACTGTTATACCAAAATTTAAATTTCGCATAAAAATTGAACGTTTAGTCTCCTGTAAAAATTAAATTTTACTCAAATTTTCCCGCCAAAATTTTTTTTTTGAATATAACTTAAATTTTCCCTCCAAGAAATTTTTTTTTTTTTTTTTTTTTTTTTTTTTTTTTTATTATTTTTTTTTTGAATATAACTTAGAAGATATGAGAAAGGGACTTGTGTGAATGATGGATCTTTGTAGAAGATTGAAATGCACGTTCCTTTGGTTAAGTTCAAAATCCTTGGGGTAAGTAGAAATCTTACGCGTAAAACTGAAACTTATGCGTAGACTGCAAAGTTACGCGTAAGGTTGATCTTATGCGTAAACTATAAAGTTATGCGTAAGATTTTATGCGTAAGGTTCAAAGACCAAACAAATCTTTCAAACTTATCCAAGCTTGAAAGATATCCGAAGTCGAAGTATTCCACTAACTTATCCAAGCTAGGGAAGTACTGAGTCACCGGAACACAAGGAGAAGATCTTTGTTGAAAGTAAAGCGTAGATTCTGAAACTTACGCGTAAGATAGACTTATGCGTAAAGTTTGGGCGTAGGATCTGTCTTCTGCGTAGGAATTTAGGCGTAGGAAATCAACTTCCGCGTAGAACTTATGCGTAGGAATTGCAACTTACGCGTAGAAAGAGGGTGTTGACCAAAGTTACACGTAGGAAAAGGGTTTTGACCTCAGTTTATGCGTAGAAAGGACAAAATGTATTGTAGACAGCTGGAAAATCATACTATTCATCTATCTTACGCGTAAGATGGTCTGTTTCTCAAAAAATCACAACTTTTTGAAGAAAATGGCCTAGAAATAAGTTTCTAATGACCAAATAACTTCCCCAACACTTAGAAAACACTAAATATGTAAGATTTAGCTACCACAAACTTGTTTTCCAATATCAAAGAGGCTATAAAATCGTGAGAAACTATGAGAAAATGTGAAAGACCACAAAAGATCAAGACTTTATGCAAAAACTAAGCTTCAAATCACTATATCAACCTTAAAACTTGTCCAAGCTTCAAGATTTGAGTGAAAGAAACAAAGAAAAATGCAAAAAAAATGATGAAAAACACCCTTAACACCACGTAAACACCAAGAACAACACTTCAATCTCTATTAGGTGAATGATACCACTTGTTAGGTCACCATTTAGTAAACACAAGTATGATAATGAAAGAAGTAAGATGAGAATGAGAGATGGTTGATTATGAGACAATATGAAAAGTGAAAGAACAAGAGTTTCCTTAAGATAATCAAATAACCAACAAACATAATGTTTACATAAGCTTACTATTTATAAGGAAGGAGTTAGGGCAACACTCCCTTCCTCCCTTATCTCTTAAATTCGTGGGCTTTCAATCCCATAGGGCTTTAACACATAAGCCTTGTAACATTAAACTTAATGAAATAAATACTAAAGCAACCTATTACAAAAGGTAATGACCGAGACTTGACTAAATACAAAAGTATGATCCCAACACTAGCTACAAAACTCGTAAATAAAGAAAAGCGCTTCTTGGGAGGCAACCCATGTTTTGTGTGATTTTCATTTTGTTTGTTTGTTATTTGCTTCCGTATGCATGCTTAATTATTATTGTTGGTTGATCATGTTTCTAAACTAAAACGTGGAAATACTTTACTTTGTTGTTTTGGCCTAGTCTTAACTCCACCTAAAAGTATTTTTGCAAAAGATAAGTGTAAGGGGAAACCCCAAATATGTTTTTAAGAAACAACCGATCATGATTCTCCACAATATTAAATGAACATGTATATTCGTATTCGTTAGAGTCAAATGCTTGTATAAGTTTTGCAGGATTTTCCAGGAAGTAGGACCAAGTTTTTCCAGAAATTTTCCAGAAACTTAACATAAGAATTTCTGCAGGTCCATTCTGACGGCGTCATGAGTTTACTCTTGACGGCGTCAGGAGTTAAAATCAGGAAATTTTACCGGTTTTGTTTTTCTAACGGAGTCTTATGGTTTTTGTGAATTATTAAGTTTTATAATCTCCAGGAAATCTGCAAACTTCATTCCACAAGCATTATATCTTACTTTGTTTTCTAGGATTTAGTAACTTATATAGGATGCCGCCGATTTTACGCGAGGTTGTCTTGTCTATTTTTGTCAGGATTTACAGGTTATGTTCAACAAGGAGATGATTTATATTCTGGAAGGGAAGCTTTGATTGTTCATTTTCTTGGAGGAAGATCTAATCTGGCCAACCTATAATCCATACCGAGCGAATCAGGGGAGTATTTGATTTCATTCTCTTTACTTTTTCACTTTTACATTCTTTACTTGAACATTGGGGACAATGTTCATCTTAAGTGTAAGGGGAGGGTAAAAAGATGATACCTTACATATGCACTTTCGCTTGAGTTTGTTTTGTTTGATAGTAGATGTGTAATAAAACTATGAGAAATACTTGTTAGTGTAATTTTAGCGCCAAATTTAAAATTTTTTACAACATTTAGGAGTGAAACTTTAGCCATAGCAAGCGTCTCATGGATAGGAGATTGTATGACTAGCACATAACCGTATATTCAGAAAAATTTTCCACCCAAATATGTGAGGTTCGCCTTTAGATTTGATAGGAAAATCATTCATTATTAGTGCTTATGAGTGTACCGGTAGCATTTAGATTCTAGAACTTGCGTTAGTGATGCATCCCGAGACCGCTAGTGAGACTACATTCGTGTGGTAGGATTTACTACATGATAAGAGGCATTAGGATCACCCTTGTGTTAAACCTGTATCATAATTACTTGACCATTTAAGTCATACTACTTGACTAGTTAAATCAACTAATTTTTCCCACACCCTTAGCGTTGTACTCATTTTTAGTACACGAAACCCCTAGTACACCCCTCCGAGCCTATCTTTTCGTTTCTAACTTTAAGCATCTTACTTAAAGGAAGAATTTGTTACACCCCACTTAAATGTACACCCAAATCGCCTTAGCCTTCCGTGTATGCGCTCATCTTTAGTGCATTATTGTTATTTGTTAAACCCTAAGTTAACTTTCTAATTGATTACATGGTTGCTAAGTCGAGTCATATCCTTGTACATATTGTTTTGGGACGATTGGGACTCACGGGTAAGTACTTATTTTAAGGAGTAATGGGGAAGAACATAATATTTTTACCCCCATATGTGCGTTAATCTTAAAAGTGCTCCAAGTGTTTTGATTTTCTTAATTCGAGTCATTAGATTAGTTTAATGTAAAGTATGTAAAGATTCAAGTGTAAGGGGAATGTTCATTCCCTATGATGTATTATTTTGGATGGTAGGGTAAGAGTGTATGCACAAAAAAAAAAAAAAAAAAAAAAAAAAAAAAAAAAAAAAAAAATCGAAAAAATCGAAAAAATCAAGAAAAGAAAAAGAAAAAAAAAAAAGAGAAAAACATACGGACTACCATCCATTTTCATTCTATGTTTATTTTATGTTTTTGTTATTTCTCATTTATTAGCTTAAGTCGAGTCTAGTCTTGGCTTAGCAACGTCATATTGTACATGTAATTAACCAAGATTGTTAACTCGCCACCAGTAATAACTTCTTTTATCCAAAAAACCGTGTAATTCATATCCCTGTACCTAACGTTACAACCCTTTAAAAGACCTCTTTGATAGTTTATCCTATGTGCTTACGCCATGTGGTGGAGGTTTGATCCTTTCCCAAGCCTATGGTAATCTATTTTGCTATGACAAGTAGTGAGAGATATCTTCCATTTCCATAATGTTATATTATTTTATTACACCCGAGAGATGTGAGTATCTAAACACTATTTGTGAGGTGCTAGTGTATGACCTCCGTGCTTGTCTATTGGTCTTTAGTGGAATGATTATTTGTTGTAATTAATTTTATATTAGTGTTAAATGACCTCTAACTTGTCTTTTGACTAGAATAAAAGCGCATTTGCTTGAGGACAAGCAAATCTCAAGTGTAAGTCGAGAAAACGGCAAAGTCTCAATTTTCCATGCTGGGAACAGTAGGTGACGGCGTCAAGAGTAATTTCCTGACGGCGTCAAACCTCAATAATAAAATCCGAGAGTTCATGAAGGCGTCAAGAGTTTTCCTGACGGCGTCAAAACCCAAGAATTAAAATCCGTAGTTGATGACGGCGTCACACACAGGGCGTCAAGAGTAATTTGTGTGACGGCCTAGGCCTTGACGGCGTCAGAAGTAGATCAAGACCGTCCGAGGAAGTATTTGGCGGCGAGATGACGGCGTCACACCTTTGTTCTTGACGCCGTCATCCGTATTTTCCTATATATAGTTTTCTAGTTTTTCACATTTAAAGAGAGAAGTTTTGGGAGAAACCCTAAAGACGATTTTGGTGTAACTTTACAGGTTTTTCAAGGGTTCCAACCCCTTGATACCTTGCATGATTAATTAAGATAAGTGTTCTTCTAATTCAATCAATATGTCTATGTGTTGGTTGTCTATATCATGTTCTTGTCTTAATTCTATCATGCTAGGCTAGATCTCTTTTTGTGTTTGCTTAGATCTAATGAAACCTAGATATTGATTATGTGTTGATTACTTGTTTATTCTTGTTTTGGATGAATGATTTATATGTTAGGCTTAAGAAAACTGGCAGATCTCCAAATGGTAACATGCTTGAACGTCTTAAGAAACATGAACCGAGGCGTACTAGGTCTTTATTGGTTGTATTTAATGCATGAGCCACTGTTTACAATCCCTATAGTTGTGCTGGGCATGGTGTAGCAGGAGATAAGAGCTCATAGAATTGGGGAGTTATGTATGCCACCCCATGAATGGTATTAAGGAATACGATCCGTCATCCATGCAATTATAATAAGTAATTAACGTGTAAAAGATATCTAGGGAGTAGTGAAATCTAAGTAAACATATTTTCTCCAATTACTGCTCACAACTTTAGTATAAATTAGTTTATTTTCATTTTTATTATTTTATTTTGATTGCATCTTAGTATTGGGTTAGTTGAATAGCAACTAATTCCGCCCACTCTTCCAAAACCCGAGATTTTACTTGCTTTCATAAAAATATAAAAATACAAAAATAATCATCCCTCACCTTTAGAACTAGTATTTAGGCTTTCTAATCCTAGCGACACTATTCCTAAGCTGAACGATCAATCCCCCGGTACTTGTCACTATACTATACTACAACGATCAGGTACACTGCCTGGTGGGGGTTGTAAGCTTCTCGAGATCCCTCGAGAGGTAAAGCCTGTTGAGATTCCCACGCATCAATACTTGAAAAGATGGTTAGTCAAAATAGAAAAGACTGGTCATTTAAACTCGACGAAGACTTATGGGCATTCCGAACTGCCTACAAAACACCTATTGGAACGACCCCGTTTCGCATGGTGTATGGTAAGGCATGTCACTTGCCAGTGGAATTAGAACATAAGGCTTATTGGGTGCTTAAGACATGTAACTTAGATTACACAATTGCTGGAACTAATAGGTTCTCGCAATTACACGAGCTTGATGAGCTTAGGTTAGAAGCCTACGAATCTTCCATCACATATAAGGAGAGAGCAAAAAGATGGCATGACCAGAGAATTAAGAAACCCAAAGAATTTTCAGAAGGAGACAAATTCCTATTGTACAATTCTCGGTTGAGATTATTTCCGGGAAAACTTAAGTCTAGATGGTATAGACCGTTTACGGTGAAGAATTCCTCTAAAACTGGAGCCGTGGTGTTATTAGACGATGAAGGTAGGGAATTTACTGTTAACATACAACGTGTAAAACATAATCAAGAAAATAACAATGAAATGATTAGTGAGGAGGATGTGACGTTTGACGATGAGGTCACGTAGTAACCTATGACCTTGAGTCTAGCTACAAGACTTGTAAATAAAGAAAAGCGCTTCTTGGGAGGCAACCCATGTTTTGTGTGATTTTATTTTGTTTGTTTGTTATTTGTTTCCGTATGCATTCTTTATTTTTATTGTTGGTAGATCATGTTTCTCAATTAAATAGTGGAAATACTTTACTTTGTTGTTTTGGCCTAGTCTTAACTCCACCTAAAAGTATTTTTGCAAAAGATAAGTGTAAGTGGAAACCCCAAATATGTTTTTAAGAAACAAACCGATCATGATTCTCCACAATATTAAATGAACATGTATATTCGTATTTGTTAGAGTCAAATGCTTGTATTGAGACATAATGAAGTTTTGCAGGATTTTCCAGGAAGTAGGACCAAGTTTTTTCCAAAAATTTTCCGGAAACTTAACATAAGAATTTCTGCAGGTCACTTCTGGCGGCGTCAAGAATTAATTCTTGACGGCGTCACGTGTAAAAATCTGGAAATTTTACCGGTTTTGTTTTTCCAACGGAGTCTTATGGTTTTTGTGAATTATTAAGTTTTATAATCTCCAGGAAATCTGGAAACTTCATTCCACAAGCATTATATCATATCTTGTTTTCTCGGATTTAGTAACTTATATAGGATGCCGCCGATTTTATGCGAGGTTGCCTTGTTTGTTTTCTCAGGATTTACAGGTTATGTATGACAAGAAGATGATTTATATTCTGGAAGGGAAGCTTTGATTGTTCATTTTCTTGGAGGAAGATTTAACCTGGCCACCTTATTATCCATACCGAGTGAATCAGGGGAGTATTTGATTTCATTCTTTTTACTTTTTCACTTTTAAATTCTTTACTTGAACATTGGGGACAATGTTCATCTTAAGTGTAAGGGGAGGGTAAAATGATGATACCTTACATGTACACTTTCGCTTGAGTTTGTTTTGTTTGATAGTAGATGTGTAATAAAACTATGAGAAATACTTGTTAGTGCAATTTTAGCGCCAAATTTAAAATTTTTTACAACATTTGGGAGTGAAACTTTAGCCATAGCAAGCGTCTCATAGATAGGAGATTGTATGACTAGCACATAACCGTATATTCAGAAAAAATTTCCACCCAAATATGTGAGGTTCGCCTTTAGATTTGATAGGAAAAGCATTTACTATTAGTGCTTATGAATGTACCGGTAGTATTTAGATTCTAGAACTTGTGTTAGTGATGCATCCTGAGACCGCTAGTGAGACTACATTCGTGTGGTAGGATTTACTACATGATAAGAGGCATTAGGATCACCCTTGTGTTAAACCCGTATCATAATTACTTGACCATTTAAGTCATATTACTTGGCAAGTTAAGTCAACTAATTTTTCCCACACCCTTAGCGTTGTACTCATTTCTAGTACACGAAACCCCTAGTACACCCCTCCGAGCCTATCTTTTCATTTCTAACTTTAAGCATCTTTCTTAAAGGAAGAATTTGTTACACCCCACTTAAATGTACACCCAAATCGCCTTAGCCTTCCGTGTATGCGCTTATTTTTAGTGCATTATTGTTATTTGTTAAACCCTAAGTTAACTATCTAATTGATTACATGGTTGCTAAGTCGAGTCATATCCTTGTACATATTGTTTTGGGACGATTGGGACGATTGGGTAAAGTACTTATTTTATGGAGTAATGGGGAAGAACATCTTATATTACCCCCATATGTGCGTTAATCTTAAAAGTACTCCAAGTGTTTTGATTTTCTTAATTCGAGTCATTAGAATAGTTTATTGTAAAGTATGTAAAGATTCAAGTGTAAGGGGAATGTTCATTCCCTATGATGTATTATTTTGGATGGTAGGGTAAGAGTGTATGCAAAAAAAAAATCGAAAAATAAAAAAATAAATAAATAAAATAAATAAAAGAAAAGAAAAAGAAAAAAAGAAAAAAAAATCATACGGACTACCATCCCTTTTTATTCTATGTTCATTTTATATTTTTGTTATTTTTCATTTATTAGCTTAAGTCGAGTCTAGTCTTGGCTTAACAACGCCATATTGTACATGTAATTAACCAAGATTGTTAACTCGCCACCAGTAAAACTTCCTTTACCCAACAAAACCGTGTATTTCATATCCCTACACCTAATGTCACAACCCTTTAAAAGACCTCTTTGATAGTTTATCCTAGGTGCTTATGCCATGTGGTGGAGGTTTGATCCTTTCCCAAGCCTATGGTAATCTATTTTGCTATGACATGTAGTGAGAGATATCTTCCGTTTCCATATTGTAATTTATACTTTATTACACCCGAGAAATGTGAGTATCTAAACACTATTTGTGAGGTGCTAGTATATGACCTCCATGCTTGTCTATTGGTCTTTAGTGGAATGATTATTTATTGTAATTACTTTTATATTAGTGTTAAATGACCCCTAACTTGTATTTTGATTAGAATAAAAGCGCGTTTGCTTAAGGACAAGCAAATCTCAAGTGTAAGGGTATATGATGAGGCGAAAAATGAACCACTTTTAGGGGGTCATTTAAGCCCGGAATTGAATTTATTTGATCAAATATTGCCCTAAATCGTTCCTTTTGTGATTTTAGGTACTTTGGGAGAGAAATCTGGAAAAGGAAGCAATTCGGACGTTTTTGGAGCATAAAAGTGAAGAAAACGCCAAAGTCTTAATTTTCCTTGCTGGGAACAGTAGGTGACGGCGTCAAGAAGAAAATCTTGACGGCGTCAAGAGTAATTCCCATGACGATCCAGTACAGATTTGACGGCGTCACAAGGTATAGCGTCAAGAGGAAAATGCATGACGGCCTGGAAACATATAACACTTGACGGCGTCAGATCTGGATCAAGGCAGTCCGAGAAGTATTTTGGCGGCGAGATGACGGCATCACAAATTTGTTCTTGACGCCGTCAGACCCAATTTCCTATATATAGTTTTCTAATTTTCACATTAAAAAATAGAGAAGTTTTGGAGAAACCCTAGTCCGAACTTAAGACGAATTTTACAGGTTTTTCAAGGGTTCTCAGCCCTTGATCCCTTTCATGTGTAATTGAGATAAGTATTCTTTTAATTCAATCAATATGTCTATGTGTTGGTTGTCTATCTCTTGTTCTTGTCTTAATTCCATCATGCTAGGCTAGATCTATCTTGTGTTTGCTTGGATCTAATGAAACCTAGATGTTAATTATGTGTTGATTAGTTGTTTATGGTTGTATTGGATGAATGATTTCGATGTTAGGCTTAAGAAAATTGGCAGATCTCCAATTGGTAACATGCTTGAACGTCTTAGGAAACATGAACTGACGTGCACTAGGTTTTATTGGTTGTATTTAATGCATGAGTAAATTCTAATGATCCCATGTTAGGAGCTTCTTAATCGGCTCGACATAGGAGTGAAGTAGGCACTCATAGGATTGGGGAATTAAGTGCGCCACCCCATGAATGGTATTAAGGAATACAATCCGTCATCCACGCAACTATAACAAGTAATTAACGTGTAAAAGATATCTAGGGAGTAATGAAATCTAAGTAAACACAACTTCTCCACTTATTGCTCACAACCTTAGTTAATTTAGTTTATTTTTATTTTTAGTATTTTATTTTGATTGCATCTTTAGTATTGGGTTAGTTGACTAGCAACTAATTCCGCCATAATTCTTCAAAACCCGAGATTTTTACTTTCTTTCTAAAAAATATAAAAATACAAAAATAATCATCCCTCACCTTTAGAACTAGTATTTAGGTTTTCTAATCCTAGCGACACTATTCCTAGCTGAACGATCAATCCCCCGGTACTTGTCACTATACTATACTACAACGATCAGGTACACTGCCTGGTGGGGGTTGTAAGCTTCTCAAGATCCCTTGAGAGGTAAAGCCTGGTGCGATTCCCACGTATCACTGCATTTCTTATAAATAGCCTGCCATCTTCTGTATTAAAAGGTAAATGTCCCTATGAGTTGTTATATAAAACCAAACCTAATCTTTCTCATTTGAGGTCCTTTGGCTGTCTGTGTTTTGCAACTATTTTAAATAATCATGATAAAATGTCTTATAGGTCTGAAAAGTGTGTTCTGTTAGGGTTTTCTACTACTAAGAAAGCATATAACTTTTAAGTTTGGATACTAGAAATGTGTTTTTTACCAGAGATGTAAAGTTTTATGAAAATATATTTCCTTTTAAAATGAAAACTTGTGATGTTACTGATGCAGATAATGCAAGTAAAGTAGATCATTTGAAATTTTTTGATAGTCTAAGGTCTCAAAGTCCCAATGATGAAGAGGAAGATTCACCAGTTGAGGATGGTAGTTTGCCACCTTCAAATGATGTTATAGGTAATGATACAGATATTATTCATTTGCATCAAGAAGGTGGGCATTCTGCAACCCACTTTGGTGACAAAAACTGGTCTGAAGGCAGTCCCGATGTTCAAAATTCTGATAATATAACAACTCAGTCTAGTATTGATAATGAAGATGTGCAGACACCTGTTGTAAGAAGGTCTAATAGGGAGACTAAAACTCCTATTAGGTTCAATGATTATGTGATGCACTCTAAAGTTAGATATGGTATTGAGAAGTATGTGAATTATGGTGCTCTTAGCAGAAATAATATGTGCTTTGCTTCTACTTTAAATAAGTCTGTTGAACCTAAGAGTTATGAAGAAGCTGTTAAAAATCCTAATTGGTCTGAAGCCATAGATAATGAGGTTAAGGCTTTAAATAGAAATAATACTTGGACTGAATGTGTTTTGCCTGTTGGTAGAAAAGTCATAGGGTATAAATGGATATGGAAAATTAAATATAAATTCACTGGTGAAATTGATAGATACAAGGCTAGATTGGTTGCTAAAGGTTTCAATCAAAGAGAAGGCTTTGATTATGATGAAACCTTTAGTCCAGTGGTTAAAAGGGTTACTGTCAGGTGCTTGTTAAGCATTGCAATTAATATGAACTGGCCTTTGTATCAATTAGATGTGAATAATGCTTTTTTGTATAGTGATTTAGATGAAGATGTGTATATGGTTTTACCTAAAGGGTTTAATGGTGGTGATGATTCTAAAGTGTGCAAACTTAATCAGTCTCTTTATGGGCTTAAACAAGCTCCAAGACAGTGGAATGCTAAACTTACTACTGCCTTGGTTGAGCATGGCTTTGTTCAAAGTAAGTTTGACTATTCTCTATATGACAAACAAAATGATGATATATTTGTTGCTTTGCTTGTATATGTTGATGATATTGTCATAACTGGTAACAATGAGTCTGAGATTAAAAAGATTAAACATTTTTTGAGTACCAAGTTTATGATCAAAGACTTAGGAGAGTTGAAATATTTTCTTGGTATTGAAGTGTTGAAAAATGATAAAGGTGTGTGTATGACACAAAGGAAATATTGTTTGGAATTATTACATGAGTATGGTTTGCTAGCAGCTAAACCTGTTGATGCACCTTTGCCTGAGAATTCTGTTTTGAGTTGTGCAAAGTCTGATAATGACAAGTTTTTTAATAACATTGCTAATTATCAGAAGCTTGTTGGTAAGTTGATTTATTTGACTAATACTAGACCTGATATTAGTTATGTTGTTCATTGCTTAAGTCAACATATGCATAAGCCTCTTCAGTCACATCTTAAGGCTGCTTTAAGAGTGTTAAAGTACTTAAAAGGTTCTCCTGGTTCTGGGTTACAATTTAATTGTTCTTCTGATCTTAAGCTTAGAGCTTATGCTGATGCTGATTGGGCAAAATGTCTTGTTACTAGAAAGTCTGTTACTGGGTTTTGTGTTTTTTGGGAGATTCTCTCATATCTTGGAAAAGTAAAAAATAGGCCACTTTGTCTAGAAGTTCAGCTGAGGCTGAATACAGAAGCCTTGCTTCTACCACTTGTGAAGTTAACTGGTTAAGTAACTGATGCGTGGGAATCACACCTTGCTTTACCTCTCGAGAGATCTCGAGAAGCTTACAACCCCCACCAGGCAGTGTACCTGATCGTTGTAGTATAGTATAGTGACAAGTACCGGGGGATTGATCGTTCAGCTTAGGAATAGTGTCGCTAGGATTAGAAAACCTAATTAATAGTTCTAAAGGTGAGGGATGATTATTTTTTGTGTTTTTATATTTTTTAGAAAGCAATTAAAATCTCGGGTTTTGGAAGAGTGGGCGGAATTAGTTGCTATTCAACTAACCCAAAACTAAGATGCAATCAAAATAAAATACTGAAAATGAAATTAAACTAATTATTACAAGGTTGTGAGCAGTATTTGGAGAAATTGTGTTTACTTAGACTTCACTACTCCCTAGATATCTTTTACATGTTAATTACTTGTTATACTTGTATGGATGACGGATTGTATTCCTTAATACCATTCGTGGGGTGGCATACATAACTCCCCAACTCTATGAGCTCTTATCTCCTCCTACACCATGACCCAGCACAACTATAGGGATTGTAAACAGTGGCTCATGCATTAAATACAACCAATAAAGACCTAGTACGCCTCGGTTCATGTTTCTTAAGACGTTCAAGCATGTTACCATTTGGAGATCTGCCAGTTTTCTTAAGCCTAACATATAAAATCATTCATCCAAGACAAGAATAGACAAGTAATCAACACATAATCAACATCTAGGTTTCATTAGATCTAAGCAAACACAAAAGAGATCTAGCCTAGCATAATGGAATTGACACAAGAACAAGAGATTAACAACCAACACATAGACATATTGATTGAATTAGAAGAACACTTATCTCAATTACAATGCAAGGTATCAAGGGTTTGGAACCCTTGAAAAACCTGTAAAAGTACCACCAAATTCGTCTTTAGGGTTTCACCAAAACTTCTCTCTTTTTTTAATGAAAAAACTAGAAAACTATATATAGGAAAACTAGGCTGACGGCGTCAAGACAACCATGTGACGCCGTCACCTCGCCGCCAAATTCTTCCTCGGACGGGCTTGATCTACTTATGACGGCCTATGTGACGCCGTCACCAACCACGGTGTTTTATTCTTGGCACTTTGACGCCGTCATGATGACTTTTGACGCCGTCACCACCTACGGTGTTTTATTCTTCATGTCTGACACCGTCAGTGTGTAACTCTTGACGCCGTCACCTAGTGTCTTCAGCATGGAAAATTGGTACTTTGCCGTTTTCTTCACTTTTATGCTCCAAAAACGTCCAAAATGGCTTCTTTTCCAGAATTCACTCTCCAAACACCTAAAATCACAAAAGGAACGATTTAGGGCAATATTTGATCAAATAAATTCGGATTCGGGCTTAAATGACCCCCTAAAAACGGATCATTTTTCGCCTCATCATATACCCTTACACTTGAGATTTGCTTGTCCTCAAGCAAATGCGCTTTTATTCTACTCAAAAGACAAGTTAGGGGTCATTTCACACTAATATAAAAGTAATTACAACAAATAATCGTTCCACTAAAGACCAATAGACAAGCACAGAGGTCATACACAAGCACCTCACAAATAGTGTTTAGATACTCACATCTCTCGGGTGTAATAAAGTAATATAACATTATGGAAATGAAAGATATCTCTCACTACCTCTCATAGCAAAATAGATTACCATAGGCTTGGGAAAGGATCAAACCTCCACCACATGGCGTAAGCACCTAGGATAAACTATCAAAGAGGTCTTTTAAAGGGTTGTAACGTTAGGTATAGGGATATGAATTACACGGTTTTGTTGGATAAAGGAAGTTTTACTGGTGGCGAGTTAACAATCTTGGTTAATTACATGTACAAGATGGCGTTGCTAAGCCAAGACTAGACTCGACTTAAGCTAATAAATGAAAAATAACCAAAACATAAAATGAACATAGAATAAAAACGGGATGGTAGTCCGTATGTTTTTTCTCTTTTTCTTTTCTCTATTTTTTTTTTCTTTTTTCTTGATTTTTTCGTTTTTTTTTTTTTTTTTTTTTTTTTTTTTTTTTTTTTTTTTTTTGCATACACTCTTACCCTACCATCCAAAATAATACATCATAGGGGTATGAGCATTCCCCTTACACTTGAGTCTTTACATACTTTACATTTAACTAATCTAATGACTCGAATTAAGAAAATCAAAACACTTGGAGCACTTTTAAGATTAACGTACATATGGGGGTAATAATATGATGTTCTTCCCCATTACTCCATAAAATAAGTACTTACCCATGAGTCCCAATCGTCCCAAAACAATATGTACAAGGATATGACTCGACTTAGCAACCATGTAATCAATTAGAAAGTTAACTTAGGGTTTAACAAATAACAATAATGCACTAAAAATGAGCGCATACACGGATGGCTAAGGCGATTTGGGTGTACATTTAAGTGGGGTGTAACAAATTCTTCCTTTAAGTAAAATGCTTAAAGTTAGAAACGAAAAGATAGGCTCGGAGGGGTGTACTAGGGGTATCGTGTACTAAATATGAGTACAACGCTAAAGGTGTGGGAAAAATTAGTTGACTTAACTAGCCAAGTAATATGACTTAAATGGTCAAGTAATTATGATACAGGTTTAACACAAGGGTGATCCTAATGCCTCTTATCATGTAGTAAATCCTACCACACGAATGTAGTCTCACTAGCGGTCTCGGGATGCATCACTAACGCAAGTTCTAGAATCTAAATGCTACCGGTACACTCATAAGCACTAATAGTAAATGCTTTTCCTATCAAATCTAAAGGCGAACCTCACATTTTTGGGTGGAAAATTTTTCTGAATATACGGTTATGTGCTAGTCATACAACCTCCTATCCATGAGACGCTTGCTATGGCTAAAGTTTCACTCCTAAATGTTGTAAAAAATTTTAAATTTGGCGCTAAAATTGCACTAACAAGTATTTCTCATAGTTTTATTACACATCTACTATCAAACAAAACAAACTCAAGCGAAAGTGCATATGTAAGGTATCATCTTTTTACCCTCCCCTTACACTTAAGATGAACATTGTCCCCAATGTTCAAGTAAAGAATGTAAAAGTGAAAAAGTAAAGAGAATGAAATCAAATACTCCCCTGATTCACTCGGTATGGATTATAGGTTGGCCAGGTTAAGTCTTCCTCCAAGAAAACGAACAATCAAAGCTTCCCTTCCAGAATATAAATCATCTTCTTGTCATACATAACCTGTAAATCCTGACAACAATAGACAAGACAACCTCGCGTAAAATCGGCGGCATCCTATATAAGTTACTAAATCCTAGAAAACAAAGTAAGATATAATGCTTGTGGAATGAAGTTTGCAGATTTCCTGGAGATTATAAAACTTAATAATTCACAAAAACCATAAGACTCCGTTAGAAAAACAAAACCGGTAAAATTTCCAGATTTTTAACTCCTGATGCCGTCAAGAGTAATACTCTGACGCCGTCAGAATGGACCTGCAGAAATTCTTATGTTAAGTTTCTGGAAAATTTCTGGAAAAACTTGGTCCTACTTCCTGGAAAATCCTGCAAAACTTCATTATGACTCAATACAAGCATTTGACTCTAACAAATACGAATATACATGTTCATTTAATATTGTGGAAAATCATGATCGGTTTGTTTCTTAAAAACATATTTGGGGTTTCCCCTTACACTTATCTTTTGCAAAAATACCTTTAGGTTGAAGTTAAGACTAGGCCAAACAACATAATAAAGTATTTCCACATTTTAATTGAGAAACATGATCAACCAACAATAAAAATAAAACATGCATACGGAAGCAAATAACTATCAAACAAATAAAATCACACAAAACATGGGTTGCCTCCCAAGAAGCGCTTGTTTTTGTTCGAGTCACGAGCCTGAATCTACCCTTATTTCACGGATAAAGGTGAGGTTCTCCCTACACTTAGGATTAAATGCGGGTGAAAGTAGCGATACACACCCTTAGGGTGTAAATATGCCTCGTGAGGAAAGAGTGGTGGATGAATTGTATGCTCAAAGATGCGGGATCTTATCATCATAGCCTTACCTAATTCAATTGGGTTAGTGGGTGAATTAAGATTTTCTCTTAGAAAGGGATCATCTTCTATCAATTTCGAGAGACTCCTAGTTGGGAATCCATCTTGACCTAATAAACCCGGTTTAAACCCATAATGTGTTTTGTGATCAATCATGAATGGGTGATGTAAGCATGTAAGGTTATGTTCCACTCCTATATTGGCTTCCTCTCTACAAGGTTTAGAGTCTACTACCTTCAACGTAAAACTACCCGGACTATATGGTTTGATGGGTGGATCGGGACCTATTTCAATTCCTAAATTTTCATCCAAGGATGGAAGATTAGGTAACGGTTTTGGTTGAGGCTCCGGTTCATCAAAACTAGGAACTTCCCTAGAACTAAGGGTAAGGTTATCATTACAAGTATTCAAACCTATATCCTCAAGTGGTGCTTGGTCCAAAGGTTCTACTTCCGTTGGGATTCCTATAGTCTCCTCTACTTCTTCCGGGTAAGTCACGGGCGGTGTGTGTGCCTCAAATGATGGTAGGATTTGTGGGGTACTTGGTGGGCTTACGTTACTTTCCTCATCCTCCATTTTATCTAGATTACCTATGTGTTTGCTTTGTACTATGGCTTTAGGTGACATCCACACAGGTATCCCTAAGTAATCATCCCTAGATAAACTTCCTGTTTGCTCCATCAAACTTGTTTTTGATTGATTTGTGATGTTGTTTGTTGGGTTGTCTACTTTATAATAGTATTGGGCACAGTCTTCTATGGTATCCCATGCTTCTTCAGCAGTTAATTCCCTAGGGCCCCTATTGGCAAAATCATCGATGCACAATTGGTCACATCGGCTGACACGATAGTAAAAGGTTTCGGTTAGGGATGCTAAAGAGAAACTATGATGAGGGAATTTTCGAAGTAAAATTTTAAAACGAGTCCATGCATCATATATGGGTTCATCTCGATATTGTTTGAAATTCGAGATGTCAATAGGGTAGAATGGTCTTTGTGGTTGGTGGTATGATGGATTCGTGTACTCCATAATGGTGAACGGAAGAGTCAATGGAAATTACGAACAAACACACAAAGAAAAAGATAGACTAACGAAGACCTGAAAATAAAAATAAAATCTTACTAGAAAGGAATCTAGCAAGTAGACCTAATAAAAAGAAATCCTAACCTAGACAATAACTATTCCCCGGGCTGCGGCGCCAAAAACTTGATGCGTGGGAATCACACCTTGCTTTACCTCTCGAGGGATCTCGAGAAGCTTACAACCCCCACCAGGCAGTGTACCTGATCGTTGTAGTATAGTATAGTGACAAGTACAGGGGGGATTGATCGTTCAGCTTAGGAATAGTGTCGCTAGGATTAGAAAACCTAATTAATAGTTCTAAAGGTGAGGGATGATTATTTTTTGTGTTTTTATATTTTTTAGAAAGCAATTAAAATCTCGGGTTTTGGAAGAGTGGGCGGAATTAGTTGCTATTCAACTAACCCAAAACTAAGATGCAATCAAAATAAAATACTGAAAATGAAATTAAACTAATTATTACAAGGTTGTGAGCAGTATTTGGAGAAATTGTGTTTACTTAGACTTCACTACTCCCTAGATATCTTTTACATGTTAATTACTTGTTATACTTGTATGGATGACGGATTGTATTCCTTAATACCATTCGTGGGGTGGCATACATAACTCCCCAATTCTATGAGCTCTTATCTCCTCCTACACCATGACCCAGCACAACTATAGGGATTGTAAACAGTGGCTCATGCATTAAATACAACCAATAAAGACCTAGTACGCCTCGGTTCATGTTTCTTAAGACGTTCAAGCATGTTACCATTTGGAGATCTGCCAGTTTTCTTAAGCCTAACATATAAAATCATTCATCCAAGACAAGAATAGACAAGTAATCAACACATAATCAACATCTAGGTTTCATTAGATCTAAGCAAACACAAAAGAGATCTAGCCTAGCATAATGGAATTGACACAAGAACAAGAGATAAACAACCAACACATAGACATATTGATTGAATTAGAAGAACACTTATCTCAATTACAATGCAAGGTATCAAGGGTTTGGAACCCTTGAAAAACCTGTAAAAGTACCACCAAATTCGTCTTTAGGGTTTCACCAAAACTTCTCTCTTTTTTTAATGAAAAAACTAGAAAACTATATATAGGAAAACTAGGCTGACGGCGTCAAGACAACCATGTGACGCCGTCACCTCGCCGCCAAATTCTTCCTCGGACGGGCTTGATCTACTTATGACGGCCTATGTGACGCAGTCACCAACCACGGTGTTTTATTCTTGGCACTTTGACGCCGTCATGATGACTTTTGACGCCGTCACCACCTACGGTATTTTATTCTTCATGTCTGACGCCGTCAGGGTGTAACTCTTGACGCCGTCACCTAGTGTCTTCAGCATGGAAAATTGGTACTTTGCCGTTTTCTTCACTTTTATGCTCCAAAAACGTCCAAAATGGCTTCTTTTCCAGAATTCACTCTCCAAACACCTAAAATCACAAAAGGAACGATTTAGGGCAATATTTGATCAAATAAATTTGGATTCGGGCTTAAATGACCCCCTAAAAACGGATCATTTTTCGCCTCATCAGTAACTTGTTGAATAGTCTTGGTATTGAAGGCTTGTTGCCAGTGGATGTTTACTGTGATAATAGTGCAGCTATTCAGATTGCAGTAAACCCTGTATTTCATGAGAAAACTAAACATTTTGAGTTGGATGTGCATTTGGTGAGAGAAAAAGTATCTGCATGATGCGTAGGGATTGCACCAGACTTTACCTCTCAAGGGATCTCGAGAAGCTTACAACGCCCACCAGGCAGTGTACCTGATCGTTGTAGTATAGTATAGTGACAAGTACCGGGGGGTTGATCGTTCAACTAGGAATAGTGTCGCTAGAATTAGAAAACCTAAAGACTAGGTCTAGAGATGAGGGATGATTCTTTTTGTATTTTTTATATTTTTAGGAAAGCAAGTAAAATCTCGGGTTTGAAGGATATGGGCGGAATTAGTTGCTAGTCAACTAACCCAATACTAAGATGCAATCAAAATAAAATACTAAAATGAAATTAAACTATATTAAACTAAGGTTGTGAGCAATAAGTGGGAGAAATGTGTTTACTTAGATTTCACTACTCCCTAGATATCTTTTACACGTTAATTACTTGTTATAGTTGCATGGATGACGGATTGTATTCCTTAATACCATTCATGGGGTGGCGTACTTACTTCCCCAATCGTATGAGTGCCTACTTCACTCCTATGTCGAGCCGGCTAAGAAGCTCCTAACATGGGATCATTAGAATTTACTCATGCATTAAATACAACCAATAAAACCTAGTACACATCGGTTCATGTTTCCTAAGACGTTCAAGCATGTTACACAATGGAGATCTGCCAGTTTTCTTAAGCCTAACATTGAAATCATTCATCCAATACAACCATAAACAAGTAATCAACACATAATTAACATCTAGGCTTCATTAGATCTAAGCAAACACAAGATAGATCTAGCCTAGCATGTTGAAATCAAGACAAGCACAAGATATAGACAACCAACACATAGACAGATTGATTGAATTAAGAGAAGGCTTATCTTAATTGAACATGAAAGGATTCAAGGGGTGAAAACCCTTGAAAATATTGTAAAATACGACCTAGGGTTTACAAAGTTCGGCCCTAGTATTCTCCACACAAGTTCCTCTCTAATGAATGAAAATTAGAAAACTATATATAGATTTTAGAAGGTGACGGCGTCAAGAACAAATGTCTGACGCCGTCATCTCGCCGCCAAATAGTTCCTCGGACTGCCTAGATCTGGATCTGACGCCGTCACGTGTACACCTTATGCAGGCCGTCATGATTTTAACTCTTGACGCTCTAGTTGTGACGCCTTCAGGTTTCTTCTGGGTCGTCATGGTATTTACTCTTGACGCCGTCAGGAATTTCCTCTTGACGCCGTCATACACTGTTTCCAGCATGGAAAATTAAGTCTTTGGCGTTTTCTTCACTTTTATGCTCCAAAAACGTCCGAATTGCTTCCTTTTCCAGATTTCACTCCCAAAGTACCTAAAATCACAAAAGGAACGATTTAGGGTAATATTTGATCAAATAAATTTAATTCCGGGCTTAAATGACCCCCTAAAAGTGGTTCATTTTTCGCCTCATCATATACCCTTACACTTGAGATTTGCTTGTCCTCAAGCAAATGCGCTTTTATTCTAATCAAAATACAAGTTAGGGTCATTTAACCCGAATATAAAAGTAATTACAACAAATAATCGTTCCACTAAAGACCAAAGACCAGCACGGAGGTCATATACTAGCACCTCACAAATAGTGTTTAGATACTCACATCTCTCGGGTGTAATAAAGTATAAATTACAATATGGAAACGGAAGACATCTCTCACTACATGTCATAGCAAAATAGATTACCATAGGCTTGGGAAAGGATCAAACCTCCACCACATGGCGTAAGCACCTAGGATGAACTATCAAAGAGGTCTTTTAAAGGGTTGTAATGTTAGGTATAGGGATATAAAATACACGGTTTTGTTGGATATAGGCAGTCTTTACTGGTGGCGAGTTAACAATCTTGGTTAATTACATGTACAATATGGCGTTGCTAAGCCAAGACTAGACTCGACTTAAGCTAATAAATGAAAAATAACAAAAACATAGAATAAAAAGGGATGGTAGTCCGTATGTTTTTCCTCTTTTTCTTTTTCTATTTTTTTTTTCTTGTTTTTTCGATTTTTTTTTATTTTTTTATTTTTTATTTTTTATTTTTTTTTGCATACACTCTTACCTTACCATCCAAAATAATACATCATAGAGGATGAACATTCTCCTTACACTTGAATCTTTACATACTTTACAATAAACTAATCTAATGACTCGAATTAAGAAAATCAAAACACTTGGAGTACTTTTAAGATTAACGTATGATGAGGCGAAAAATGATCCGTTTTTAAGAGGTCATTTAAGCCCGAATCCGACTTTATTTGATCAAATATTGCCCTAAATCGTTCCTTTTGTGATTTTAGGTACTTGGAGAGTGAATTCTGGAAAAGAAGCCATTTTGGACGTTTTTGGAGCATAAAAGTGAAGAAAACGGCAAAGTACTAATTTTCCATGCTGAAGACACTAGATGACGGCGTCAAGAGTTATACCCTGACGGCGTCAGACATCAAGAATAAAATACCGTAGCTGATGACGGCGTCAAAAGTCATCCTGACGGCGTCAAAGTACAAAGAATAAAACACCGTGGTAGCTGACGGTGTCACATAGGCCGTCATAAGTAGATCAAGGCCGTCCGAGGAAGTGTTTGGCGGCGAGATGACGGCGTCACACCATTGCTCTTGACGCCGTCACCTCGGTTTTCCTATATATAGTTTTCTAGTTTTTTCATTAAAAAAAGGAGAAGTTTTGGTGAAACCCTAAAGACGAATTTGGTGTATCTTTTACAGGTTTTTCAAGGGTTCCAAACCCTTGATACCTTGCATTGTAATTGAGATAAGTGTTCTTCTAATTCAATCAATATGTCTATGTGTTGGTTGTTTATATCTTGTTCTTGTCTCAATTCCATTATGCTAGGCTAGATCTCTTTTGTGTTTGCTTAGATCTAATGAAACCTAGATGTTGATTATGTGTTGATTACTTGTCTATTCTTGTCTTGGATGAATGATTTTATATGTTAGGCTTAAGAAAACTGGCAGATCTCCAAATGGTAACATGCTTGAACGTCTTAAGAAACATGAACCGAGGCGTACTAGGTCTTTATTGGTTGTATTTAATGCATGAGCCACTGTTTACAATCCCTATAGTTGTGCTAGGTCATGGTGTAGGAGGAGATAAGAGCTCATAGAGTTGGGGAGTTATGTATGCCACCCCACGAATGGTATTAAGGAATACAATCCGTCATCCATACAAGTATAACAAGTAATTAACGTGTAAAAGATATCTAGGGAGTAGTGAAGTCTAAGTAAACACAATTTCTCCAAGTACTGCTCACAACTTTGTAATAATTAGTTTATTTTCATTTTTATTATTTTATTTTGATTGCATCTTAGTTTTGGGTTAGTTGAATAGCAACTAATTCCGCCCACTCTTCCAAAACCCGAGATTTTACTTGCTTTCATAAAAATATAAAAACACAAAAAATAATCATCCATCACCTTTAGAACTATTAATTAGGTTTTCTAATCCTAGCGACACTATTCCTAAGCTGAACGATCAATCCCCCGGTACTTGTCACTATACTATACTACAACGATCAGGTACACTGCCTGGTGGGGGTTGTAAGCTTCTCGAGATCCCTCGAGAGGTAAAGCAAGGTGCGATTCCCACGCATCATGTTTTTGGCGCCGCAGCCCGGGGAATAGTTATTGTCTAGGTTAGGATTTCTTTTTATTAGGTCTACTTGCTAGATTCCTTTCTAGTAAGATTTTATTTTTATTTTTAGGTTTTCTTTAGTCTATCTTAATTCTTCGTGTCTTTGTTCGTAATCTTTACCATCCGACATCATGGAAGGTGGTAACATCTTTGAACCCGTCATCCCACCACAACAAAACCCACCATTAGAACCCCTTAGGCCCCGAACCTTAGGAGAGTATTCCCAACCTAGCCACCAAGGCTACCGAAACACCATTGAGCTCACCGGAGACAATGTGACCCACTTGCGATCCGACACCATCCGGTTGGTGCAAAGCGGATGTGCATTCCATGGACTTCGTTCCGAAGATCCAAACCAACACCTTAAGGACTTCCTCAAAATCGTAGATTCCATAGACCTAGGTGTTGAAACTAGAGAGACAACCCGTTTACGCCTATTCCAATTCTCTCTACGGGATCAAGCTAGTCAATGGCTTGAGCGTTTACCCGCGGGATCCATCACCACATGGGATGATCTCACCACTCGTTTCCTTGCTCAATTTTTTCCACCGGGGAGAACTACTAAGCTTAGGAATGACATCTTGATGTTCCAACAACGTCAAAATGAATCTCTTTATGAAGCATGGACTCGTTTCAAGGACTTACTCCAAAAAGTCCCTCATCATGGCATAGATCTTTGGCTCCAAGTCCAAATCTTCTATGACCATATCGACATCTCCACGAGGCGAACCATTGACCAATCGGCCGGTGGTAAGCTACGTGATCTTAGTGCGGAACAATCATGGGAACTCATAGAAGATGTTGCTCTCTATGACAACGAAAGTTGGAATGATCCCCGTGATTTGAACAAAACGGTCAAGGCAATATCTTTGCCTTTGAACAATTCTAGCACTCCCGACCGTAGGATCATGGAACTTGAGGACCAAGTCAAGTTTCTCATGAAATCTTACGAAGCTCCGAAGCATTCAAGCCAAGTGAACAAAATCACTTCTTCATGCGAATTATGTAGTGGTCCCCATGACACTCGTAATTGTGTGGAACTCCCCGGAACAGCTTTTGCGGACTACGCATCCACGCGTACCGACGAAGCGGGAGATAAGTGGTACACTTTCAAGCCCGAGCCAAACACATACGGTGATTCGTACAACCCCTCATGGAAAAATCACCCAAACCTTAGGTGGAAACAAAATCAACCCAATTCTTCCAATCCGCCTAATCGTTATCAACCAAACGGTCCACCATCCAACCGTACCTTCAACAACAATCCTTCTAACAACTATGGTAGTACCAACAATTTTGAAGGATTGATGTCAAAGTTCATGGCATCTCAAGAAGCTCGCATATCTAAGTTTGAAGCCGATTTCAAACAAAAGCAAAGCAAGATGACCACTAGAATTGATGCATTGTTGAAAGTTCTCAATGACCGAGAAATGGGAGCACTCCCATGTGACACGGTCAAGAATCCGAAACAAACCGTTAATTCCATATCATCCGTTTCGTCACCTACTTCGTGTCCACAATATTACTCGGTCAAATCAACGAGCACATGTTTCAAACAAAACCAAGTTCTGCCAAAGGACCAATCAAACAAGACACCCAATATAGAACCGGTCAAAAATATTGTTGAAACACCTCTTACGCAAGACCTTGACGATGAATTCAAAGAACTTCACCTTGAACGCCCCGTCATTGATGTCTTAGCGCGTGCTCCTTACTATAGTGCCCTCCTAGAAAAATATGAGAAGTGTAAGCTAGGTAAAAATGGGACCGCCTTCGTTCAAAACAAGTTACCTAAAAAGCTCGATGATCCGGGTATATTTGTTTTGCCTTGTAAGATAGGAAGATCCAAAGCTTTCGACACACTAGCCGATTTAGGGTCAAGCCTCAACTTGATTCCCTTATCCTTATTCACCACTCTTAAGCTAGGAAAGTTAGAGGAAACGGAGGTATTGATAGGGTTAGCGGATGGGAGTATAGCCCACCCGGTTGGGATGATTAAGGATGTAGTTGTTCACGTAGGAAAGTTGACTATATTAGCAGATTTTCACGTCCTAGACATGGTTAGTGACACTACATGCCCATTATTGGTAGGAAGAGGATTTTTACCAACCGCTAGTGCCATGATAGATTGCAAGGAATCTAAGATAGCGGTAGGTGAAGGCGATACTTGGTCGGTGTATGATGTTAAGAAGCATAGTTATGATTGTGATAATGAACCGACACCACATTGGGTAGAGATGAATAGGAGACCGTCTAGATATGGACCTTGGATAGAAAGGAACTTCATAGGACCTCAATGCCCATTTTATCTAGAAAAGGATTTCGTTGAGAAGACACATTCGGTAGAACAACTCATAGCTAGAGATGAGGAGCTAGATCCCTTTGAGGACCCCTTAGTCTTTAGAAAGATGATTGAGTTCTTGAGCGTAATGCCTATTAATATAGAGTTGAATAAATGGAAAAGAGATGGAGATAAGTATAAATGGAGGTGGGACAAGCCACCTAAAGAAGGAGACGGATCATGGCACATGAGAATGACTTTGTATGATCCGGATGGAGAGATGTTCGAAAGGTCATACCATACTAAGGAAACCGATAGAAAGTTGAAACCTAAGTTTGATCCCAAATATGTCCTCAACGAGGAACTCACCCGAATCACGTAGTAACCTATGACTTTGAGTCTAGCTACAAGACTCGTAAATAAAGAAAAGCGCTTCTTGGGAGGCAACCCATGTTTTGTGTGATTTTATTTGTTTGATAGTTATTTGCTTCCGTATGCATGTTTTATTTTTATTGTTGGTTGATCATGTTTCTCAATTAAAATATGGAAATACTTTATTATGTTGTTTGGCCTAGTCTTAACTTCAACCTAAAGGTATTTTTGTAAAATATAAGTGTAAGGGGAAACCCCAAATATGTTTTTAAGAAACAAACCGATCATGATTCTCCACAATATTAAATGAACATGTATATTCGTATTTGTTAGAGTCAAATGCTTGTATTGAGTCATAATGAAGTTTTGCAGGATTTTCCAGGAAGTAGGACCAAGTTTTTCCAGAAATTTTTCGAAAACTTAACATAAGAATTTCTGCAGGTCCATTCTGACGGCGTCAGAGTATTACTCTTGACGGCGTCAGGAGTTAAAAATCTGGAAATTTTACTGGTTTTGTTTTTCTAACGAAGTCTTATGGTTTTTGTGAATTATTAAGTTTTATAATCTCCAGGAAATCTGCAAACTTCATTCTACAAGCATTATATCTTACTTTGTTTTCTAGGATTTAGTAACTTATATAGGATGCCGCCGATTTTACGCGAGGTTGTCTTGTCTATTGTTGTCAGGATTTACACGTTATGTATGACAAGAAGATGATTTATATTCTGGAAGGGAAGCTTTGATTGTTCATTTTCTTGGAGGAAGATTTAACCTGGCCAACCTATAATCCATACCGAGCGAATCAGGGGAGTATTTGATTTCATTCTCTTTACTTTTTCACTTTTACATTCTTTACTTGAACATTGGGGACAATGTTCATCTTAAGTGTAAGGGGAGGGTAAAAAGATGATACCTTACATATGCACTTTCGCTTGAGTTTGTTTTTGTTTGATAGTAGATGTGTAATAAAACTATGAGAAATACTTGTTAGTGTAATTTTAGCGCCAAATTTAAATTTTTTTACAACATTTAGGAGTGAAACTTTAGCCATAGCAAGCGTCTCATGGATAGGAGGTTGTATAACTAGCACATAACCGTATATTCAGAAAAATTTTCCACCCAAAAATGTGAGGTTCGCCTTTAGATTTGATAGGTAAAGCATTCATTATTAGTGCTTATGAGTGTACCGGTAGCATTTAGATTCTAGAACTTGCGTTAGTGATGCATCCCGAGACCGCTAGTGAGACTACATTCGTGTGGTAGGATTTACTACATGATAAGAGGCATTAGGATCACCCTTGTGTTAAACCCGTATCATAATTACTTGACCATTTAAGTCATATTACTTGGCTAGTTAAGTCAACTAATTTTTCCCACATCCTTAGCGTTGTACTCATTTTTAGTACACGAAACCCCTAGTACACCCCTCCGAGCCTATCTTTTCGTTTCTAACTTTAAGCATCTTACTTAAAGGAAGAATTTGTTACACCCCACTTAAATGAACACCCAAATCGCCTTAGCCTTCCGTGTATGCGCTCATTTTTAGTGCATTATTGTTATTTGTTAAACCCTAAGTTAACTTTCTAATTGATTACATGGTTGCTAAGTCGAGTCATATCCTTGTACATATTGTTTTGGGACGATTGGGACTCATGGGTAAGTACTTATTTTATGGAGTAATGGGGAAGAACATCATTTATTACCCCCATATGTGCGTTAATCTTAAAAGTGCTCCAAGTGTTTTGATTTTCTTAATTCGAGTCATTAGAATAATTAAATGTAAAGTATGTAAAGATTCAAGTGTAATGGGAACGTTCATACCCCTATGATGTATTATTTTGGATGGTAGGGTAAGAGTGTATGCACAAAAAAAAAACAAAAAAAAAACAAAAAAAAATCGAAAAAAATAAAGAAAAAGAAAAAAAAATAGAAAAGAAAAAGAGAAAAAAACATACGGACTACCATCCCATTTTTTATTCTATGTTCATTTTATGTTTTTGTTATTTTTCATTTATTAGCTTAAGTCGAGTCTAGTCTTGGCTTAGCAACACCATCTTGTACATGTAATTAACCGAGATTGTTAACTCGCCACCAGTAAAACTTCCTTTATCCAACAAAACCGTGTAATTCATATCCCTATACCTAACGTTACAACCCTTTAAATGACCTCTTTGATAGTTTATCCTAGGTGCTTACGCCATGTGGTGGATGTTTGATCCTTTCCCAAGCCTATGGTAATCTATTTTGCTATGACAGGTAGTGAGAGATATATTCCATTTTCATAATGTTATATTACTTTATTACACCCGAGAGATGTGAGTATCTAAACACTATTTGTGAGGTGCTTGTATATGACCTCCGTGCTTGTCTATTGGTCTTTAGTGGAACGATTATTTGTTGTAATTACTTTTATATTAGTGTTAAATGACCCCTAACTTGTCTTTTGAGTAGAATAAAAGCGCATTTGCTTGAGGACAAGCAAATCTCAAGTGTAAGGGTATATGATGAGGCGAAAAATGATCCGTTTTTAGGGTGTCATTTAAGCCCGAATCCGACTTTATTTGATCAAATATTGCCCTAAATCATTCCTTTTGTGATTTTAGGTACTTGGAGAGTGAATTCTGGAAAAGAAGCCATTTTGGACGTTTTTGGAGCATAAAAGTGAAGAAAACGGCAAAGTACCAATTTTCCATGCTGAAGACACTAGATGACGGCGTCAAGAGTTATACCCTGACAGCGTTAGACATCAAGAATAAAATACCGTAGCTGATGACGGCGTCAAAAGTCATCCTGACGGCGTCAAAGTACAAAGAATAAAACACCGTGGTAGCTGACGGCGTCACATAGGCCGTCATAAGTAGATCAAGGCCGTCCGAGGAAGTGTTTGGCGGCGAGATGACGGCGTCACACCATTGCTCTTGACGCCGTCACCTCGGTTTTCCTATATATAGTTTTCTAGTTTTTTCATTAAAAAAAGGAGAAGTTTTGGTGAAACCCTAAAGACGAATTTGGTGTATCTTTTACAGGTTTTTCAAGGGTTCCAAACCCTTGATACCTTGCATTGTAATTGAGATAAGTGTTCTTCTAATTCAATCAATATGTCTATGTGTTGGTTGTTTATATCTTGTTCCTGTCTCAATTCCATTATGCTAGGCTAGATCTCTTTTGTGTTTGCTTAGATCTAATGAAACCTAGATGTTGATTATGTGTTGATTACTTGTCTATTCTTGTCTTGGATGAATGATTTTATATGTTAGGCTTAAGAAAACTGGCAGATCTCCAAATGGTAACATGCTTGAACGTCTTAAGAAACATGAACCGAGGAGTACTAGGTCTTTATTGGTTGTATTTAATGCATGAGCCACTGTTTACAATCCCTATAGTTGTGTTGGGTCATGGTGTAGGAGGAGATAAGAGCTCATAGAGTTGGGGAGTTATGTATGCCACCCCACGAATGGTATTAAGGAATACAATCCGTCATCCATACAAGTATAACAAGTAATTAACGTGTAAAAGATATCTAGGGAGTAGTGAAGTCTAAATAAACACAATTTCTCCAATTACTGCTCACAACTTTGTAATAATTAGTTTATTTTCATTTTTATTATTTTATTTTGATTGCATCTTAGTTTTGGGTTAGTTGAATAGCAACTAATTCCGCCCACTCTTCCAAAACCTGAGATTTTACTTGCTTTCATAAAAATATAAAAACACAAAAAATAATCATCCCTCACCTTTAGAACTATTAATTAGGTTTTCTAATCCTAGCGACACTATTCCTAAGCTGAACGATCAATCCCCCGGTACTTGTCACTATACTATACTACAACGATCAGGTACACTGCCTGGTGGGGGTTGTAAGCTTCTCGAGATCCCTCGAGAGGTAAAGCAAGGTGCAATTCCCACGCATCAACCTACATATGGGGGTAATAATATTATGTTCTTCCCCATTACTCCATAAAATAAGTACTTTACCCATGAGTCCCAATCGTCTTAAAACAATATGTACAAGGATATGACTCGACTTAGCAACCATGTAATCAATTAGATAATTAACTTAGGGTTTAACAAATAACAATAATGCACTAAAGATGAGTGCATACACGGAAGGCTAAGGGGATTTGGGTGTACATTTAAGTGGGGTGTAACAAATTCTTCCTTTAAGTAAAATGCTTAAAGTTAGAAACGAAAAGATAGGCTCGAAGGGGTGTACTAGGGGTTTCGTGTACTAAAAATGAGTACAACGCTAAGGTGTGGGAAAAATTAGTTGACTTAACTAGCCAAGTAATATGACTTAAATGGTCAAGTAATTATGACGGGTTTAACACAAGGGTGATCCTAATGCCTCTTATCATGTAGTAAATCCTACTACATGAATGTAGTCTCACTAGCGGTCTCGGGATGCATCACTAACGCAAGTTCTAGAATCTAAATGCTACCGGTACACTCTTAAGCAATAATAGTGAATGCTTTTCCTATAAAATCTAAAGGCGAACCTCACATATTTGGGTGGAAAATTTTTCTTAATAGTACGGTTTTGTGCTAGTCATACAATCTCCTATCCATGAGACGCTTGCTATGGCTAAAGTTTCACTCCTAAATGTTGTAAAAAATTTTAAATTTGGCGCTAAAATTACACTAACAAGTATTTCTCATAGTTTTATTACACATCTACTATCAAACAAACAAACTCAAGCGAAAGTGTATTTGTAAGGTATCATCATTTTACCCTCCCCTTACACTTAGGATGAACATTGTCCCCAATGTTCAAGTAAATAATGTAAAAGTGAAATAAGTAAAATGAACGAAATCAAATACTCCCCTGATTCGCTCGGTATGGATAATAAGGTGGCCAGGTTAGATCTTCCTCCAAGAAAATGAACAATCAAAGCTTCCCTTCCAGAATAATAATCATCTTCTTGTCATACATAAACTTTAAATAACCTGAGAAAACAGACAAGGCAACCTCGCATAAAATCGGCGGCAATCTACATATGTTACTAAATCCTATAAAACAAAATAAGATATAATGCTTGTGGAATGATGTTTGCAGATTTCTTGGAGATTGTAAAACTAATAATTCAACAAAAACTTTAAGACTCCGTTAGAAAAACAAAACTGGTAAAATTTCCAGATTTTTACACGTGACGCCGTCAAGAGTAAACTCATGACGCCGTCAGAAGTGACCTGCAGAAATTCTTATGTTAAGTTTCCGGAAAATTTCTGGAAAAACTTGGTTCTACTTCCTGGAAAATCCTGCAAAACATCACTATGACTCGATACAAGCATTTGACTCTAACAAATACGAATATACATGTTCATTTAATATTGTGGAGAAACATGATCGGTTTGTTTCTTAAAAACATATTTGGGGTTTCCCCTTACACTTATCTTTTGCAAAAATACCTTTGGATGAAGTTAAGACTAGGCCAAAACAACAAAGTAAAGTATTTCCACTGTTTAGTTTAGAAACATGATCTACCATCAATAAAAATAAAGCATGCATACGGAAGCAAATAACAAACAAACAAAATAAAAATCACACAAAATCATGGGTTGCCTCCCATGAAGCGCTTTTCTTTATTTACGAGTCTTGTAGCTAGACTCAAGGTCATGGGTTACTACGTGATCTCATCGTTGGTTTCACTCTCTAGGTCGTCTTCTAAGCTAGTATCGCTTTCATAGTGCAAGTATTTCGGGTCTTCGAACTCAAAGACATCTTTTCGATACTTAGAACCAAGTTTACTAACATCTTTAAAGAATCCACATGATAGATCGTAAATGTTCTTACATCCTCTCCGCATATCTTCATCACACAAAATAAGTTGGGAACTTAGCCTATCAAGCCCGTCACAATCGATTTCCTTGAGATCTTTTCTCTTGTACGGTGTTTGGTATGAAACCCTCCTAATTCCATCAGCGAAGGTCATGATCCCGTTCCGGTCATCAACTATCAAATTAGTGATTTCACAAAAGGGTGCTCCAAAAACGACTTGTGATAACCTCGGGTCGACATAGTCTTCGATGTTGTCCACAATCGTAAATTCCATAGTGAATGCCATATTTCCTACGAACACCTGGATTTCATGATCTTTACCAACCACTTTCTCTCCCTTGTAAATCATTCCCCATCTGCAGATATTGTTATAATGGAATAGGGACATAAAATTCTTAGGCAGGAATACATTAATGTAGACGTTATCGAAGTACTTATGACCGATCATGCAGGGAATTTTGAGATTATTCGGATCACGCCTCCTTATCTTCCCCAATTCTCCATCCCTTGATCCATAGAGATTCCCCTCAAGGGAAGGACGATACTCGTACACCTCCTCATTACCCCTACGAAAAATTACCTTCTTAACACCATTGGTGAACAATGCACTACCATCCTTCTCATCAAGGATTACTCCCGATTCATTGATAAATGGTTTCCCAAGAACAAGGTTGGTTAATGTTTGATTGGTGAGAGGGTCTACGTCATCGACCACGGTGAGGTCAGTATTGTAAACAAGTTCTCCAATCATGATTGATAAATCTTTTATTACCCTTGTTGGCATGAATATTACGATATTTAATCTACACATTCTCTTCATGTTTTGATGATGACAAAGATGTAAGTTACAACATATAATGTAAAGTGCTTAAGTTACTTGTGATCACAATTCTTCTATGCATTCTTACGTCAACAAGCCTCTACATCTCAATGTCTCGAGTTTGCCTCAACAATCACTTAAGGTATGGATAAACAAGTGCTTAATACATCTCATGATCAAAGGGGTATTTAATTAATTATTACAAAGTTTATTTAATTATATAAACATATTATATATTTTTGAAAAACACTTTTGGTAATAAAGAAAAATGTTTTAATTCATAACAAATATATGAATTCAAATTTTTAACCAAAATCAGTTAGTTTTTCACCAAATAAACTTTACCAGAAAAGACAAAGATTTCTGACCGTTTCAGTAGGGCGGCCCCCTTAATTATGGGCGGCCCCCTTAATAATTAAGGGGACCGGCCATACAATTAAGGGGACCGGCACGCTCCAGTTGTCAGAAATCTTTGCCTATAAATACTGGTTCATTTCTGGAATTTTCCCCTAGCCTTTGCACAAAAAATTTCAGATCCAATTCTCTCTAAATATCCTTCTAAAACCCTTTGATCATAAGATTATTAATCTTTGTTTCAAGTGATCAAATATCTCATCACTCAAAGTGCAAGAGAAGAATCCTCCCTATCATAAACCCAAAGATGTATTAGGATCTAGTTAGTGCTTAGGTGAAGTTGTGAATTATGTATATGTAATAAGTAGATCAAGATGATCTTACTTAGTAGTGATTTAATGAGTGAGTAAGAAGTAGTGGGAGGAAGTAGTAGTATGGAGAAGACATGTAGTTGTGAAGATGTAGGTGTGTGAATAAGTAGTGGAGTTTAGAAGAAGTTGTGATGAAGTCGTGAAGTCGTGAAGAAGTCGTGAAGTCATGAAGAAGTCGTGAAGTTGTGTAGTGATCGAAGTTGTGTTGTGAGATTGGTTCTAGCTACTATTAGAACTCGACATTTAGCTTAGTGTCGTTAAATGGTGTAAGCAAAAGTTGTGTACGGTTTTCTCCGCCAAAAGGGAGCTTGTTGAGTAGTGAAGAAAATTCTCGAGTAGGTGACTCGGGGAGTGGAGTAGGAACAAGGAAGGTGTCCTTGTAGCCGAACCACTATAAATCATCGTGTCCGGTTTGCATTTCCTTTATCTTATCTCTTGTCATTTATTCTTGCATTTATCGCTTTATATCTATGCTTGCCCATATGTCTTAGTTGTTGCTTATATAGTTGTGATGATTGATTGTGTTGTTGATAGAAGTTAATATTGTGATTGTGTGTTTTATTACATGATATGGTCAAATAGATTATTATTCACACTTCTCATATTAAGTTTAACTTGATAGATAATTTGATACAAAATGTTTTAAGATTTTAAAAGGAAAACGTATTCACATAAAGATCGACCAAAGCTTCTTTCATAAAACTAAGTTTTGAAAACTAATCCAAAAGTCTACATATATAATTGATCATATTGATTAGATATTGTTTTCATACTAAACTCTAATTGAAGGTTTTCAAACAAACAATTGAATAAATTTGAATCAACATTTTGCAAAACCAAGTTTTTATAAAATGAAAAAGAGGGGAAAACTATTCAACCCCCTATTCTAGTTTTCCACAACCCTTGTGATGAGTGCTCAAACACTCATCATTTTTATCGTATTTGAACTGCCAAAACATCCGAAAACACTCAGAAATGCATCAAAATACTAAACATATCCCAGGGATTGTATTTTATACGTTTCAGATGCAAAATGAGCAAAAACAATGAAAAACGAACAAAGTTTACACAATAGGCAGTTTCAGTCCTCCAACTTTCAATAAATTACAAAACTAGTCCCTGAGCATTTGTTTCGAAAGAAAAGTCAACCTAAGGCATTTAAAAGTCAAAATTATCAAATTTAACCCTTAGGTGAAAATTTTGGAAAAATTACACTTTTGGTCCCTGCAGTTTGGAATTTAGCATAATCAGTCCCTAGGTGCTTTTAAAGTGAAAAATATATTTTTTGGTCCTTTGGTAATTGGAACTTGGCAATTATGGCCCCTTGATATATTTTGGAAGTTTGGCAAGTTTGGTCCTCACATAAAATCAGAAGTTACATGAATGGTCCTTGTGAACTAAATAACAAACGGACCCTTGTATTTCTATCTAAACCAAAACCTACCCAATCCAAATACAATACTCCAATCCACACCCTTTCCCAGCCCACCAATATCCCCAAGCCCAAATTACCCAAGCCCACCCACGTTTTATTAATAAAACGGGGTCAAACCAAAAAGTCAACCTTCCCCACCCCCTTCCCTTTGCCGCCATATCCAAACAACCCCAGCCCAAACACAACCTGCAATCCCAACACTTTTGTCCCCCCTCCCCTCTCCTACCAGCCACTCTACTCCACTAAACCCTAAGTCAACCCCAATTTATTGCAACCATTTTGTCCCTCACCCTCATATAACATCAAGTATGATTCTAGGGCTGAGATGGGACCTCAGGACAATCAAATGGCTGGGATGTTTCCAAGGGCACAAAGACAACAAAAGCACACCAGACAAACAGGAGACAAAGAGGAAAAAGAAGAAGACAAAGGCCCTGGTTCAAGTTATTTTATTTTTAGTATTTATAAGAAGTCAATGTAAGCCTGAGGGCATGTAGTTTTTTTTTTTATGTAATTTTCTAATGCAGCAAGTAGTTTTCTGAATGTAATGTTCAATTTCAGTTTGTTAGTGTAATCTGTAAACCTTTTTATATCAATACAAGTGATTTAGTTTCTTCAATAGTCCAAGTTATTTATAGTTCTTCTAAAGCATTTACAACTTGCTTAAACCTTGTTCTAAATTGTTTAAGCTCAACATAAGTTTGAGTAATTAAAAAGAAAACAGAAAAAATAAAGAGAGAAAATAAATAAGCAAAAGAGAAAAAGATAAGCAGGATTGAAGATGGTAGATTGCTGAAAGAGGAAGCAAGGATTAAACATGGTTTAGTGCTCAGGGGAGCTTAGGACAAGGTTCTTGGTTCTGGTTCACTTTGGCTTGCATTTTGGATAGCTTGTAAGATCCTCTCATAATATATTTTCTTTTTTTTTTGCACAATTAGTGATAGCCTGTTGTAGTTATACATTGTTGTTTATTTGTGTTCCTGTAGGATCAATGCATGTTAGTTTAAGCCTATATTGTAGATTCCTAGTCTTAGTAACTCAAATGCTTCATTAAATTACAAAATCAGTAGATATAAGGAGTGTTTGGATCTTCTAGTTCAACTGAGGTCCTGTGGTTTTTAGTGGTTTAAGGTTGCTTAAATATCATTCTTAGGTTAGATATAGGTTATTTCTAACATAAACTTGGTAGGTTTTTAGTAAAAGGTCAAAACTCCATGTAAAATCCTTCAACTGCTAATCCGAGTAAGTTTTTGATTCTCAAACCCTAATTCCAAGTTTAAGAAAGTGTTAGTCTATGTCACTTTAATCTCATTACAAGCCAAAACATCATTTTCAGTAATTAAATCCTTGTCAAAGTTCACCAAAGTCAACACTCAGCAACAAAATAAAAAGTCAAATTTCAATATTGGTCAAAAATCCCAATTCTTGGGAGTTTTTTCTTGATTTTTGTGGGTTGAATGGGGACTTGAAAATTTTTGTGGTGGAAGTATGTCAGCTAAACTACATAGATTCATGCTTGTTTCAATTTTGTGAATTTTATTGGAGTGTGTGCATTAGGTTCTTTGAGGCTGCAGGGAAAGGAGCCTCCCCTGCACCCAGACTTTGAAACATTACCAATTGACCATAATTTGGTCATTCCTAGGTCCATTCCCTTAATTTTTGTTGATTTGAACTCCCCCCTAGGTAGGTTTCAGGTGTGTGTTTTTAGGTTGCCCTTAATAGCTTATTTACTTGCTTAATTTTGCCCTTCTAGTTCCCCCATTCTCACTGTTCTGCTGATTCAACTCAGTTAACTGAGTTTGCTTTTTTTTTTCTTATGATTTTTTGAGTAATCAAGGCTTGTTTGACTGTTGTGATTAGTTGTTTGTATCCCATTAGTGATGGTGTCTGTATGTTGTTGCCTGGATTGCTCACTTTTGCTTACTATGGTGACTGCTTATTCATCATAAGCTCATTTTAATCACAAACCTCACCAATTTGGATCTTTGCTTATTATTTTTTGTGAGTATGTAATTTTGATGCTTGCATAAAACAGCCTGTGATTATGTTTGCTTGGGAGTAGCTTAATCTTTGACTTTTTGCTTATTATTGTTGCACTGCTTGTCCTTGTACTAATTACAATCTCAGTTTGTGACCCAACCTTTCCAAGGCCACCACAAGCTCACCTTTTGAGCTTATCCCTTGGGCTTAGGTGCTTTAGAAAGCCCTCCTAGTAGGCTTTTTGGTTCACCCATTGCCCTGGACCCTGGGTCACCCCTGTGGGCCCCACAACAGGCTGCAAGTGCCCTAGTTGGACTGTGTTTGGCTTGTGCACCTTGGATGTGCTTATTCATGCTTACAAGCTTTTTAGTGTATCAATCTTGTTGTTGTAGCTTATCCTTAGTTCATTAAACTTATTTCTAGCTTAATTCAATTATGTGTCTGGTAGTATAGCTTATTTGAGCTTACCTGTCCCTATAACAAGTCAAAAAGCTTGGCTGTTGTGCTTATTGGAGTACACAGAACTTATTTTCCAATTCTAATCAAACTTCCTTTGTAAAAAGTGCTTATTATTAGTTATTAATCAGTTGTGTAAAATAAAAATTAGAAAAAGACAAAAAAAAAATAGAAAGTGGTAGCTTCTATTGAAGCCATTTTGGCTTATTTTGAGCTTATTTATAAGCAAAAAATGTTTTTAAATTTTTCTTAGGCTTCTGTAATCATAATAGATTTTTAGTAATTTTTTCAGAATTTTCCTTAATCATTTAGTATTTTTTATAATTTAGTTTAATTTAAATTAATTAAATAATTAGTTTTTAATTATTAATAATTAATTAAAACGTAGGAAAAATAGTTTTTCTGTTTCAAAATTAGTTTTATAATATTTTCGATTTTTCTAAATTTAATTTTCATTTTTCTAGTTAAATTTTATAATTATTTGTAATTTAGGATAATTTAGTTAATTAAAAAGTAATTAATAATTAGTAATTAATTAATAGTAATTAATTAAATAATTGTAAAAATAATTTTAATTTTCTAAAAATTTTATTATAACATTAGGATTGTAAAAATATAATTTTCACGTTCGTAGGACTTTGTTTACTCCCGTTTCACTTTTTTATTTGCGCGTTCGCGTTTATTTTAAACTCAAACGCGCGTTTTTAGATTAAATCACGTTTTTAGGTAATCTGATAATCAGTAATTGTTAATAAAGTGTGTCTAAGTTGTTTTTCATCATAATCTCGTAGTGTAATCATAATAATCAAATTCCTGACCTTCCTGATTAATCACCCGATCATTTAAAACGTTCACAAATACAATTGCACGCCTCGTCGGGACATAATGACCCGGGGATTCCCTAAACTCCTTGGTTAGTTGGTTTTTGACGTTTGACTTGGTTGACCATCACCTGGTGAACTTAGTTGACCGTTCGGGATCAATCACCTTGCGTTATTGACTCTCTCGCACACTATACGTTCTGGGAAGGCTTCGTGGTATAGGGAAAGGGGGATTATGTTGACGGGGAGGCTAGGATCTATATGACTATCGGTTAAGAGCTTTTCCTTAATGGTGCAGGAGATCTTGAAAACTTTAGAGTTACTTTTCTCAGTCCTATCACTACTCCCACTCGTAATATCCTCCATTTTTCTCTCGGGTTCCCCTATAATAGATTTACCCAAAATGGCTGGATTTCTCATATGCACTTCCGATCTCTCTTTCCCTTCATCCGATTTGTTAGAATCTTGCGCGGCGGACTGCTCGAATGAGTTGGTAGGGCTTCTGGCTAAATCGTGGCCCACCCTTGAGGTCTCATCTTTAGAGGTATGACCAATATTTTCAGTTTGTTGTTGGTTCAGGTTAGGTGTAGAAGCAGATATCGTGGTGATGGTTTTTACGAAATGGATTGGTCCTAGGGGGTTTACAGGTTCTTTTACTTTTGGTGATAGATGTTTGAATAGCTTACTAGGACTTTTTATTTTCACAGGAGAGGTTGGCGGACTCATGATGGTAACAGATTTGACCTCATCAACGTCTATTGGTTTATTAACAGCGTGCTCTTTGATAGCAGCTAACAGATTACAAATCTTATTATTCATATCGGCCTGCTATTGTCTAAATTTAGCCTCGAGCGTAGAGAGCTGCAATTCTTGAGATAGAATGAATTTTCGCAAGGCATCTTCACAGCTTTGCCTAGGAGTGCTCTGCGATGGAAAATGCTCGGACCATTTGAGTGGTGAGGAGTCATTGAAGGATACGCTCCGCGTTTGGTACCCTCTGAAATTAGGTTTATCCTTCCATGCCTCATAGGCCTCGTCAGAAGTTCGAGGGCCTCGACCAACGTGTGACGATGTGAATTCGTTATAAGCACGTTTTGGAAGCTCCATGCAGTTATGAGTTTTTTGAGGGCCATTACACAATTTACATGCAGAAGCGATTCTGCTTACTTGGCTTGAAGGCTTTTGAGCTTCGTAAGATTTCATGAGAGACTTGACTCGACCTTCAAGTTCCATGATCCTACAGTCGGGAGTGCTAGAGTTGTTCGAAGGCAAAGATATTGCCTTGACCGTTTTGTTCAAATCACGGGGATCATTCCAACTTTCGTTGTCATAGAGAGCAAGATCTTCTATGAGTTCCCATGATTGTTCCGCACTTAGATCACGTAGCTTACCACCGACCGATTGGTCAATGGCTCGCCTCGTGGAGAGATCGATATGGTCATAAAAGATTTGGACTTGGAGCCAAAGATCTATGCCATGATGAGGGACTTTTTGGAGTAAGTCCTTGAAACGAGTCCATGCTTCATAAAGAGTTTCATTTTGACGTTGTTGGAACATCAAGATGTCATTTCTAAGCTTGGTAGTTCTCCCCGGTGGGAAAAATTGAGCAAGGAAACGAGTGGTGAGATCATCCCATGTGGTGATGGATCCCGCGGGTAAACGCTCAAGCCATTGACTAGCTTGATCACGTAGAGAGAATTGGAATAGGCGTAATCGGGTTGTCTCTCTAGTTGCAACATCTAGGTCTATGGAATCTACGATTTTAAGGAAGTCCTTGAGATGTTGATTTGGATCTTCGGAACGAAGTCCATGGAATGCACATCCGCTTTGCACCAACCGGATGGTGTCGGATCGCAAGGGGGTCACATTGGCTCCAGTGAGCTCAATGGTGTTTCGGTAGCCTTGATGGCTAGGTCGGGAATACTCTCCTAAGGTTCTGGGCCTAAGAGGTTCTAGTGGTGGGTTTTGTTGTGGTGGGATGACGGGTTCAAAGATGTTCCCATCGTCCATGATGTCGGGTGGTGAAAAGTTACGAACAAAAACACAAAGAAATAAGATAGACTAAAGAGAACCTAAAAATAAAAATAAAATCTTACTAGAAAGGAATCTAGCAAGTAGACCTAATAAAAAGAGATTCTAACCTAGACAATAACTATTCCCCGGGCTGCGGCGCCAAAAACTTGATGCGTGGGGATTGCACCAGGCTTTACCTCTCAAGGGATCTCGAGAAGCTTACAACCCCCACCAGGCAGTGTACCTGATCGTTGTAGTATAGTATAGTGACAAATACCGGGGGATTGATCATTCAGCTAGGAATAGTGTCACTAGGATTAGAAAACCTAAAGACTAGGTCTAGAGATGAGAGATGATTCTTTTTGTATTTTTTATATTTTTAGGAAAGCAAGTAAAATCTCGGGTTTGAAGGATATGGGCGGAATTAGTTGCTAGTCAACTAACCCAATACTAAGATGCAATCAAAATAAAATACTAAAATGAAATTAAACTATATTAAACTAAGGTTGTGAGCAATAAGTGGGAGAAATGTGTTTACTTAGATTTCACTACTCCCTAGATATCTTTTACACGTTATAATTTGTGAGTCCCTGAATTTTCTAGTGAGTCCCTGAATCATTTTAGTGGGTCCTGAATCATTTTTTTTGTAATATTAGATAGGATTTGTAGCCATCTTGGCTACAATAATTGTAGCCAAGATATCCCATATATATATATATATATATATATATATATATATATATATATATATATATATATATATATATATATATATATTATATTATATATATACTAATAAACCAGAATAATTTACAAGCCCTTAAAATATCCTATGCAATTAATGTGATGATGTGTCTCGAATGTGATTGGACGATGATTTAATGCGTACAACAAGTCTATGCATCCTTGTTTTAGTCCTCCGTAACATTCAATTGATGCTATTTTTTGTTAATTCATTAAATCAGTACAATAAAACAACACTGTACAATTCTTCAAATTCAAAAGCTTCTTGCATACGCCTCTTCAAAACGCTTCTTCAATCAAAGCGGCAATTTCGCTATTACCATTCATTATCGCCACAGCCCACACATTCAAAATAAGATCCAAAATTAAGTCCGTTATAATGATTCCACCGATTCCAAAAACAACATTCAAAACTTCTTACATTTTTGCAACACATTCAAATCGGCAGTTTATAGTGAGTGGCGATTCCACCGATTCAATGGTTTACAAAAGTTCCAAGATCCCTTCAGAGTCGATCTATGCCGGTGGGTGTTTTGCTGTCTGAATGCAAGGTGTTCGATGAAACGTCTTTGAAAGGTAACAGATAGTTTGTAAACCACCGGCATAGATCGACAATTGTTATTACATTGTTATTTTATTTTTATTGCATTATTTTTCACTACAATTGTTGTATACTAATTTCAAGCCTTTTGTTTTTCCTTCTTATTAACAGGATTTTCTAGGTCCATCATTTATAAATGGCCATTTGAATAGCAACCATAATGTTAGCTCCACCTACTTTAGCTATTTGAAAGGAATTGGCCACCGTATTACCTACTCTCAAAATGGTCGATTGCCTCTACATATGCATGAGTGTCATTTATGTCACCACCTTTTATGGCCTGCCAAAAGAAACTCATGGTGAGCAACCCCAACTTTATCATTATGTCTAATCATTTGCTACAAGGGATAACTAATATATGTATGAACTAAATACGAACCGGAGTCTATGGAAATGGTGAAGTTATGCTACATGTTGTTTGATGAAATGTGTGCTTTGTACTGGGATTTTTTGTATGACCATATTAGTCCAGCCTTTATGAATTTTGGAAAGTTATTTTTATACATGAAGATATTCTACATGTTGTTTACTTATTTGCATAACTACTTTTAGTAGGTGATTTTTTTTTTTAATTATTTATTTATGATTTTTCAGTTTACTTTCATATTATCATCAACAGTGATGCTAAATAACTAACATGTATGATTGGAAACAGATTACTATGATAGAGAGCACAAAGTGTACCACTGATATTGTACTTACTCTAAGAATAGCAGCCGTTCTGCAATGAAGGAAATGTAGAATGAAGTGTACGTTCACGATTTTATATCCAACATACACCACACTATATGTTTTGTTTATTTTGTAGGTCGTGTAAATCTGCCAAATGAACAAAGATATGATGAATAATTGTGGGTCGTCTTCTATGCTACAGGAAAATTAATGATGTTGATGTCTAAAGTCAAACATTACTATGGTGAAAAGGTCCTTGTGCAGGTAATCCACGTGCCTTCAAAGAAGTCACATGCAATTGTAAGAGCCTATAAGTACATATCTTCATGCAATCTGTGTTGGCATTTTAAAATTTGCACTTCGAAGATTTTGCGAACCACAATGCATTTGAGATGTTGTCCAAATACAGAAGTAGAGTAAATATGAACTTCTTTTAGCTTAGAAGTAAATGGATCAAAGGAGGTTTGGGTCACAGTGAGTACGAAACCCAAGCCGTACCAAAATAAGATGTTCAGTCCGACCTGTTGATTTTAAAACGTCTATATAGAATCTGTCTGGAACTTAACATTGGCTTTGCTAAAAGAGAGTGTCCATTTCTGCAGGTTTATTTTGCACCAGATGAGGTGCATGCTGCTATCGTAACATGTGGTGGTTTGTGTCCTGGTCTAAATACTGTGATCAGGGAAATCGTGTGTGCACTTTATCACATGTATGGAGCAGGAAATGTCCATAAATAAAGAAAGTGGTACTTGGTTGGTTCAAGTATGTATTTAGCTCGACTCAGTAGTCCTTGACGCTAAGGTATGTATGTAGCTTTTAAGTAACTGGATGAATGTACGTTGGTTATGATTTGTTGTATACATGTTATAAATTTTAAATATATTTTAAAAGATTGATACATTTGAATCATGTCGTTGTTTGAAATGGTAGTTTGTGTTATTCTATATGTTGAAGTAATAATCAGTCCGTCATTTTATTATATACTACAATCCAAATTGGGTTTTTAAATAGATGGCATCATCGATGGGTTTCATGGTTTGGGTAATCGGTGAGATAGTAACGTTTAATGCATGTCTAAACGGGTGAGTTGGTCTTTTTATGTGATAAGATTATAGTAAGGTTATAATACTCTTTTAAACTAATACTTTAATTTGATTAAGTATCAAAGGATGTCTAAGCATATGAGAAATTTTTGCAAGACTTTTGACAAGCTTCACATGCTCACCCAATTGACTCATTTCCATGTTAACGAATAATACCAATTCTGAAGTTTATGAGCATTTGCTTGCTTAATCCATTAGATCTTTCGTTGAGGCCTCAATGAACATAAAGAACAGGTGGATATAAACTGCATACACCTTTTGTTGATATGAAATTTGGTCTTTTTTATTCATAACGCACATGTCTTCATGGTGGGTTACATGTAATGTTGATCAAGTCTTTGCTGCTGTTTTTAATAACAAGTTTTAAAAATGGCTAATATATTATGTATGAAGTGACAAAAAATTATTGTTAGTAAGACCTTAATCTGATAATGATTATTTGATCAGATTTTTGGATCAATTTTAGGAGTTGCGGCTGGATTTGTTGTGGGGTTCGAAAGGACCAATGGTTCACACTGGGCTTGCATAGCCAACTTACTTGGACAGGGAGGTTCTTGCAAGTATCATTTGACATGGAATTGGCTTAGATACTTCAAAAATGATAGGGACCAAAAGGATTTGATTACATGTGGAGGTGCTGGTGTTGTTGCTGCCTTTCGTGCCCCCATTGGTGGAGTCCTCTTTGCTCTTGCGGAAGCAGCCTCATGGTCGGTCTCTCTCTCTCTGAAATTAATTACAAAAGAACACGTTTATTCAATAAAATAACTAACAATATGAGATATTGACCTTAGAAGAGGCGAAATGAGCAGGTTGGGTAACGGGTAAAAATGGGGAAAATTTCAGCAATGGTAAAATGGTGTTATGTCAGACCATATCTCAAACTCCTTTTGTCTTCTCTTTTATTGATTTTTATATAAACCAAAATGTTCTAAATATGATTAAAAAAACCATATTACAAATTTACAGTTATACTCTTTCTCTTGAAAAACAAAATCAAACTTTTTCTACAAAATAAAGAAGTCTTTATCAGGTTAAATACATAAACTTTTCTACATAATAACCAACCCATGACCATGGTTTCTAAGGACAAAGTTAAGGAAAGCATTGACTGTGATGGGAGATTGAACACATAAAATAAAATATAGTTTCAAGTAAACTTTTTCTACATAATAACCAACCCATGACCATGGTTTCTAAGGACAAAGTTAATGAAAGCATTGACCGTGATGGGAGATTGAACACATAAAATAAAATATAGTTTCAAGAGGAGCTAGGACTTTCAAATCAGGTTTTGATTACCCTTTTCATTGTCCAATCTTTTGTGAGACACAATTATATGGCATATGTTAACCAATAGAGTAAGAAAAGCTACAAGAATGGAAATATGTTGTTGAAAAGGAGTATTTATCCATGCAATTAGACTCATCACGTTCTTAGTATACAAATCTATTTGACATGAAAGAGGCCAATAAAATACGGTGCAAAAACTATATATACGCTCCCACTCTAAATCAATATTCAGTTTCATTTTTTTGACATCAGTTTCCAATCATGCCATAATGTCACTGATTCAAAAAACACACAAAAGAATTTTGATGTGGTCCATATATCTTTGATTCAACCAGATTCAACATCCTATGAAGTCGATCTATGCCGTGGGTATTTTTGATGTCCAACCTTAAAATTCTATTTGCCTTTAACATTATTTGTTTAATTCATTTGTTTTGGATCAAATTTTTTATTTTTTCCATCTCTTCACACCACACCATACGATTCACAATTCAAACCCAAACCGATTCAACCACCATCAAGAATTTTTTTTTTGGTTACATCCATCCATATGCCAGTCATTTGTAACTGAATCTCACAAACCAATTCAAAAAAAAAAAAAAAAAAAAAAAAAAAAAAAAAAAAAATCATCATTGTTGTCCAAACCCTAAAATATATTGATTCAAGGCAAAAGTTTGATTGTAAGTTTGTTTTATATATATATATATATATATTTTTTTTATAAATTGTTTATGGTATATTATATCTCGAGTCCATATTAGTTTTTATGCATAATTTCTATGTTTTTTTTTGTTTGTTTTTTGAATTTAATTTTGCGCCGATTGATTTTGATTTGTATGATTTAGTTGTTTAATTTTTTTTCAATTTCATATGCACTTTTGTTTAATTATGTGGTGTTGAGGAATTTTATGATAATTTGTGTTGTGCATGGATGAAGATGATCAATAGGAATACTTTTTATGGGCACAGGCAAGGTTGGTTTAGTTAGAGAACAACGGTTGAGAAAGGTTCAAATTTTTTTTAACAACTATTAGTTAGTTAATAGAAGTTATTTATGTACTTATCGATTTTTATCTTATTATTGCAGCATGACTTCTATTGCAGTGGCAGCCTTTGTCGGGCCTGGTGGGTGGAACAATAGGAATAGATCTTCTAAAGTGTTCATCCACATTGTAATATTTTATGTCTAATTATAGTTTTCTTGCAGATCCGGATATGTTGGAAATCAGTAATGCATACATGACTTATCTTGAATACCATCACATTTTAGCATATGAGCTTTTAGTGAAGGTGGTGTTTGATATTTTTGTCTTTTAATTTAATAAGTCAAGGCAAAATGTGTACTTAATATCATTGTTTATAAATGTGTAGGCTCTGTTATGATGTGAGAAACATGATTGTGGAAACAATTGAGGTCACTGGTGTAAACCAAGGTAAACTCGGGCATGTGAAGCACATGGTTTAGTGAATGGTTACATACTCCATACATAGGCATATTTGAATTTGTATTAATTTGTTCATTAAAGATTTTCATTGAAATCGGTCATTCCATTATGTGTGTTAATACACTTCCATTTTTCTTTTCATATCATGTTTTCTTTCTCCTCCTAAAATTGTTGATCATAGCTGAGGTATTGCATAATAAGATATTTTCTAATTGTAACCTTTTGCAGGTAAAAGAGATCAGCAATCACTTTTCCCCCGAAAGTCACTCGCTGGCAAGTTGAAGCTTTACACGCACTTCAGGAGGTACTTATTTTGTTGTGCATCACTGCTGTAGATTACTAACGCTATTGATTTTGGAAAGAATTATCATGTTGTAGTCAATGATCAGTCTATGGTATACCATGTATACATTTCTGCCCTCATGCTATTAAGCAAAACAATTTTTACGCTTTACTATACGATTTATTTTAGTGCCATCAAGTATTAGACTTTGTACAAACAGCTTAAGCTATCATTGGTGATCTTTTAAATAGTAATAGTGTCATACAAAGTTATATTCTAAGTCATCATGTTTGATTGTATGGGTTTCATGAATATGGTCGGTGCATTCCCGTGAAAGCATCCGATACAAAGGCGCATATGATATTTTTTGTTCGTGCCTTCCTAACTATTAATCTATTATTGTCACTAACCAAGTTGTGTGCTAGAGACAACGTTAGCACTTTTCCACATTTTAGTCATCAAAGTTTGAAGTTTCACATATATATGTTATTAATTTTGACCCATGAATTAGAAATGGACCAATTTGGATTATGTTATTATATGTCGCAATGGGTAAAAGAACAAGATTTGATAAGGAAATGGGTCAAAATTTTCTTACATACTTAGGTGTGATGTCCTGAATGAAATGATTGGGCTAATTGAATTTTTTCGGTTTTTATATTGCAGGATGGGAGTTATTCAGTTGAAGCGTGATGTTTACAAAGATCTTTGTGTTCTATGTTATATGAGTGAATTATATTTAGCCGGGCCGCAGTCACCGATCAGTTTTCAAAAAGATTTCATATGTTAAAAGACAGTTCTTAAAATATTTAGTTAATAGGGTTTTGACGACCTTTAGGCGGCGTTTGGGTATACGAGGGGCTTAATAACTTTGTGTATTTTCAAAAAGCTTTTAAGCTCTTTGTATGTGTTTGGATAAGCTTATTTCCATGAGCTTATATTATTTTTAAGGTAAAAATAAGATTTTATTCCTAAGCTTCTAAAGCTAAATTTTAATTTTTCCTTTTAGGGTAGAGGTTGCTTTAGGAGAAGGAATAAGCAATCATGGAAATGATGTATGTCACAGCTACTCTCGGGTATATTTCTGAAGGTGGTGTTTTGTTTTCAGAACTCAGGCAAGTTCTTCCATTAGTTGTTATGCTATAGATCAAGTGGAGTTAAATAAGTTGGCCAACACCAGCTACCGCTATCAGCAATCTTCTTCCTGCTTTTACATTCATCCTTGCAGTCATTTTCAGGTTTGCTCTTTGTGGAACACAACAAAAATTAATTATCTTAAATTAGACTTTTTGCATCATTTGGAATTTTATTTTTTAAACGTCAATGACACACGCACGCCTACTGTGCTATACTTTATACCTTTTTAATATACATATTGCCCACATTAGGATTTGATCGCACAACCCGTTGGTCATTATGTAATTTTGTCTGCTACTTTGTCCACTATAATGTGTCAAACACAAAACTCGTCAAATTGGATTAATTAATTACTAAAGGTGCACATGTAAAAACATAGTTGAAAGTGAACTTGGTTAACCTGGCCTGTCTAGACCCCTTTTGACCCACACATAAAGTTAAACCCGTTTTGAACCGGATAAATTTTGACCAATTACCAGTAGATATGTAATTTATATGTATCTTTGATGCATCCAGGATAATCCAACATTTGTAACATCCAAATTATGGCCAACTGATTCTGCCATTTGATAAAAAATGAAAATTATGTTTGGTTTGCCTCAGTTATATGGGTGTTTGGGATGACAGATGGTAAAAGGTTTCTTGCTATAGAAATTCAGATGAGTAGGGATTAATAGATGTTCCTTATAGTTCATATGAATGTCCGGTAACAAAGAGTTGGCTATTTATGTTTCTAACAAATAACTAATTGTCCTCAACAGAAACTTAACAAAGTTTTTCCTAGCCTTAATCAAGGCCCATTTAATGTTCTTTCACTTCATTTCCTATATTTTTCATTTGTTATAATATCATAGTATATTAGTATGCATTAGTAGTTTCCATCCAAAACATACATCAGCGTAATGAACTCAATTTCAAAAACATAAGGAACTTAAATTTACCTTTGTAACACAATAGTAGGTTTTTCCTGCCACCAATTATCTACTCTCTGTCGTCACTGCAAACAATGGGAACTACTACAGAACCAGATTCTGTGACCAATTATTTTAATTGTTGTTATGTTGTATAAAAAAATTAGCTAATTAGAATTAAATAAGAAGTGCTATATGGAATGTGTTCCAACGTTTAACAAAAGAAGGTTGAAGCAATTATATGGGTGTTTGGGATTACATATTTGTATCATTCTTTCAGCTATTTTCTATTTTTTGCATGCAGAAACAAGAATTCTCGCATGTAGCTTATGCCACACTAGGCCACTTGCGAAACATGTTTGAAATGGTAAGCGGCTTCACTAACGAAAGGTATTTTTGGGCTTTTGGCAAATAAAAGAACGTATTATTATTTGTGTTCAAACCCATATCACAAAATGTTGAATTAAAACCATTATCTTTTTTGATACTCATCACAAGCTTCTTCATATGAAACACCATTATCAAAATACCCATCAAAATTCCACGATTCAAATCATTTTATCTATACCATATTACTGATCAAAACACCATTATCCCAAGCTTCTTCATGCTTTTTTCATTCACTATTAAAGGCTTAATCATTAGATTCTGTAGAATAAGGTTGTCTTTATTTTCTGTTCTTATAACCGATGCCCTAACTGATGTATGTGCAGGTCTTTTATTTTCTGTTCTTATAATTGATGCCCCAACTGATGCTATAAAAGATGCCACTGGACGACCTAGCCATGATTTCATTTGGCGTTGTTTTCCTGATGGAGTTGATGTATGCAACTCTAACTTATAGTTGTAAAACAAGTACTTTTTCTATAGGTTAGGCTGTCCTAAACAAGTACTTTGGATGAGCCCTAATACAAAACGTCCAACTCTTAAGGACCTTTTAAAAGTTAGCCATCCAATCCGCAAACTGTATTGTCAAACACTTGACGTTCCACATATACAAATCTTCCAAAACTTGATTTTTACATAACAGTGATTAATTGTTGCAAAAATTATGCATAACTAAGAAAATTTCCAAAAATGTTTCAAGTTCCTGGTGACCCACTTTTAGTTAGCAATTTTCTTATGATTCTTCTTTATAGGCTATGTGACTAAACTTGAAACACTTTCAGGTCTCATTGTTGCATTTAGCTGATATCACCGAAGAAGGTGTCATGTTTCAAGTTTTCTTTCTCTTTCAAAATAACATCCTGAAGAAGATGAACACTTGCCCATAACAGATTCTTCGTTGATTAGATTTGATCGAGGTGTTTTCGAGAGGTGTGGATATTGAGCAAGGTTACTTTTTTGGTGCTTGGACTTCTACGACTGAAAACAAGGATGCTATAAATGATGCCATTGTTGGAACACTTGCTGCTCATAAAAAGGTATTTCTCGGTCTGATTTTTTTGAGGTTGCAATTTTATCCCATTTACTTATGAATGGGTTAATACAGAATATTATTTGTAAACTCTTTTGGACTATAATTTAGTAGGTAGTTTACTCTTATGCATTGTGAACTCCTAATTGACATTGGGTAAACTCTTATATTTAATTTATATAATTGGTTGATTCGGGTAAAGATCAAAGGGGTTGAAAATTGACTCATTGAGGATTTTGGTTCATGTACACTATTTATCAATATCAATATCAATATCTATTTATTCTAATAAACATGAGTTGAAAAAGACTGTTGATTCACGCTGAGGCGAAGTTGAAGCCTTTGTAAAGAAGTGTGACTTTCGATAATGAAGTTAAACGAAGGTAACAGTGTGAATGCATTATATATGAATTTTATTTGTTTAATTATCTTCATAATACCTTAGTTTGAGTCCTCAAATTTATTACATTCGGAGATCATGTTGTATTAGATGCACTCCACAGAGAAAATAACTAAGAGTGGCGGTTTGAGTCGGGGATGCAATAGAAGTTATGTATACTGAAAATGACAGGAAAATGAGCAGAAATTAATAATTACATGTGACCTTCTATTAGGAGTCTGATGTTAACGAAAGTGGAAGCATATTCAATTGAAGAGAAATGACCACATACCACAAAATATTATTATCGTTGTGATGTGACCTTCGATTAGGAGTTTGATGTTAACAAAATGAATTCTTACCAATGTTGTGATGTGACACAAAATATTATAATCGTTGCCCTATAGATCCTTGATTCGCAATGACTGAACGTTTCAAAAGGATGTTGATCATGAAAAATAGCATGTAAGTTGACAAAGCTAAGTACGTTCTTTTAGAGAACTTGCCGAGAAAGATATGGTGTAATTTTCACATTCTTAAAATGAAGAATCATCACAGGAGTTAAGGTCTGAGGGATTATGTGTTTGGAGTGATGCTGAATAAAAGATACTTTGTACCATCGCTATTATGATTCATTTATTTTTGTGTTTCATATAGTTGAGAAAATGAAAAAGATTTAGTTTCACATGTAAAGTTTTTTGTGCATTATCTGTATTTAACAATAAGTTCCTATCAATGACCAGTATTCTTTTATGGGATTTAAAGGTGAAATTCTACTATGAATTATTATTTTATTACAGTAAAAACCCATTATTCTTGAATAACACACATAAACTTGCATATTAAACATCATTTTCAGGATTTATCCAAAGTTCCAAACAAGTAAAAGTATTTATAAAATAAATATAATTTGGAATTTTAGGTCAAAGAACTTAAGAAGTTTGACCAACCATACTATTATGATTTTATCAAACTAATAAAAGATAAAATATGGCCGCTGGAAGAACTTAAATGACAGTAAACATAGATGAATTGCAAACTACGTACACTTATTATAAATTCTCTTAAAATTAGAGAGATGAATTTAAACGACAGTAAAAATAGATGATATTTCTCAAAACCCCGTGATTCCGCGGGTCTATACATATTACAAGTTTTATGTCATTTTTCTTATTTACACTTATTATAAATTCCAAAAAATTTTTACTTACATATTTTTTAAACTTATTAAACTTATTAGGTGTTCATGTAGTGGACATTTTGTTGAAGTGTTAGAATGAGGTCACTACAAACATTTGATTCTTAATACAAACATATTGGAGATCACGAGGCAATGAGCGTTTATTACACAGATACTTATAAGAATTGTATTTTATACTATCATTTACTTATAACTTATTATTCCGTTACAAGAAAATTTCATAGCGTTTACGTTTGTTGTTCTTTCTTACTTTATTCACGTACTTAATTTTTATGCAAAAACCCTCTAAAATCCCGTGAATTCCACGGGTCTATAAGCTAGTATATATATATATATATGGGAGCGTTATTGTAGTGACCACCCTTAAAATAGAAACAATAGGAACCAACGTGAACCGTTAGATCATACAAACTAGATTAGATTTAAATGAAAATTGATGAATGGCATTATTGTAATTAACAAGAACAGTGATGGCACAATATGATATATTTGTCTAAAAAAACGCCACACAGTCATTAATTGGTGGATCATCAATTTGTTTTTGTCAAATTAATTTTGTTTTAGTCAAAATCATTAATTGATGGATGCACATGCACTACGTATTTATTCTTTTATCAAATTTTACATGTGGTAACAGTAACACAACTATAATATTAAATTTGATACACATGCAAATATACTATTAAATTTATAGTGACACGTTATTTCTTTACACGAGACAACATGGCTCGTACGATGCACGGGCTTCGATTACCATGAAGTAGCATTAGTCTGACAACGGTTAGTTATGTGTGTTAACATATGAAAGATTCACTTTATTAAGCTTTTATAAATAGAAATGTTTAATATGAAAGATATTCAAAGATGTATTTGACCATTAGTACACGTGGTTGTAAGTAGTAAGTGCACGTTTGATTTGCTTACTTAGCGGTTCTCATCTTTGAGGTTCCTCGATTTGATCATCCTTCCATGCTGATACTCTACTAAAGGATACTAAATATTACTACTTTACCATGATTGTTTCTTTTATACTAAAGGATTTCGAATTGCGATGCACGAGCTTTGTTCACCGTAAAAAATCCTTAGCTTTGCAAGGGTTATGCGTATTTAGTTACTATGCTTAGCTTTGATCAGGGATACTTGAAAAAGTATCTTTCACACGCACAGATAGATCCGCCACCACATCTTTCTTATCTCTCCCTGTGAGTCATCACATCTCAAATCTTCTTCATCAAATCATCATCTATCTATCTGAATCAAACAACAAATCCACAAAGGCACATAAAAAAACACAACCGTATTTGATTTCTTCATTTTCTACGTAGATCAATTCAAGAAAGCATTATAAAGCTTCAAGATCCTAGAGGGGTCTCCAGTAGGTTTAATTGTCATATGATGTTGTTTCATTTGAACGAACCAAGGAGAGGTAAATAACATGATTGTTATCATTCTTCTCCTTCTTGTTTCAGATATTTAAATGAATCTAAGCTTCAAATAAAATCAGTGATGAAGTTTTTCGTGGATTAGACCTCCAATGGTCTTGATGTTTCATTAAGCAACACGAATAAAAATATGAGATTATTTAGTTTGATCTTTGTAGTCCGAGTTTTGATGATTGATTGTGCGTTGCACCGACTTTGTTTACCAATTTGTTGTTATAATTTTCAAATGGGTTCGAGCAAAAATTATGTACTTTTTCCTTTATATTTATTATTCAATGTGATAACCGTAAAATAAGTATTTATTTGTGTTTATTTTTATTTAAGGTTGAAATTTACTAATGTGACTTGTTAGAGTTTTAGGCTTCTAAATGGAGATTTTTCAGATGCAAATAACTTCACTTATATACGAAACATGAGACTGGGGCTTAAGAAAGAATGAACAACTTAAGTTGTAAAGTATCACTCAAACATTTTGATCTATAAAATTCATCATTGGTGAAAAAAGTAGAAGTTATATAAAAGCTCAACAAACAATATTTGTATTTGTATGAGTAATAATGCAACCCAATAATAATTCTAGCTACAACAAAAGTTGAGAATCCATATATTTACCTTGGTTGATGTTGGTTGAGGCCCGATCTCATAACTCATAAAAATTGCAAGAGACGTAAATATTATACATAGTATTTGTTTACATCTTTAAAGAGACAATCAAACAAAAGAGTATCAAATATCAAGAACTTGTTATTAATAGTTTGAATAATAAGAGTCGTTCTTGAGGGTGGTGGCAGTGGGAGCGGTTTGAACAGCGGTTTGGCCCAAACCTTCGGAGAACACCGCCGCCACCCCATAGGTTTGCTTCGGAGGTTTGGTCTAGCGGTGAAAATCACTTCCGCGGTTTGAACTAATTCTAGTGAACGTTGGAGGTAAAAAGCAAAAAAAGGTCGAGAGGTATGAAAAAATGACCATTGCCACTAAAAAAGGGTTGGGAGGTATGAAAAAAGTATGAGTGATGTGGAATGATATTATTGGTGGGTTGAGAGGTATGGGTTTTTTTTGTAGTGATCATTGCCACCACCCTGAAACGAAATAACAACTCTAGATCTTGTGTTCTTTTTGTTTTTCAATGAACGAACGAAATCCATAGCTTTATAGGCCTCTTTTTTGTGTTTTGTCTTTTCTCTTTTGCTTTCTTTTTGTTGCTCTAGCTCGGAGCCTTGTTGTATTTCTTTAGCCCTTGTTGCTTTTTAATGTCATTGCCGTTTCCAAAAAAAAAAAATATTGTTGCATCAATCTTTTTATATACCTTGACATTTAGTATATTTGTAATCATCTAAAAAATGCAAACAATAACAATTACACGTCCTTTTGCTTCATGTGTGGTCAACAAAAGTTTGGGATGGTTGGGTGGTCAAAACAACCGAACAATTTGTTTGTATGTGTGTGAGTGATGGGATTTACTTATGTTTGAGTAATGCAACAATAGAGTGATAACCAACCATAAAGAGATCTTAAAGATAAAACAATAACATATTCTCCAGCTTCTCACGAGCTTCCTCAAACTGTCTTTTCATCTCAACTAACTTTTGCTTTGATGATTTTAAAGATTCTTCTACGGTCATAATCTTTTGTAACAATGGTTCGTCACCTGCAACAGCAATGTCTAATATGCAATCAGAATCAACCACATGCATTGGGAACGCCATTTCAGAAATAAGGTGGCAAAATGAAAAGATGAAAAGAAAGTCGAAAGTTGTCCAAAGTTTATTCAGTATGTGTAAAATCTCAAACCATTTAAAAAAGTTAAAATGGAATTGCTATTATTCAATTCAAGAAAGAAAAGACAAGAAAGTGTATGCTGCCTTGTCGTTAATTATTTTTGAGCAATTGAAATGATGAGAATTTACACTATTATAAGCTTTCAATAACCGAGCCTTTATACATTCACATCCTGCGTTTAATTTAATCCACTACCAGAAAAAGTGCCAATAGCAACGAAAATTTTGCAACAACCAATAAGTCGTTGCTATATTTACACATTAGCAACGAATTTAGCAACGAAATTCAGTAAAAATTGAATCTTTGGTTAGCAACGACTTTTAGTTGCTAAATTCGTTGCTATCTTCTCAAAATTTGGTGGGAACATTCCCTCTCTTTTTTAGCAACGACCTTCTCAAAAAATTTCGTTGCAAAAAATTTAGCAACGAAGATTTAATTTTTACCAATCAAATCATCAAATATTAGCAACGAAATCGCAAATATAGCAACGAATATTTTGTTGCAAAAATTGATGGTGAAAAATTTTAAACATTTTTGTTGCTAAATATATGAAAAAATCAAGGGAAATTTCTCAAATTTTTTTAGTTAACCAATTTTATTTTAAATTATTTTCTAGTTACTACATTTATGAAATAGTATAGAGAAAAAATTCCCTCTTTTTACTAAACCCTGTTAAATAATGGCGGTTTAATTTCAATCTACTTACGATAATCTATGGACATATAAATATAACATGCAATCCATTGTATGCGTATATATGTTATTTATGGTTTATCTATAAAAAAATAAATAACGCACATTGTCTGTATGTCTTAAAAGCATGAACTTCAACATCTTATGTGTACCGATATAATCTTGACTCGTCCGTTTAACACCTCATGTGTAAAGATACCATCTCGACTCGTCCGTTTAAGATCTCATGTGTAACGATACCATCTCTACTCATCCCTTTAACATCTCATGTATAACGATACTATCTCGACTCGTCCGTTTAACATCTCATGTGTAACGATACCATATCGCCTAATCCGTTTAACATCTCATGTATAACGATACCATCTCGACTCGTCCGTTTAACATCTCATGTGTAAATATACCGTCTCAACTCGTTCGTTTAACATCTCATGTATAACGATAGCATCTCGACTCGTCCGTTTAACACCTTATGTCTAACGATACCATCTCGACTCATCCGTTTAACATCTCATGTCTAACGATACCATCTCGACTCATCCGTTTAACGTCTCATGTGTTAAGATACCATCTCGACTCATCCATTTAAGATCTCATGTCTAACGATACCATCTCGACTCATCCGTTTAACATCTCATGTCTAACGATACCATCTCGACTCGTCCGTTTAATATCTCATGTGTAACGATACCATATCGCCTCATCCGTTTAACATCTCATGTATAACGATACCATCTCGACTCGTCCGTTTAACATCTCATGTCTAACAATACTATATCGACTCATCTGTTTGACATCTCATGTGTAACGATATCATTTCGACTCGTCCGTTTAACAACTCATGTGTAAAGATACAATCTCGACTCGTCCGTTTAACATCTCATGTCTAACGATAGCATCTCGACTCATCCGTTTAACATCTCATGTGTAACGATATCATTTCGACTAGTCCGTTTAACAACTCATGTGTAACGATACCATCTCGACTCGTCCGTTTAACATCTCATGTCTAACAATAGCATCTCGACTTGTCCGTTTAACACGCCATGTGTAACGATACCATATCGCCTCATCCGTTTAACATGTCATGTCTAACGATACAATCTCGACTCGTCCGTTTAACATCTCATGTCTAACGATACAATCTCGACTCGTCCGTTTAACATCTCATGTGGAAGTGACTCCATTGACCCGAGTTTTAAACAAGGTCGGGTTCGGGTATAAGTGACTCCATTAAGCTCACCACCGTAGAACTCAACAGTTACACCTACTTGTTCTACTTATTTATAAATTTATCAAGCTTTTTGGTTCGAGATCGAGTCGAATTCAAACTGTATCAAGCCGAGCTCAACATTTTCTAACGAAAGCTCATTAAGCTAACACGAGTCAAGCCCTATCAAAGTTCAACTCGATTTAACTTGTTTACTCCTCAGTAACATAATTCGCTAGAAAGACCACAAATTGCGATCTAGTTTGTGCGTTCCCAGTTCGGGTACGATTCGGTCAGGAACGGGGAAATTACTGATCCGAATCTCCAACCTTCTCAATCAGGAAATTGTTACTTTTTTTTTTACTTTACTATGTAAATGACTAATTGTTATGACTTACGAAAGTTTTATAAGTATCAAACTTTTTTTTTCTCCAATTTTGGATGTTTTTCTTTTATAATCCTTAGGAATATATTAATTAGGGGTGAGCATCGATTCAGGACCGGACCGGACCGGACCGACAAGACCAAGGACCGAATGTGGTCGGTTCGGTCTCGGTCGGTCCGTCGGTCGGTCCGGTCCAACAAGGCCAAATAATCGGTTTGTGGTCTAGTCCGGACTGGACCGGACCGAGGACCGAATTAGCCAAAAATCCAAGACCGAGGACCGGACCGAATGTGGTCGGTCCGGTCTGGTTTCGGTTGGTCCGGTCCGTTCGGGTCGTTTGCTCAGCCCTAATATTAATTGTTTGGTACATCGTACCGGAGCGGAGCGATCCCGAATGAACCTACCCCATCGAACAAAATTTTAGACACCCACCGAACCGCGATCCCGATCTTCGATCGCGTACCGGAACGATCCCCGCTCCATGTGACTATGTTTTACTCCACTACTCTAGTAATTAAAATTTTCAAATACTAAATGATACTTTTGAAATTGTTAGTACAAATTTATTACCTTTTAATTATAAATACCAAAATTTACAAATGTCTATATCTTTTTTTTTTGAAAGGTGAATTTCAACTTAGAATCGACCACCTTCGCGGACAGCGAAGGCCCCATCGCCACCCCGCCAGACTATGTTGTCTGAACCGGGTCCACGCTGATCTCAGGTGGTAACGGGTTTCCCCCGGAAACCGTACTGCCTCCACACAAGTTACCTTGCTGGAGAAACAGCCGGATGAAAACCGGGCCATGCTCAGGATTCTAACCCCAGCGGCTTGGTCTAAGGGCTTCGAATCCATCATTGCAATATATCTTCGCTTAACTAGTTAAGCCCCACCCACTAGACCACAAGTCCTTTGATTGCAAATGTCTATATCTAATACGGAGTATAAGTTTTACAATTAAAGAAATAATGTAAATAATTAAAGAAAGAACAGAAATATAAAATTGGTTCACGTGTTTCTAGCCAAGCAAACCTTATCCACCCTTTTACATTTACATCTCTAATGTAGTGTACTACTCTATCAGTCTACCTTATCTCTTGTTCTTGTGAAAAAAAGCAAAAAAAGGGGGAGAATGAAAAGTTTTAGCGGGATAATGAAAACTTTAGTGAGCGGGAGAAAGGGGATCTTGTTTATAAGGAAAAAAAACCCTAAATCTAATCCCCAAATTGCCACAGTCTCCTTTTCTTTTATTCAACCTAAGGTATTATACAATTTCTTTAATTTTCGATTTATATTTGATTTTATGTTTGATATTATGTTCGCTTATACTCTCACAATTGTTGCTTATTTTGCTTGTTAGTTTTATTGTAGATTTCAATAGTTTCATACGGTTTGCTCGATGTTGTGTTTTATAAGCTGACTTTCATTTGTTATTCACACTTACATGTTTGGTTTCATGTTTAATTTTATGCTCAATCTCATTTGTTGTTTGGTATTTTGGCCACCCACTATGTGCTATATATTTTTTTGTCTTAAGCAGTTAAGCATAATTGTTGTTATTGTAGTAAAAAGGAATGGTTACATGTTCTTGTTGTACAGTCATAACTGTTGTTGTTTTTGTAATTTAATGAATGTTACATGTTTTATAAAACATTGCAATACCAGGAAGAAAAAATTAGGTAAGGGTGCGGCTTGAACTTGAGACCTATGATTGTTTTGGAAAAACTTAACAGTAAGCAGCTGAACTTAATTTGTGTTCTAACTAGATGATGCTCTAATTTATAAGGCAACTTTTCATTAATAAAGTATAGATTGTTACAAGTTATGAAAACTTTACAAAGGTGGGTGCCGAGGAATGGATAAGGATTGTATTATTTCGTCCTGAATTTGTAAATGTCGCAGCTGATTGGGATTGTATTATTGAGTCATGGCTGAAAGAGGAATGGATAAGGCGATCAAAGGTGGGTGCCGAGAATAGAAAAAAGGTTCCCGGGGATGTGGAAGGTACGAGCTCCTACGTTAGACATACCGGCGGGTCTAAAAGCTTTCGTGCACATAATCACGAATGGGTAAGCATTTTTATTGAATATTTGTTTGCTTGGGTAATGAGTAAGCACTTTATTCTAAGACTTTTTGAACGTTATTAGGAGTTCAATAATTCTTGCAAAACTGTTTGGTTACAAATTAGTGGACACATTATATTTGCTTTTACTAATATGAGCTCTTTTACCTGCTTGATTGGTACTGATACTTGCATAAGGAATATTCAGACAAGATAGGAATGTTGATATTGAATAAATTTAAACTATTGTTTGCTTCTCACTATGAAGTACTCTTAATAGTTTAATGCATTTTTGTTTAGCAATATCACCTTTAAGGACTGCTGCACCCAACCATCTTATGTAAACCATGAAGTATTTAAGTTATGTTGATCTGATTTTACAGGAGAAAAAAACAGGAAAACGAGCATCAAAAGTTGATATGTTCGAAAGGCTACACAAGAGAAACAAAGGTAAAGGTGTTGGTGTGATACAAGGTCAGAAAAAGTTGTGACAACTTATAAAGAGTCTATCCAAGCTGTTGACGGTGTTGGTTTGGATTCAGCAGATGGTGTTGGTTTGGATACACTAGGTTGTATTGGTTTGGATTCATCTGGTATTCCTTTTGACTCTGAAGCATGGGAAAAAGCCATCGGCGATCTGAAAAAGAAGAACTTTTATGGTCACGGAATTACTCAAGATCCTGAGATTTTGCATGGCCATGGAACTTTATCTTATTCAACACCAGTCGACAATGAGGCCAACATTCAAGCACAAGTCAATGCTAGAGTTGAAAGTTGGCTTGAAGAAGTGAGGGAAGAAATGAGGGCTGAGATGAAAAAAATGTTAAGTGATCAACAAAAGGCCATGTCTTCTAACAAGTGAGTTCGTGATGTCTAACCCTTTATCGGTATATAAGCTCTAAACTTTTAGGTAGCTAATTTTGTAATGATGTTGTAAATTCATAACTGTGTAGCCGCCCTTACCGATTTTTGATGGGTTATTGTTATTTTGAACGAATGGTTGATGGATCTTGTTAGCTTTATATATTGCATTGCTTGAATGAATATCTTTTAGCAGGTTATAAATGGTTGTAAAGGGCAATTTGGGTATTTCTGTAAAGATTTGTTAGCAACAACTTCATGTGGTTGCTATAGCCAAAATTAGCAACAACCATACGTTGCTATTCCAAAAACTGAAATTGTTGCTGATCAGAGATTTAGTTGCTAATTTAGCAATGAGTGATAGGTCGTTAGTAATATCATCAATAATAATTTCGTTGCTATCTTTTGATTTAGCAACGACTTGTCCATATCCCAAAACTAGCAACGACTTCGAATTTCGTTGCCAAATAGCAACGAACTGAGGCATTTAGCAACGATAAGTGGCTTAGCAACGGGCGATATAGCAACGAACCCGTTTCGTTGGTAATATCGTTGCTAACAGCATTTAGCAACGAATTTAGGCCATATTGCAACGACTTTCGGCCGTTGCTATTGGCACTTTTTCTAGTAGTGATCATAATAAGTGGTGAATAATTTAATCATAATAAGTGCTGAAAGAAGCTTTACGAAATTACTACTTGGTTTATGCATTAGTTATCTTTTGCATAATAGAGTTTCTTGACTAATAACATTAATGCTCACATTAAATAGGAGGAACTTGTTTTTTTATATATATATAGATTTTATTTATGACACACTAAATTTACTGTGACATACCAATTTTTGATACATATATAGTGACACACTAATTTTTTGATACATATATATATACATAAACATCTTGATACACATATAGAGACACTTTTTTTTTTTTTTTTTTTTTTTTTTTTTTTGACACATTTGTAATGTGACACTAATTTTTTTGATATATATATAGTGACACACTAAAATTTTAGTACACTTTCAATGATACACTACAAAATTTATTGTGACATACCAATTTTTGATACATATATAATGACTCACCAATTTTTCGATACATATATATACACATACAACATCTTGATACACATATAGTGACACACTAAAATTTTAGTATATATGTAGTGTAACTAAATTTTTTGATCCATTTATAATGGCTCACTAAAATTTTAGTACACTTTTAATGATACACTACAAAATTTTAGTACACTTTTAATGATACACTACAAAATTTAGTACATTTGTAGTAACACATTATTTTTATCACACAAATTTTCTTGACGCATATGTAGTGACATACAATATTTTTTTTAATACACTTGTAGTGACGCACTAATTATTATTATATATTTTTAGTGACAAATTAAGTTTTCGACACATTTAGTTTTTTTGTTTGCAAAAATTTGATATAGTAATGCCCAGTTGTAAACTTTAATGATACACATTACCAAACGTGATATTTTTGTTGTAAACTTCAATGATACAGACAACCAAAAGTAATACGTCCATTTTAGTTGAGTAAATTACACGGTTGGTCATTGTGGTTTGTCTAAAATAACAACTTTCGTCCCTCGAAGTTTAAAGTTGCATTGGTAGTCCCTAAGTATGTAAACAAATAACACACCTGGTCCTATAGGGACCATTCATGTTATTCTTTGGAGGCGAAAATTTCACCTATAGGGACCATGTGTGTTATTTGTTTACATACTTAGGGACTACCAATGCAACTTTAAACTTCGAGAGACGAAAGTTGTTATTTTGGACAAACCACAGGGACCAAATATGTAATTTACTCATTTTAGTTCATTTCTTTATGTCTAGTTGTAAACTTCAATGATACACATAAGGGTGGTGGCAACCATACCTCCCAAAAAAATCCATACCTCCCAACCAATCAATAATATCATTCCACCTCACTCACACTTTTTCCATACCTCCCAACCCTTTTTTAGTGGCAACCATACTTTTTTCATACCTCTCAAACCACCATTTTTTTTTTTTTTTTTTTTTTTTTCATAAATAAATAATTTAATAAAAACATAATATTTCATTAATAATTAAAATAAAAATACATAATACTTGGAAAAAAAAAACATAATTAATAGAAAATTACATAATACGTAAATAAAAAAAAGAAATAACTAGTCATCGAGGTATGCTAAGTTTTGAGCCTCAACGTGCTCCGTAAGATCATATTGGAGACGATAATGGATTTGTTCGTCGAGTAACTCCGGTAGTACACTATCGTCATAAACTGGCGCGACCGGCGGATCCATTATATGAACCGGTGAAATTGCCATCTCGTCGTCTTTTAAAATCATATTGCACAATATGATACACGTATTAACGATTTGCCGAATCTTGTCGACCGTCATAGGACGGAGAGGACGACTGAGAATCATCCATTTGGCCTTAAGACGACCAAAAGCTCGCTCGATATCTTTTCTTGCAGACTCTTGTAACGTCTTGAATCTCTTTTCCTTCGGCTCAGTGGGATGCTTATATGCTTTAACAAACGTAGAATATGTAGGATAGATTCCATCGGTAAGATAATATCCACGTTTGTAATTACGTCCATTTACAGAAAATGAACTGTTTGGCGCCGTTCCATTTCGCTCCGTAAGATACAACGGAGACTGATTCAAAACATTTATATCGTTGTTAGCACCGGGAGGACCAAAAAACGAATGCCAAATCCACAAATCGTATGAAGCGATGGATTCAAGCATAATAGTCGGGTATTGGTGATCGCCACGCTTATATTGGCCTTTCAAATGTCTAGGACAATTTCGCCAAACAAAATGTGTACAATCAATGCTACCAAGCATTCCAGGAATGTGATGTTGTTCTTCATGTGCCTCGTATAAGCGTGCAATGTCATGAGATGTCGGTCTACGTAAAAACTCTCGACCATATAATTCAATAACCGCATTGCAAAAATGATCAAGGCATTCTCCTGTTAATAAAAAATATATAACGACAACATTAATAAAAAAAATATAACGACAACATTAATAAAAAATATATAACGACAACATTAATAAAAAAAATATAACGACAACATTAATAAAAAAAAAATTATAACCTGACGTTCTTCGTGCCATGTTTAAATAGTCATCAAATCTATCCGGAGGTTCACCCGTTGCGAGTTGCCGAATGGCCGATGTGCATTTATGTAAAGCCGTGAAACTTTTTGCCCCCCTCGCATCAACGCCCTCTTGAAACCATTCGAATCTCGCTTCAATATCACCAACAATTCTTAAAAACAACCTTTTATTCATACGAAACCTATCTCGAAAAATATGGTGGGCAAACTTTGGAATTTCAACGAAATAGTCATCCTTTAGATTTTGTAAAGCTTTTTCACGAAAACGGGTGACAGACGCTCGTGGTTCGGTAGAGGTTGCCGTGTCCTCAATCGAATCGTATATGGCTAAAAAGGTTGATAGAATACTACCCATGGATTGATTTTGTTGAAAGGTCGTGGGGGGGAAATATAACTCATCGGATGAAGAAGATGATGATGCCATTGTGTGAAATGTGTGTGTATTTGAATAAGTGTAGTTTATTTGTATTGTGTTTGGTATTTATAGATTTTTTTTTTTTTTTTTTTTTTTTTTTTTTTTTTTGTTACAAAGCTGCTCCCCTTGTTTTGTTTTTTCCCCCAACGTTCACATTTCAAAGCCAACGTTCACATTTCAAATGCAAACCGCAGCTGGGTTCTTTGCCGCTGAACCAAACCGCCCACCCAAACCGCTGGGGTGGCGGCGGTGTTCCCCGGCGGTTTGGGGGCAAACCGATGGTCCAACGGCATGGTTGCCACTACCCTAACCAAAAGCGATATCCCATTAACACAAAATCAATAGACAACTGCAAAAACTCAAACACAATTATCTAATACACACACTCATACACAGAAATTAAACTTGTACATACTGTATAAATTAAACTTTCATCTACAACCCCAACTAAAACACAAATCTAGCTAAATTAATACTAATTGTTACAGAGCACTTTAAAACTGATACTTCAAAATCTTTAAAAACCTATGCCAAGATTCAGTCAATGTTCCTTTGGTGACAATTTACAACCTACAAAACAAAACATATAAAAATTGTCATGTCAACTCCTTTAATTTAAAGAAGCTATAGTGTGGTGTTTAGTAAACTTGTCTTTAGAACCATCCTGCTTTCGACATTTTTCGAAATTAATGAGCAGCAAAAATAAATAACTAGCGTACGGTAACCCTCTCCATCACAACAGCAAAAATAAGTTCTTGAAGAGGTCTGATCTTGTAATAAACGATTGTCGTACAAATATCGATTCTTGAAGAGGTTAGATCTTATAATCGCCGATTGCCGATTATGTTACGAATAGGCCAGGTTTGAAAAAAAGAAGATCCGGCGGCGGCGCTTAATGATACTTACCCAAATTCTGGTGGCGGCTACGTTTTTTACACATATTCGAATGGCAGAAATCCGGTTGGATCTTGATATAAGAGGAGAGAGACGAGTTGGTTTTTTCAGATTTTAGAAAGTGAAATGGAGGTGATGAGAGAGAAATAAATTTGGAGTTATCATAGGAAAAATGAGATGTTTTAGCTGTAAATTAGGGGAAGCCAAATACCTATAATACCCCTAAACATTTATAAATTATTTTTGATTTTTTTTCCCTTGAAAACGCCACATGTCATATTTATAGTGGTTCTTATTGTTCTTATTTTAAGGACGGTCACCATATGAACGCAAATCTATATCTATCTATATATATATATATATATAGAGAAAAATGAATATGAGGTCGTCTCACATCTAAACTTACATGTGAAACCATAAAAAATCACTAAAAATTACGTCATTTTGGTTATTATTTTTTCAAAATTTGAGTAGAGGGACTAATATATGCATAGTGAAACACATTTTAATGGTGATTTAAATCAAACCATTGTTGAATCTATATCTAATTTTTTAGTTAATGAATTCACCTAACAATGTGATGCAGAAAATGCATGTATCAACGTAAACCCAACTCAAGTGATGTTGTGATGAAATCAAAAGAAAACACTGATATTGTGAAGGACGTGATACAAATGAGGTAGACTTGATGTTTTCCTTGTTAAAGCGACGTAATTTTTTATGATTTCGCATGTAAGCTTAAATGTGAGACAACCTCATATTCACTTTCCTTATATATATATATATATATATATATATATATATATATATATATATATATATATATATATATATATATATATATATATAGTGTAAGGTTATTTTCAGAACCAAATAAATTGCGAGAACTGCGAGAACCAATCTTGACCTTTTATTTTTTGATCAATGGCTATAAATGATGATGGCATAAAAGTAATTATTAACAAATTCATGTTCTGTTATACAAAAAATAAAAGGGCACTTATGGAATTTTATATCACCCCTAAATTTAGGATCTGACAAAAGGGTTAATACGTATCCCATATCCCATCTTTTTTTTTAACCTAGTAACCAACTCCTCTCATCAAATAAAATTCCCAGCCGCCATATCCATTTTCATGCGATTCTTTAATCCTCAAAAAGACAAGAAACAAATCCGAATATGGTGTCTTTTGTGCTATACTAATCTCGTTCTGTAATCCGAAGATGGTGTCGAAGACGGTATTAACCCTGCCATGACCACGCTAATCTAGGTTTTATTTATTAATCTCTGTAATTATTGATGTGGTTCTTCATCAATGTTTCAAGATCTATTAACCCATCAATTAACTCAAAGAAATGCAAGGTGGATCAAGTGGAATCAGTTACGGTCTCAAATATCAGGTGGCGTGAAATTAATTTGATCAATCCAATTGAGGTCACATTTCATCATTTCATTTTATTAATCAGATTTTGTAATTTATTTGAGGGGTTTTGTTTGAATTGAATTTAATTGAACAAACCAATTGATGCATTTTATTAATCAGATTAAATAATTGTTAGACACCCTGTTTCAAGATCTATTAAAAGTTTATTGGTGGGGTTCTTCGATCAGTGTTCCAAGATCTTTTAAAAAATCAAAAATGTTATGACTCAATCGGTTTCACTCTATGGGCGTTTCACTGTGCATGTGTTTGCATAAATAATTGTTCAAAAAATATTGCAATTTAATGACAAAACTATAAAATATGAGTACATATTTTATAAGATATTGAGTGGGCACCATCCAACATGGCTACTCATGTTGTGTATTGTTTTAGATAATACTACGTAGTTGGCAAGGGACTTTTACTTTTGCTTTAGAATATCTATGCATAATCTCTTTTATATTAGTTTAAGTGTTTGAATTCTCATCCGATATACGAGAGTGCATATGGGTTTTTTAGTTTGCGGTGAATTTGATGGCTTTTGTGCATATGTGTTTTTATTGTTTTGGAGTTTAAATGTATTGAAATATATGTTTTATTTAATATTTTGTGTCATACGTCGTGGGTTTCAACACTAAATCTATTTTGTTTATTAAATGGGAAAAAAGTATTTTTAAGTAATGATGCATATATCAATGATGAGTTGGTCCAGTGGTTGGGTCTTGGCTTGTTGACCGAGAGGTCTCAAGTTCAAACCCCACTGTGGTCATCTTTGAGATATAAGGAAGTCCCTCTATGAGGGCTTGGCTTGGGTTTACTCAGGTCAAGTCTGAGGGGGCAGGGTTTACCCCTATTAATCGTTGTGCCTTCGGGCGGATTAGTAGGGGGTTCTCCCCCCATCGGGTATTTGATAAGGCTTTCACTTCGAGGGAGCTCTCTAGCGCGGGCCCGGTTAAGACAACGTAAGCTAGACCTTCCGCTGTCAATTGGCGACACGAAGTTTTCAAAGAAACTCACCTTTCAAAAAAAAAAAAAAAAAAAAAAAGAAAGTAATGATGCATATGTGTTTATAACGGGTAAAAAATCAATATAAAAAATGTGCATATGTGTTTTATGGCTGAAAAGTGTGTGCATATGTGTGTTTCAAGGTTAATTTAAAAGTAGTATAATGGTGCATATTTGTTTCAAGGTTAATATAAAATTAGGGTAATGATGCATATGTGTTTTTATTGTTGGAATAAAATTTTTGAAATAGTGTGCATATGTCTTTTATGGTTGCAGGTAATGTTAAGTTGTAGTTTTGTTGGTATAATGTTGTTCGTGGGTTAATTGTTAAGTTTTTTGTTGGCAAATACATGTGCACACCTTAAAACACTAGTCGAATGAGATAGTGTTGTTAAAGAATATGTTTAAGTTGTACTTTTCTTGTTATAATGTTGTTTGTGGGTTAATTGTTAAGTTATTTTGTTGCAAATACATGTGCACACCTCAAAACACTAGTTGAATGAGGTAGTTTTGTTAAAGTTTTTGTCCATGTCATATTTAATCATATGCAGTTCGATTTAAAGGTGTGTCTCAACAATCTTTTTTTATGCGATTTGCTGAGCTCTATGTTTTTTTCCCTCATAATGCAGATTTTGTTTGTGGGTCAACTTATGGTGGCTACTACTATTTTGATTTCTGATACATGAGTATTTTTAATGAAGGTAAATACATGTGCACATAATCCAATACTTATATTTTGTTCATATTAAAAGTCTTTCATTATCACAGAGATAAATTACAATTTTGTATATTTGGTTCCAGTGTCTGACATTAGATTTAGATATGATTAACAAAATGATAATTGATGGTGGCAGGTTACTGGACATGTGGCAATTGTATCAGTTAAGATAAGCGAGACGATAAAAACACATGTGCACAAGGATTAAAAACACATGTGTAGATTTCATGGCTTCTTGAACCAAGCGAGGAATACATGCGCACGCCTAAAAGATAAAACAACTGTTAAAGACATTGTATTATGCACATGTGCATGCTTCATATATTTGTGATAGAATATATTTATCTAATATTTTTTAATAAAGTTTTGTTGTTCGTATAAAATTGCATAAATCCATTAATAAAGTTTTGTTGTTTGTATACATATTTATGTAATATTTTTTAAATATACATGTGCAAATACAAAACACGTATGCATAAACGAAAAATGCAATTGTCACATAATGCAAAACACATGTGCACATAATATTTTTTTAAACATGTATATTGGAAAAAAAAAAAAAAAAAAAAAAAAAAAATCCTAAAATTCAGGTAAGTAAAAAAACGTTTTTTGTAAAAAAACAAAAAATAAAATAAAAAAGTATTTTTACCATTATACCCTTTTGAATTATATAATAAAATTTAATATCTAAAAAAATCTGATTGGTTGATATTGGTTCTCGCAGTTCTCGCAATTTATTTGATTCTGAAAATAATATATATATATATATATATATATATATATATATATATATATATATATATATATATATATATAATCCGTATCGATTGAGAAGAGTTTAAGATTAAGAAGATTGAGAAGTAATCTTAACCCTTCATCTTATCAAACCAAGTCAAGGGTAATATTGGCACTTTACAATTTTCAATAATCAATTAAACGATTCATTTAATACATTAATGCAAGCGTTTTTTTTTCCTACAATTTCGATTCATTTAATTCATTTAATACATGAATGTGAAAATGGCCTCCGAACCAATTTCGATTCCTTCGCTTTTTGTTTCTCTTATCCCTTTATTAGTAGCACTCGTGTTCCATTTATAAATAAAAATTCAACCATTCCTTTAGTTATCACGGTAGTTTTAGAAATGATTTATAAAACTGTCATTGTCAACAATCTTATTTTTGTTTATTTTAATTGTGCAGATGTCAACAATCTTATTTTTGTTTATTTTAACTGTGCAGAGAATGAACATCAAACAATAATCAAGTTACTATACATCTGCAAGTCACGAGTATATAACTTGTGATTATTATTTTTCTTTTAATGATTCATATATATACATTATGATTTAGTTATCTAGTTTTTGTGGTTCACAAAATTTGAAGTCATCATGGAGTAAGATGTGAGAATTGTTAAGGGACTTTTACGATCGTCCTTGTTGTGTATACTATGATGCCTACATGATTATGTTAAAGCACTAAACTTTTTTGTTAATGATTCACCAATTGAGATATGATTCAAATTTAAAAGTCTAACATAGTTATTGATGATTCACTATCAAATGATTTAACAATTCATTATCACAATTCGTTAGTGATTCACTATTCAATGCTTCATCAATTTGACGATTCACATTTATATGTATATGATCCAATTAAAGGTAAATAGTAATATAGTTTTCTCCAATTGTAAGCGTGAATCTCTCTTTGGTTCATTGTGAATCTTCATGTTGCTACTAGTATAGATATTAAAATGATCCATATATAAGTTAAAACCTACGCTCTACAAAGTTAACGTCAACATTCAACCACGATAAACATACTAATTGTTTATAGTGAATCAAATAAAAACACTAAACCTTGATCAATATAAAAATAACCCATGATTCACATATATTTTTATGATCCAAATAACTAAATAGATTCATAAATTATACAAAGTAATGTTAGAGCATAAACTATAAAATTGATCCTCAACGCCAGGTAATATGATTCAAAAAAAAAAAAAAAAAAGACTTTGACAAAAAAAATTGAATCATAATATAACTTGTTACAAATATGATAAAGTAGACGTGTTTGAAAATATAGATCTTCAAAGTATAAGGTTGATTCATAAATATAAAAAGTGGATGTGTTTAAAATAAAATAAAAAATGGTATTGCAATAAAGAAAAAATGAACCTGCGATCCTATCCGATAGTTTTCGAATTCGAAATATTGGGTTACAAAACTGTGTACATTTCTTTTAATTGCATTGATTCAATTACATTAATACCCTTATCATCTTATTAATGACTAAACAAAATGAATAAAAATTAAAAGATTTGTATGGCCAAGATTACTTCTCATCTTTCTCAATCTAAAACTCTTCTCAATACAACCGGATTATATATATATATATATATATATATATATATATATATATATATATATATATATATATATATAGGGGCTTTATTTTCAGAACCCTGTTAAGTGCGGGAACTGCGAGAACTCCAATTTTGCATTAGAAAACATGCATGTTCATATAAAACATGTATGTTTTCTTACATACACCTTAATACACATGCCTGCGTATTAAGATGTATGTAAGAAAACATACATGTTTTATATGAACATGCATGTTTTCTAATGCATAATTGGAGTTCTCGCAGTTCCCGCATTTAACAGGTTCTAAAAATAAAACCATTTTGCATTGATCTATTGCACTTAACAGATTTTTATATAAACATGTATTATGTGTATTAAGGTGTATGTAAGAAAACATACATGTTTTATAAGAACATGCATGTTTTCTAATGCAAAATTGGAGTTCTCGCAGTTCCCACACTTAACAGAGTTCTGAAAATAAAGATACACTGTATATATATATATATATATATATATATATATATATATATATATATATATATATATATATATATATATATATATATATATATATATAGTAGTGATAAATAGAACTACTAAGACTGCCTATACTAATAGATTTTCAATCGATCAATCCACCAAAGGATAGATCAATTCTTAGTGTCGCATAAAATTACCACTTGATCAATCCCTCCTTTTTTTGGATATGGGTCGTCAAGCGATCTAGATCGCCCAAATTTTTGTGTGTATGTTTTTGTGTTTTAATTAAATGAAAAGGTATTTTTGTAGGGCATGTTTTTTTTTTGTAGTGTAGGTCGCTGTAATGTGACAACTAATCGCCGGAGAGAGAAAACTGACGTGACAAATAAAATAAGAGGGATTGGCCCTCATTAATGTGTTTAGCCTAAATAGACCTAAAAATTGACCTAATACATTCATATTTTGACAAATGTTATACACACATTCTCTCTGATCATTACCCACCAATTAATTTTTCATTTTCACGAATCACATTTGTAGGTCTATCTTTAGGTTTATTAGTTAAGCCTACAAATCATTTTTCTTTTTTATATATTTATATTATATAAAAAAAACATTAAAACTTTTTCATGGTATAAATATAACATTTCTTAAACTTTGATTTTTTTGTGTGTGCGCAAAAAATCTGTATAATTAAATAAATAAATAATTAAAATTATGTAATTCATGTTATTCGGTTTGGTTTTTGGTTCAGTTTAATCCAATTTAAATTTGGTTCGGTTCAATTTTTGGTTTTACAAAAAAAAAAAAAAAAAAAAAAAAAAAAAAAGAAAATCGGTTTTCTCCGCCGGTTAAGGGAGCTTGTTGACTTAACGAAGTAACTATCAAGTTGGGTACTCGGGAGTGGAGTACGGCGGAAAGGAGCTCCGTGACCGAACCACTATAAATCACCATGTCCGGTTTTCGCTTTCTTTTACTTATAGCTTTACTATTATACTCACATTATATTATTGCTTGTGTTAATTGTTTGTACTATTGATTATGGTTTATGTTTAAGTTGTGATGTTTCTCATGTGAATTACACTATTGGTATAGTATAGTACTCATAGTGTCACTTTTCATATTACCTACTTGTTGGTCATTTGATGCAACAAATTAAAAGATTTTAAACGAAACGTATTCACCCCACTGTGCTTTTCACAAATACAAATACTAATTAAAGCCAAAATGTTTTGCTCGGATCGCGTTTTTTGATATTATCGATACTTGTTGCATCTCCGACCTCATCCCGTCGGTGCCAACATTAAGAAACTCCAATTCTTCCGCTTTTGTCCAACCGGTAGGTATGATGTCGGGTGTCTGTAGTCTCGGCTTTTTCCCTTTTCCTTTTCTGATGGGATACGACTTGGTTTGTGAAGAATTAGTGGACGAAGACGACATATGAAATATATTGTTGGTGTTTTGTTATGACATATTTAGAAGATAAAATGGAATTGCATGCATAAGTGTAGTTAAATTGTGATTTGGGTTGAATGTTTGAAAAATGTTTAATTAAAAGTGGGTATTTATAAATGAAAAATGGGGTAATTTTTTTTATCCGTTGAGCAACATTCAAATTTGCTTTTCCTTTTTTTTTTGAAAAAAATAAATAACGTTGCGTTAGAGGTCTAGCTGATCGAGGGACGGATGGCACGTTGAAGGGGTGCAGAATGGCGCCTAATGGCATCGCCGTTGGTGTTGATTTTGTACGAATAACGAGTAACTCTCCATTGCACAGTGCTATTATTATTATTATTATTATTATTATTATTATTATTATTATTATTATTATTATTATTATTATTATTATTATTATTATTATTATTATTATTATTATTATTATTAAGTTTTTTTTTTTAATCTTTTTTAAATTAAATTACGTAGAGATCTAACCAAACACAGTGACAGAATACATCAATTATAATTTCAATACATCTTTTACCTAATAAAATAAAACCCTAATGGGGACTTTTTCATTTCAAAAAAATCAAATCATACTTATTTTGGTAACTTTTTTTTTTCAATTTTAATTTTTAAGAAGGTTTTTTAAATAATTTTAATTTTATAATCTTTCTATATTTGTGAAATAATTGATTAAAATTCGTTTTTATACCTAAACATTAAAATTGGGCAAAAATACACAAGGACTTTATTGTTGTTTTTGGATATTGCATGACTAAAGTGTAAATATTTTGTTAAAACCGGAGTATCCCCATTAGTATCCATTATATTTCCCACAGATAAGAAAAACACACTAAACAAGAACCACCCATAAGAACATCAAGAACAATCCATATGAACAACAATCAATCGTATGCTACAACAATCACAACAACAATTAGATGCTAACAACAACAACAACAATCCGATGCTGCAGATCCGATTCTACAGGTTTAACAACAATCGACCTAAAACCTAATAACAACATCAATCGATGCTACAACTTTAACAAATCCGATGGTAAAAACACAAGAACAACAATCCGATGAAGAGGAAGAGTTCAATTTTGCGCCAGAACTTGACAAGGAAGAGTTCAAGGTTAATTTTTATTATAAGTTTATAATTTATTAATTTTAATTTGATTGAGATTTTAGGTTTTTTAATAAGTTGTAGTTGTTTAAGTAACTTTTTAAAAATTGTAGGACTTAACCGTTATTATTATTATTATTTTTTTAATTTTTTAAAACTATAGCTCAGTTTGTATTATCTTACATTTACAATTAGAATCCTAATAGGACCTTAACTATACCGGCTTAAACCATTATATAAACTCAATTGATAGCCCAATTTTTTTATTCACACGAAATCATCATCAGAGATATTTACTTATCATTCAATAAAACTCAAAAAAATAGCAGGTTTTTAATGTGAAAAAGTTTGGTGTAATTTAGTATGATTATGTGTTTGTGAATGATGGTAGGAAATTTTGTGAACACTTTTTTTATAGGTGCACAAAAAATTGGAATATCAATGTGGTTTAAGATAAGTTTGAGCGGAAGTTATACAAAGGTGGTTTTGGTAAGGTTTTTGTAAGTCGTCGTATTTATGATGAACGTAATTGTATATAAAAGATCCCAAATTTGAAAAAAAAGGACTTACTTTAGCTACTATAGAGTATATATTTAGCTCTATGTTTTTGTAAATGTGACTGTTGTAGGTAGCTCTTAACCTTGAAAATAGAAACAACAAAGGTTGCAGACTTGCAGTAATGTCCCTACATATGAGTGACAAGTTTACAAGTATTTCTTATGTCTGCTAATGCTAAGAATTAAGATTGATCCCTTCACTAATTATAGTTCAATTCCGTTATACTGCAGCAATTGAGTTTTGATGCGCTATTTCTATAAGGTGAAATTGTTACCCCCATAAACAATGACAAATTAAATGCTTATGTTGTCATATTTTAATGCATAAAAATTGGAATGTAACTCTTAGATTTGAATATATTTGTACTTCTACAATTCATAACTTAGGTCCAAACATGGTTCCATGTCTCAGTCTTTAGTTACGTTATCTTGCAGCTTTGGTCCACATATGAGCAGGTGAATAGTTACTGTGAGATTTAGAGTGTGTTCGGATTTGAGTTTTAGAATTCATAATCTAATTATTGTGACCTCAAATCTTGAATGTATAACTTTTATAGAGCAAAAATTAAGCTAAGTTTTTAATAATTGTAGTCATCATTGTTCAATTTTAATTTAAAGGTTGTTCAATTTTAGTTTAAAGTGTTTTCACAAGAACATTATGTAAATCCCAAGTACGTTATGTAAAGCATTACTAGATCACAAAACTAAGAAGATAAACGATCTCGAAGACATAGGTCATACATTGACTAATGAGTAGCAAGTGCCAACTCTCATTTGAATAGCGCCACCAAGTTATGAGCATCACTTGACTCATAACTAGAATATTTGAATGTACAGAGACTTTTACAACATCAAAAGAAGAGTAGACAGAGACATAAGCATAGCATATGTGAAGTAATTTTATAGCAATCAACATTGGTTGTTTTGCTTATAATGTTGGTTTAAACACAGTCTGCAAGGTGTGTATCCCACAAGCACAACAATTTATTAATAGAAACATATCATTAAGCCGTTAAGCATTTGCATTAACATTACTGATAATAACTAAATAGTATATATAGCTTATCTTTTTGTGGATAGTTGTTCTATTGTCTTATCTAAATTAGGTTAACTTTTTTGAATTTTCATGCACCTCCTGGATGAATGAATCAATATTATATTAGAAAGATTGTTAATGAAGTAAATGTTAGACCTTTCTTGCTTTTTGGTTAGGTTGACTATTAGCTCATCACGAACCTCTACATAGAAATTTGAAAACTATTTTATTTCAGTTGCACATGACTTAAAATAATTAGTGTTTAATATTTATTGTTATAATGTTGTAGCAAATGAGGTATGCTGATGTCTGTGCAATGATGGAAATTTTTAGAGCTTGCTTCAACAAGAGTATCCGAAATCAGCTTTAATAACCGGAAGTTGGATCATTAATGATACGAGGTGCAAATCTTGAAACTATATAAATTGTTTGAATCGTGACCTTATAAACCGTAATGGTGAGACCAGTGACGAATGGTGCCTGTCGGACATGATTAATGCTATCTAGGATGTCAGACTGACTAATGTGGTAATTTTAATTCAGGTATTGGTAGTTATGTTGGAAGTTATCATATTATACCATGTTTAAATTTGGGTATATATATATATATATATATATATATATATATATATATATATATATATATATATATATATATATATATATATATATATATATACTATGTTTGTTTGTAATACTTATTTTGGAACCATCGTTATTGTTAGTTTTGATCAATTGTATGTCTAATTTTTTGCACCTAAATAGCTTCCGTACCTGTAGAGATCAACTCATGAACTGAACCACGCAGTGCAAGATTCAGCAACAACAACTAATGTTTCTTCTTCATATAGTGTTAAATCAAGATATATATGATCAAAAGAGATGCCTTCGAGACTTAGCAAGTCATGGGTGGAGTCAAAGACTACTTATCACTTTATGAGGTGAATGTTGAGTCTCACAAGCTTGGGCCAAGCTTAGATAGATCACTACTTCTAATATATGAGGCAACTCGAATCTTTTATATTGACTTAACTTTTGATATTAACAAGAACACATACATTGTCTGTCCTCTAAACTAGATAAACTAACCGAATATGGGTCAAAAAGGCCAGGTTGGGTTGACCTGTTCATCGCACTTCATTCATTGGCAATATTTTAATTTTATATGTTAAACCATATTATATACAACCTAAATAAACATACTATCATGTATAAGAGTCAAAATCGCCAATTTTATTAGCTGAACTTTGTTATGCCTTCTATTTCTTCTGACCACATGCTTGCACATATGTCAATTGGATTCCTTCTTTCCGTATATAACATTTAATACTCTAAAATGTTGCATACAGAAAACTTATGTAATTTATAAAATCTGCCACATAAATGGTGTGGTTTGAGGATATATCTGATCATAATTGTTGGGAAAGACCCGATTGCATTTATCCTTTTGATGGCCATGAGAGGAAGGTTACAAAACACAGGACAGAATAATGAGATGGAATAGTAATACCGATAACACCTTGGACAGGAAACTAATAGCAGAGGCATCTGAGGGTCTAGAAAGGCACAGGTAATATACATTTTTTTCTCAGTTTAATTCATACTTTCTCAATCTTAAAGTAAATGCAAGGTTTAAGTTTGCACATAAATTTATACTTCATTATAGTATCTGCTATGAGTCAATGTCTATAATGCTCTTTAACGTGTGGGCCAAAATCAAAGATACCTATATCATCTTTTTTGTAAGGAAAATAACTCCCAGAAACGCCTCTAATGAGTGTGAGTTTTGAACCCACAACATTTGGTTGATGGGCACACTTGGTACTGATTAGGATATGCCATGTTGCATTATGTTGGTAACAGTTAATAATGCTAAGCAAGTTTGATTCAAAACTAACTAGAGAAAGAATATAGATAGAACAAACAGACAGAAAGTATTGCATTTTCTCAGGAATGGGTGTTGCTTTTTTCATGATACATCTTTTACAGTAAACTCTGTTCAATTTTCATATATAACCAGACTTAACCTTTAGTTTACCAAGTGGATTTTTGTTTAATGAAGTTTTCAGCTAATACGTATTCTATATGTACAAGTTTATAAGACCATGGTTACTTTATAATATTATTTTTTTTTATTCAGATTGCGAGAGGTTATCGAGACTGAAGTTGAAGAGTATAACTCTTATAAGAAGAAACATCGACAAGAGCATCAGACCATACTCTAGACTTGATCTTCGCCATTCTTAAGCCGCTACTGAAATGAATGACTCAAGTAAAGCTATGCTAGCTCAAGCATGCATTCTTTGTCTTATAAAGAAGATTGATTATAGTGTTAAAATAATAAACTAATAGGAAAACAAATCAAGTGAGTACCATCATCCTACTCATTTTGTAGTTATCCTATTTAAATTTTGAGATGTTCAAATATTTAACTTTGAAATTTTAACGGATGACAATAAGATGGTAGGCAAACGAGCAACAAGCTGTATTTCAAATATTAGTTTTTGTGCTATTATTTCGGGAATACATGTATGTAGAATTTAAATTTTTAATTGTTTATATCTTTATAGATTTTATTTAGTGTAGTGAGAAGCTTCTCAAGGATTGTTGATGAAGAGAATATAACACAACAAGGTCCCGGTTCCATTATAAACTCAGTAAATAGCTTTTATTTATTTTTTTATTTATTTTTTTTTTATTTATTTAAAAGATTAGCTGATTTGGATGTGTTTAGCTATTCACATCAACCTGGTAAAAATTTGAGGTCAAAAGTTTTTGTGTCATGTCCTGCAATTAAAATTAAACGTGTCATGATGCCTCAAATTGTAGTTAGTATAACCAACATCCAAGTAAAATTAGAATTTGTTATTTAGAACCATAAATTTGAGGAACGAAAATTTTCATAGTTTGTAGCATTAGTGAAACACAATGAATGCACTGGTATAATTATGTACAGTATTACCATATGTAGTTACCTTAAAACTTACAATATTTATAGTATTACTACATAATTAAAAATTTATGTAAAACCCCGCGCGTGCATGGGTAAAACATCAAAAGTTTACGAAAATTCTGACAACACATACTCAAGCTATCTTAATCGTATATCTTGGTTTAGAAAACTTCGTGTAAAAACTTATTAAAGTAAAACACTATATAACCACTAACTACGTCATAAACAAAATAAAAACCCGAAATTAAAAATAATAATTTATTTAAAAGATTATAAACAACCCCGCGCGTGCGCGGGTATTATATCTAGTTACAATTACAACATGTTTATTTATTCAAATTAAAATTCCTTTGACAAATTACAATTCACTTTAAAAGATACTGCGAACCAAACGCACCCCAAAGAGTTGTCTAGAGATGATTAATTTTACGTGACTATTCATGAAAAGTACTTTATTAGTGAATGGAATTTTTGGTTTAGTGCAACATGATGATAATTTACACACTTTTCAGGGTACTTTCATGCTTCACCTGCAAAAGCGCGTAAAATTTAAAACGAATACAAACGGCCATAACTATGAAACTACTTTCATGTTTCGTTGGTAGTTACTACAATATTACTCACTTTTTAAAAGAAAGACTTCACACGTTGACAATATAGAAACATCTATAAAACACAAGTACACTACCCATGTTCAGATATTCAAATTTCCTCAAGTTCAAACTTAAAAACCACCAACGTATATTTAATATTTTCTTTAATTTGCTCAGTGTGGATTAGTGCAGATCAATGGAGCAACAAGCTAGTGTGCAGTTACCAACAATCGTTGAGCAGAGTCCTGAAGACCACCCTCAACAAGACCATGTCATCGTAGAACTTCCGCCACTTCCTCCACTTCCTCGCGCAGGACCTAATCTACCATGTTTAGATCTACTAAATGAAGGTCACTTTTATATTTAAATTAACATTTATGATTGTTTTGGTATTTGCATTTCTAAACTTCCTCGGTCTCAAAATAATTGTACACCAACGAAAAAAACACACGGTTTAAGAAAAAATATCATCTTTACAGTTGTTTTTTTTTTCAAAATGACATTTTTACAATTAACTAATTAATTTATAACTTAGTTTGTAATAATAAAGTCAAGAGAGAGTAATATGTTAAACTTGATGTAAATTTCCTATTTATTTGGAGGTGGCAATTAATTTGAGACAACCAAAAAAAGTAAATGTAAAATAAAATTGGGACTAAGGGAGTATAAAATAATCATTTACATAAGCAGCAAGACCTTTGTATCAGTGGTACAGGAGTGTGTTTATTAACAAAAAGGTTGCGGGCTTAAATCTTGCGAGATACATCTGTGATATGTGTTAGTGTAGTGCATGTGCATACATTGATGTTTAGAAAAATCATTTACTATAACAAAAACTCCTATAAACTCATATTTCCATGTATACTAGTTGCGCGCATAACATCGATAATGTATAGTTTTGAAAAAATTCGGTTGCTTTGATCTTGTGTGTGTTCTATTTTTTGTGGGCGATGATAGAATTGTATATAACTTTGGCGAACTTAATTATTTAAATTATTGCAAAAATATTAGTATATATTTAGTTCATAAATTTAGTCTCGGCAATTTAATCCAAGTTAAATGTAAGTCTCTCTCTCTCTCTCTCTCTCTCTCTCTCTTTTTTTTTTTTTTATTTTATTTTATTTTTTTTATTTTTTTATGTAAACTTATACGTATTTAGTTTTAACTAATGAAAGTTAGGGTTTACAAGAAAAATAAAAAGTAAAACAAAATCGTGGATATGTTATGGCTTGTGTTAATAGGAAGGGTGTTTTTGAGGTGTACGTGATACGGTCGTGTTACATAAAAATTGTTGACAATTATGGCTTAATACACAATATTATTAGTTTCAATTCATGATTTGCAAAATCGAACCGAAAAGCAGTTGCACAATTCGATTTTTGACTAAAACTGAACCAAAAACCAAATAATGTTTTTTCAATTCGATTTCAGTTTAATTTGGCCTACAATTTGCAAATTATTCTGAAGCCGGGGAAAGCATACTTCAACTAATCCCTGAATGAATAAAGTACCAACTTTGCCTTGAACTTAATTTTGAAGGTAACAGAGAAATGTACATAGAATTTGGCATCCCCCTTTATGAAGCATCCATTAATGCTGACTGGAAAGCAGCTAAAGAAATCCTCGAAAGGAAACCAGATTTAATACGGTCTAGTATCACTGAAAATGGCGAAACAGCACTTCACGTGGCAGCATCAGCAAAAAGAACCAAACGGGTTGCAGAATTCGTCCAAAATCTGGTGAATATGATGGGAATGGCGGACTTGGAACTTCAAAACAAAAGTTACAACACTGCCCTTTGTTTAGCAGCCGCCGCTGGTAATTTGGAAATGGTTGATATTATGGTGAAAAAGAACAAGGCCTTGCTAAGCATTCCTGGTAGTCAAGGAATGATGCCACTTTATATGGCTTCCTTATTTGGAGAGCACGATGTGGTGAAGTATCTCTTTGAAAAATCCAAAGGATTGCGTGATGATGGTTGGAATGCCACGAATCGTGCTTGGCTTCTTCAGAAATGTGTTGAGGGTGATATGTTTGGTAAGCATTTTAGCATGTTACATTGCATGTATACTTTTTTTGTTGCCATAGCTTTTTCCTCACAAAGCGATTATCAAATATTTTTCAGATATTGCGCTAAAGATAGTGAAAGATCACCCAGAACTTGCTAGTGATGGGGATGTACTCAGAATATTGGCCAAAAAGCCTGATGCATTTGTTAAAAAATCTTCAAATATCCTATGGAAAACCGTCAATTGGGGTAACCATTTGTTTAATATATATTCTTTAGCTTTATCACAAAGAGGTTTTAAGTCTAATACCCTTAATATAGATACGTATTATAGTCAAAATTGTAACCTGACATTCTTGCGGTTTTTTCAAATATCTTCAAATATCCTATGGAAAACCGTCAATACGGGTTCAGAAAAAAGAATACTCCTCCTCTCCCTGACATTCTAAATATTGAAATCAAAATAATTTCTCAAATGTATTACAAAACGTCATGGATTATTCTTTACCTTAAGCTCTATTTTTTATTTTTTTCAGCTTCATTTGTTTCTTGCAGTTTTTTCATTCGTTTATCCAAAGGAAGGACATCCCAAAAAGGATACTCAAGCATTGGAATTGCTAAGAATCATATGGAAAGATATTGCAAAAAAGCCGAAGAAGGAAATTGATGACATGATCAGAGGGCCGGCTGACGTGATCAAGAAAGATGACAGGTTGCCTTATGGAAAGGATGAACAACAACTGCATCTACTAAAACTTATTGCTGATCATGTTATTAAAATCCCTACTGAAATCCAGAAGATAAGCAGAGGGCCTACTGCAAATATATCAATAACATCGTCGATGACATCTGCAAAGAAAACATATTCTTTGCGTACACTCTTTATTGCTGCAGAAACGGGAAATACTAAATTCATAGTTGAGCTCATCCGTCAATATCCTGATCTGATATGGAAGGTCAACGACAATAATCAATCTATATTTCACATTGCTGTCAAACATCGCCATGAGGGTATCTACAACCTATTGTACGAGATAGGCTCAATGAAGGATTTAATAACTCCTCTACGAGATGAAAATGACAACAACATGTTGCATTTAGTTGGTAAGAGTGCAAAGAGAAAGCGACTTCAAGATGTGTCAGGAGTTGCTTTTCAAATGCAACGTGAACTATTATGGTTCAAGGTACATATCCCTCATTTCCTCTCCAAGCGTCCATAATTCTCTCATTATATATCATTAATCTTTCTTTTTGGCTTTGCATTGCTTTTTTTATATTTGGGCACGAATGTTTGCATCAGCAAAAAGTATGTTATGAAGACTCGAAATCTGTTGTGATGTGTAGGAAGTTGAGTCTATGATCCCACCATCTTATAGAGAACGTAAGAACAAAGATGGTCTAACACCATATGAGTTATTCACTAAAGAGCATAGAGAACTAGTTGAAAAAGGTGAGGAATGGATGAAAGGAACAGCTAGTCAATGTATGGTGGTTGCCGCACTTATTGCCACCGTAGTGTTTGCTGCAGCTTTTACTGTTCCGGGCGGTTACAACCAAACCAATGGTATCCCTATCTTCAAATCTAAAGTAACATTTTTGGTTTTTGTAGTGGCCGACGCCATTTCTCTTTTCTCATCAGCAGCTTCAATCCTGATGTTCTTATCTATCCTTACGTCCCGTTATGCTGAACGTGATTTCTTGAAATCATTACCGAAAAAGTTGACGTTAGGTCTAGCAACTCTTTTTCTATCTATTACAACCATGACAATCGCGTTTAGTGTCAGCTTTTTTGTTCTTTACTATAACCATTTGAGATGGGTGCCAATCCTTATCAGCTTGTTTGGTGTGGTGCCAGTCTTCCTATTTGTTTGGCTGATATGTCCTCTCTTAGCAGATGTATATCGCTCAACATATGGTTCTACATACCTCTTTAGGCCCAAGAAACATGTTCTTTACTACGAAAACCATAAGTACAAATCATTCTTCATGCGTCTCTTTTCAAGATGTACCTGATTTTTATAACTTGTTCTTCGATGACTCTGTAGTGTCTTGTAATAAAGTGGTGTTTGGATACACAAGTACTACAGTTTACATATTTGTTTAGGGATCAGGTGTAGTTTATTAAAATTTGATTCAGTAACCATGTATTACATCTATCATCCTAGTTGCAGATCGTTTTGTAATCGTGTTTTAGTCTACTTTGTAATCTTTTCTAGTGTAATATTTTGTTACAATATAGTTTTTTGCATTATCCACAATTTGTTGTTATCAGAGGTACGCAGCAACAGAAAGACAAATCACAGCAAACAGAAAATAACAAAGCTGCCAGGAACACGCAAACTTTTATTGAAGAAATCTAACTCAAAACTTCAATTGATACTCAGGTAAATCCCTACCCTTCATGGTATATATAGACTAACCAATACATGTTAGACTATAACTAGGATTGCACTTTACTTAACCTAATAACCTGGAAGATAATTACTTGCACGTCAAGTAAAACTTGTTGGACTAGGACTCCAACTATTCAGAAACCTGATCCACGCTGCAGTAGCCATAATCAGACTTCATCAGGAATTCATCAACAATCACCCCCTGAATTTATGAGTCGAAGAGGGCAACTCTTGCACACCAAGTAGCGACCTCATCTCCTTGAACCTTATGCGCCCCAAGGCCTTCGTTAACGGATCTGCTCTTTGTTCTTCACCTGATACATGCTCTACTATTACCTGCTCGTTCTCAGTCACTTCCGCCAATAACTCCCTTAGCCAAATTGCTTGACACGCAGCTGCAGTGGCTGCCATGAACTCAGCTTCACACGAAGATAATGCCACGGTAGCTTGCTTTTGTGAGCACCATGTAATAGGTGATGTACCAAGGTAGAAAACATGTCCAGTAGTGCTTCGTCCATCATCAACATCAACATTATGACCGCTATATCCCACCAGTCTCATGTCATTACTACGATTGTATTTAATACCAAACGAAGTCGTACCTTTAAGATAACGTAGGATTAGCTTGATAGCACGAGCATGTGATTCTCTTGGACTTTGCACATACCGACTAACCACTCCAACCGAGTAAGTCAAATCTGGACGAGTGTGCAAAAGGTAACGCAAGCAACCCACCACTTTTTGATACTGGGTAGCTTCAACTTCTAGTTCATCTTTTGCTTTTGACAACTTGAGTCCCGGTTCCATAGGATATAAAGCTGCATTGCAATCTTCCATACCAGCTTCTTTCAAGATCTTCCTTGCATATCTCTCTTGTTTGATCTCCACGTAATCTTTTTCTTGTGAGACTTCGATACCTAAGTAATAAGTTAACTCACCAAGATCCAGCATTTCAAATTGAGACACCATTCTCCTTTTGAACTTGTTTATGAGGTCTAAGCTCGTTCCAGTCACGAATAAATCATCCTCATATACCGCGACGATGATACATTCTCCATTGGAAACCTTTCTATAGACCGCCTTTTCGTGCATGCATTGTAGAAAACCCATCTCTTTTAAAGAAATATCGAGCTCCTTTAGATCACCATTTAGAAGAGCCATTTTCATATCCAAGTGATGAATCCTCCATCCTTTCCCGGCTGCGAAAGCAATCAAAAGTCGTATAGTCTCGAGTCGAGCTACCGGTGTGAAGACTTCATCACATTCATCACGAACTGATTCATTTTCATCATCTACTGTAGCATGAACAGTAATTGGTACTGTAGCGTGAACAGTAACAAGGTTGTGAACAGTAGCTTCTGGGCTGTGAACAGTCATTCGTGGACTGCTATTGTGACCCATTAAGTGTTGTTATTTTCCAGCAACTTCCAAGTCTGAATCCTCATTAGTTCTTTTGTCCCATAACACTTTAAACGTACCATGTTCTTTTCCTGATTGGCATGTATTTTCTTTACCGACTTTTAGCTGAGCCTTATAAAGACGATTTGCACTTCGCGGAACCTTTATAAGTAGACTTCCACAACTATCTCGCATGGTTAAGAAATCACCTCGGATACAAATATCATAACCGGATATTGTCGCTTGTCCGAGACTTATCACATTATTTCGAAGAGCAGGAATATAATAGACATCTTTCAACAATTTTTGTTCTCCATTCTTACCTTGGAACAAAATCGAGCCTTTTCCCTTTATGCTCACACATGAACCATCTCCGAACCTAACACGTCCAATAATATTTTCATTTAATTCAGAAAAGTAAGAGTAATTACCTGTCATGTGATTACTTGCACCATTGTCAAAATACCATACATCGTCTTCATCGGTATTTTGCTCGCACTTTGGTGGAGTGTACTTTTCTTCATTTACGAAAATCGTTTCTTGAACTAGGTTCATCATAAAGAACGTACCTTCCTCATGATACACATCTTTCTCTTGCGTCTCATTAAGGTTAACTTCATGGTTTCGGTTTCGTTCAGGGCATCTTGAAGCAAAGTGTCCATACTCATCACAACGGTAACACTGTATATGTGAGAGATCACGTTTCTCATGTTGCTTACCCTTTTGTTCATTATCATCATGGTTTTTCGAGGAGTCACGTTGACCTTGGTTTTGATTGTTGTCACGTCCACTACCTTGACCATGACCACGACCACAGCCTCGAGAGTATGAACCACGTCCTCTTCCTCCACTTGAGTCATTATTCCTTTTCGAATTTTCAGTCCTAGCATAAAGCAAATTCTTTTGAGCATCGTTTGCTTTATCTTCTTCCTTGACTCTTTCTTCGTATGCTTTCAATCGTCCAACCACATCCTCAAACCCCGTTGTTTTAAGGTCTAAAACTTGTTCTAAGGCTGCCACGATATGGATAAACCGTCTAGGAAGACTTGTGAGAAACTTCTTTACCAGCTTGTGTTCCGACATGACTTCTCCAAGCGTGGATGACTTAGAAGCGATACCGGATAACTTTGCAGCATATTCGTCTATGGTACCGTTATCTGACATCTTCAGATTCTCGAACTACGTAATTAGGGTTTGAAGCCTCGCTTCCTTCACACGATCAGCCACTAGGTTACGGGTTTTTATTGCATCCCACATCTCCTTCCCGGTTTTCAAATTCCCGATTTGCAAAATCAAATCTTCTGGGATCGATTGAAACAATAAGCCTTTAACTGTATTGTTTTTCTTGGTATCGTCTGAGCCCGGATCTACCACATCCCATACTTCATGGATTCCAAGAAGAACTTCTATATGCATCCTCCATATGGTATAGTTTGTTGACGTTAACAACGGACACTAAAACGTCAAAGTGGTATCCTTAACAGGCGGTTGTGAGCTTTCTCCCACCACCATCCTTCTTCTAGTTCTTGATCGTGTATACGTTTGTAACGGTGAACTTTCCAGCCCTTATATCACGGCTAGAATTAGTTTAAAACAGTGAGACAATCAACAGTTTTAAAGACTGCTTCCAACTTACTGTCTAAGAAAAAAGTGCTGTAATAATCTGTTATGATTGGGTTGTGATTAAAGTGGGCTTCAATCACAGTGGGCTTCAATTCACGACTAACCAACATGTTCACAGGTTTAAGTCGTTTGTTTTTAAGGTTTCTGTAACCCTAAATCGTTGATACTCTGGTCACAGCTCTTCACGTCTAACCACAGGATCACAGGTTAGGAACGTTCTTCTTTCAGGTATTGTAACACTTAAACGTGGATACAAATCACCAGGAACTTCTTCACAAGCTCTGATACCAATTGTTGTTATCAGAGGTACGCAGCAACAGAAACACAAATCACAGCAAACAGAAAATAACAAAGCTGCCAGGAACACGCAAACTTTTATTGAAGAAATCTAACTCAAAACTTCAATTGATACTCAGGTAAATCCCTACCCTTCATGGTATATATAGACTAACTAATACATGTTAGACTATAACTAGGATTGCACTTTACTTAACCTAATAACTATCTAATAACCTGGAAGATAATTACTTGCACGTCAAGTAAAACTTGTTGGACTAGGATTCCAACTATTCAGAAACTTGATCCACGCTGCAGTAGCCATAATCAGACTTCATCAGGAATTCATCAACACAATTCCACATGGTTTGTGATTTCTTTTTGAGGACTTAACCTCTCATTCTTTCTGTATATATTCTTTTGCTTGTTTAGGTTCATCAGTTGTTATAAAGACGTTGATCAACACTAGCATTACTTGCAAAACTGTTTGTGTTAGACTTCTCATATTAAACTGTGTTGTTAAAAATAGTATGATAACAAAAAATTTGAAGAGGTTGTGTGACATCGGGAATTTCATAAGACACGATAAATTGCGACAGGAAATTGAGGATTACTATCCACCATGGAAAACTCTTTGGATCCTCTTAAGGATTTTCTCTTTTAATTTGGCTTTAGCTTCCTATAATTGAATTGCCTCAGAAAGTCTAACATTCTCCAAAGTATTCAACTTATGATTAATCCCACCTTTATGAAGAACATTGATCTAATCAAGTGACTCATTAATTGTTGTCTTTCAAGCTTTTCCTTCAACAATTGTATCTAAGATAAAGTCGTTTGTCACCTAGGATGAAGGAACATAATCTAGGATGAGAAGACAATCTTCCTTTTCTAATTCTTCAACGGGTAGAATAATCAATTAAGCAAGACATTAAAAACTTTTCAAGTTCAAATAGTATCATCGATATTATACTTTTACAAATTAATCACCCTGTTGCGTTCAAAACACATTAATTTATTAAAGTCTAAGATCTAACTTAACCTAGTCACCCCGCGATTGATCACGAAGACAGTGCTAGATTAAAAGGTAAGTAACAGCTACAATTGTTGAACCAAAATGTTCGGCCTCTTGTAGCAGCATGTGACAATCAAACTGAATTCAAGGAATTGTTACCAAGATAAAATGAATACCTTATTAACATTACAAGGTTCCGTAACAACATCACAATGCCAAACCGGGCAACATCAAAACTCGACTTGAACACACAATACTCGAAACCAAAGGAAACAACACTAAAGCATCAACGTCATCATCATTCCTCTTCTTCAAATATGTCAAACATGTAACAAATGGAGCCGTACGGGAAGAAGTTCCACGTCCTTTAAATTACTTTCGGCACTCCATAAGTTACTCGAGTCTCCAAGCCTAAGCACCCAGGATTAATACAGTTCTACACATGTAATCGTTGAGTAGCGGTTAATTAAGTTTCCCAGATCAGGGTAAAGATAATCAATGAGTACCGGATATTCATTTGAAATCGTGTTATCACTTTCCAATAGAAACTATTTGACCCTATGCCTGGGTTACACGAATATCTCTATTGGATAAGACCAAGTGAAGTTCTTGTTTTAGGCACAAATCAAGAACCAAATCATATTCAAGTGTTTAGGGTTTGTGTTGTATCGTCTATCCATGCAGATGTGATATAACCTCTATTTATAATAGAGAATACTCAAACCATAGCCCATGAATTATGTATAATTAATGGCCCATTAATTATACCATAATAGTAGGATTCAGTAGCAGCAGGATCAAAGCTACCAGCAGGAACAATCTTATACTAGCAGCAGGAACTGGTAATGTTAACACTAGCAGTAGGGGGAGAGTATTGTTATTATTATTGTTGTTGTTTTGGGTGTTTAGATTAGTTTAGGATGTGTTTGGATCGGATTTGGTTGAGCCGAGATGGGGTATGGCTCGTTTTGGTTTCGGTTTGATTTCGGATTTGATTTGGTTTGACTTGGGTTGATTTGAGTATTGGTTGATATTGTTGTGGTGATTATTTTTGGGCATTGGTTATTAGTCTCGGGATATATTTTTATAGAAACGGTAACTAATAATAAAACAGTTAATAATAAATATGAAACCTAAAATAAATTGTTATAGTTTTGTGGACTTGTTATCAGACATGATTCCGTATTATGACATTGTGAGCTTGAATTGGACGTATTGGGTTTACGGCCTTGGTTATTTGGATGTTATGGACCCTTTGGTACACGAGACGGTAGGGTACGTTAGGCCCATAAAGATCTTAACGTACCTGGAACCCGAACAAACACGAAATGGTCGATAAAACCTAAACAACTAATGGACTACGCGAATGATATATCCAATCATATTTACTTATATATATATATATATATATATATATATATATATATATATATATATATATATATATATATATATATATATATATATATATATATATTAATATTGTTTAAAAATAAAGAGTCGTTGACTCGGGAAATGTTATATAAACGGGCAGGTCATGACGAAATTTTATAAAATTCTTTATAAACTTAAATTATTTTACCAAACATTATTATTATTTCAAAACCTTTTATTTCAACATTATTTTGGGGAAAACGGGTAAAATCCGAGACTTATTGTTACGTATTATTTATTTATTTCATTTGAGTGAGTTTTCCACATTCTTTATTTCTTTTCTTTTCATTTCTTTTCGACGACTTTCTTCGAGGAGTTCTTTCGTCTTTCTTGTGCATTTGGTTGATTCGCCGACTTATTTTTTTTCTAAACTTTCTTGTCTCCCACACGAGACTTTACGAAATCTATTTCTTTCAATTGCCATTGTATTTATAAAACTTTTACTCAAGCATTGTTTATTGAGATATTCGAGTATAGTTCTAAGTTATGCCATTTATATTGATTAGGTTGTGCTGAAGTTCATTTGCTGTGACACATTATTTGATTGGTTACTATATCTCGTTTCCTGCTGCTATTGTTAAGGTGTGATTCATAGCCCCGCTTTTTATATTTTAATTGTTTATAAACCCTTGGGGTGAGACACATGCTTTAAATGGTTTCTGAGCACAAGTATTTTTGGTATGCTTTTCCTGAATGATATATATATATTTCCTGACGATGTGCTAAGTAGCTTGTCTTACCGGAAATACCCTCAGATCATGAGCCATTAATCACTTGCGAGTGAACGCGAACTTAGTTTATAGGCCTATAGGATTGACCATCCCATTCGTAGTTGTCAAGGGCTTGACATGCGGGTGTACTACTTTCGATTTTGCTGGGTATTGGCAAGTACCCGGCCTCGGGGGCACTTATATTATGAAATTCCGCGGTTATTGTTTATGTTAGTACAAAGTTACTGACGATTGGTTTGGTTAACGTTTGTGTGTCATGAGCTTAGTATCATCAACCGTATGTATGCATTGGGATGCCTCTACATATTGGGTGTTACCTTGATTACCCTGGTATTAGCATTTGTTGCTTATATCATATGATTAAAACCCCTGTGCTCAACTTATTATTTTAAACCTATGGATTACACTCAACCTTTGTGTTGACTTTTAAGCATGTGTTTCTCAAGTACTACTACTAATTAATTTTGGAGCTTTATGATATGGGCTTGGTGGAGTGGCAAGGTCGATGGAGTCTTTCTGTCAAGGCAGCTTTATTTCCTTTACTATCTTTACTTTCATATCATTCGTAAAACCTTGGTGTGTCTTACTTATTTCCGTTGCTAAACTTTGTTAAATGTTTTCCGCTGCTAAACTTTGTAAACTTTCCGCTGCAAACTTTATTTTATTATTTCCGCTGCTACTTTGATTTGAGAGTCCTTGTACTCTAAATGGTTTATAATTCGAATGATATGTTTTGCAACATTTATAAACGTCCCGTGTTGTGGTCGTTAGTTATAAATGTGCTTGGTTTCTATTTGCGTAGTGCCCCCAACATGTTAGCTGCCGTATTTTGATTTGGGGGTGCTACAGAATGGTATCAGAGCACCGTTTATAGAGAACGAGCTCGCACTCGACTATAAACTTTTTCCTGGAGTCAAAATGTTTTGAGACAGAAAGCCGACAGCCCTCCGTGCCACTTCGCGCCCTGATATTCTTTTAAACCTTACCTATATATACATGTTTTATATTGAGATTGGTTTGGACTTTTCCACTATCATGCTTTGGCTTATAAAATGGTTTTATGTGAAAATTTGGCTAGTGTTTTTATGTTTCCTTATACTCTTGTAGAGTATCATGTCTGTCCCAGTTCCCCGTGATCAGGTTCCAGTCCCTCCCGTTGTTGACCCATTGCCTTTAGGAGATGATGTTGAGTTGGATGTTGATGTTGGTTTAGATGATGAGGTAGATTTAGGGGATGATGATGATATTGAGGATGATGGAGATAAGGAGATGGATGACTATAATGATGGCGAGGAGGATAGTGATGAGGAGTTTATGGAGGAGGACCAGGATGTTCCCCCGCAGCCTTCGCCGGTTGTGTCGGATGTGACTTATGAGTCGGATACGTCTGAGGCATTAGGATACGAGCTTGAGGCTGAGGTTACTTCTACGCACGAGATTGGTGAGTCATCGGCAGCAGCCCGTGTTACTCCGTCAGAGCTTAGAGCTGCTATGAGTCGTTTGAGACAGGATGTAGAGTGGTGTAGGAATAGTCATAAGAGTATCACTAGGCGTATGAGTGATAGGCAGTATGAGATTGCAGGATTGAGGAGAGAGGTTCAGGATGATAGGAGAGCTGCAGGAGAGATGTATATGGAGCTTCAAAGGCAAGTGGAGAGGTTGAGTTTGTTGGAGCGGATGAGTATTGCATTTCAGGAGCGTATGGATTCGCTAGATAGGAAGATGGTTGAGTTGGAGAAGATGGTTGATAAGTTGACCATGAAGGAGGTGTTCTTGGACATTGATAGTCGACACTATCGTACTAGTATCAGCGAGTTATGGAGTGAGTTGCATGAGATGCAGAGACACGCCTATGCAGAGAGGATGACCCGCCTTAGGTCTTATGACAGCATTGATGTGATGGCTATGTATGGAGATCGTTTAGGAGATCAGTGATTGGATCATTTATAGTAGTTAGTATCTTAATGGTAGTTTACCTAGTATATGCTAAACCGAATTCTTCAGTTGGTAGATTTTATTCGAAACTTGTACTTGTTTTGCATATCTTGTAAAACCAATGTCAAGTATGAAATCTATGATGTATTATGGTGATGTACTATTTTGAAGCTGAATGCTTACTATATCATGGTCTTGATGCATGATATGTATGAATTAGGGTTAATGTACCATGAAATACCTTGAGAAAGGATGTCACACATTCCTAGCACACGTGGCTAAGAAGGAGTCGGGAGAGAAGCGACTCGAGGATGTTCCTGTAGTGCGTGAGTTTCCTGAAGTATTTCCTGAAGATTTTCCGGGACTTCCGCCATCCCAACAAGTGGATTTTCGTATCGACTTAGTTCCAGGAGCTGCACCTGTTGCGCGTGCACCATATCGTTTAGCGCCATCGGAAATGGAGGAGTTATCTAAGCAATTGCAAGAGCTGTTGGATAAAGGATTTATTCAACCGAGTTCTTCACCCTGGGGAGCTCCAGTGTTATTCGTGAAGAAGAAGGATGGAATGTTTAGGATGTGTATCGACTACCGAAGATTGAATAAGTTAACCGTGAAGAACCGCTACCCGTTACCGAGGATTGATGATTTGTTTGATCAGTTGCAAGGATCGAGTTACTATTCTAAGATTGACTTGAGGTCTGGTTATCACCAACTTAGGGTTCGGGAAGAGGACATTCCCAAGACGGCATTTAGGACCCGTTATGGTCATTATGAGTTTCAAGTTATGCCTTTTGGTTTGACCAATGCGCCTGCAGTGTTCATGGACCTCATGAACCGAGTGTGCAAGCCTTATCTAGATAAGTTCGTGATAGTCTTTATCGATGATATTTTGATCTACTCAAAGAGCAAAGAAGAGCACAAACAGCATTTGGCTACGATTCTTAAGTTGCTCAAGGACGAGCAGTTGTACGCAAAGTTCTCTAAGTGTGAGTTTTGGATTCGGAAGGTCCAATTCTTGGGTCATGTAATTGATAGTGAAGGATTACATGTGGATCCCGTTAAGATTGAGGCGATTAAGAAATGGGCAACGCCGGTTAACGCCACAGAAATTCGTCAATTTCTAGGATTGGCTGGGTATTATAGGAGATTCATCGAGGGATTCTGATGAGGCGAAAAATGATCCGTTTTTAGGGGGTCATTTAAGCCCAAATCCGACTTTATTTGATCAAATATTGCCCTAAATCGTTACTTTTGTGATTTTAGGTACTTGGAGAGTGAATTCTGGAAAAGAAGCTATTTTGGACGTTTTTGGAGCATAAAAATGAAGAAAATGGCAAAGTCTCTATTTTCCATGCTGAGAACAGTGCATGACGGCGTCAAGACTTAACTCCTGACGGCGTCAAACCACAAGAATAAAAATCCGTAGTTCATGAAGGCGTCAAAAGTTTGCATGACGGCGTCAAAGTACCAAGAATAAAATACCGTGGTTGATGACGGCGTCACATAGGCCGTCAGATGTAGATCAAGGCCGTCCGAGGAAGTATTTGGCGGCGAGATGACGGCGTCACACCATTGCTCTTGACGCCGTCACCTCGGTTTTCCTATATATAGTTTTCTAGTTTTTACATTAAAAAAAGAGGAGGAGAAGTTTTGGTGAAACCCTAAGACGAATTTGGTGGAACTTTTACAGGTTTTTCAAGGGTTCCAAACCCTTGATACCTTGCATTTTAATTGAGATAAGTGTTCTTCTAATTCAATCAATATGTCTATGTGTTGGTTGTCTATATCTTGTTCTTGTCTCAATTCCATTATGCTAGGCTAGATCTCTTTTGTGTTTGCTTAGATCTAATGAAACCTAGATATTGATTATGTGTTGATTACTTGTTTATTCTTGTCTTGGATGAATGATTTTATATGTTAGGCTTAAGAAAACTGGCAGATCTCCAAATGGTAACATGCTTGAACGTCTTAAGAAACATGAACCGAGGCGTACTAGGTCTTTATTGGTTGTATTTAATGCATGAGCCACTGTTTACAATCCCTATAGTTGTGCTGGGTCATGGTGTAGGAGGAGATAAGAGCTCATAGAATTGGGGAGTTATGTATGCCACCCCATGAATGGTATTAAGGAATACAATCCGTCATCCATACAATTATAACAAGTAATTAACGTGTAAAAGATATCTAGGGAGTAGTGAAGTCTAAGTAAACACAATTTCTCCAATTACTGCTCACAACTTTGTAATAATTAGTTTATTTTCATTTTTATTATTTTATTTTGATTGCATCTTAGTTTTGGGTTAGTTGAATAGCAACTAATTCCGCCCACTCTTTCAAAACCCGAGATTTTAATTGCTTTCTAAAAAATATAAAAATACAAAAATAATCATCCCTCACCTTTAGCACTATTAATTAGGTTTTCTAATCCTAGCGACACTATTCCTAAGCTGAACGATCAATCCCCCGGTACTTGTCACTATACTATACTACAACGATCAGGTACACTGCCTGGTGGGGGTTGTAAGCTTCTCGAGATCCCTCGAGAGGTAAAGCAAGGTGCGATTCCCACGCATCAAGTTTTTGGCGCCGTTGCCAGGGAATAGTTATTGTCTAGGTTAGAACTTCTTTTTATTAGGTCTACTTGCTAGATTCCTTTCTAGTAAGATTTTATTTTTATTTTTAGGTTTTCTTTAGTCTATCTCATTTCTTCGTGTCTTTGTTCGTAATCTTTACCATCCGACATCATGGAAGGTGGTAACATCTTTGAACCCGTCATCCCACCACAACAAAACCCACCATTAGAACCCCTTAGGCCCCGAACCTTAGGAGAGTATTCCCGACCTAGCCATCAAGGCTACCGAAACACAATTGAGCTCACCGGAGCCAATGTGACCCCCTTGCGATCCGACACCATCCGGTTGGTGCAAAGCGGATGTGCATTCCATGGACTTCGTTCCGAAGATCCAAACCAACATCTTAAGGACTTTCTCAAAATCATAGATTCCATAGACCCAGATGTTGAAACTAGAGAGACTACCCGTTTATGCCTATTCCAATTCTCTCTAAGGGATCAAGCTAATCAATGGCTTGAGCGGTTACCCGCGGGATCCACCACCACATGGGACAATCTCGCCAATCGCTTCCTTACCCAATTCTTTCCGCCGGAAAAGACTGCAATGCTTAGAAGGGAGATTTTGTGGTTTGAGCAACAGCGGGGTGAAACTTTCTACGAAGCTTGGGCCCGTTTTAAGGATCTCCTCCACAAGCTCCCTCATCATGGCATAAACCTTTGGTTATTAGACCAGATTTTTTACGACCATGTTGACTATCACACTAAGCGCACCATCGACAGGGCCGCGGGAGGTAAACTGCGTGATAAGAACGCCGAGGAGTCTTGGGCAATTATCGAGGAGCTCGCCACTGACAATCAGGAATTGTGGGAGTTTAAACATACGATAGAAGCGGCCATCAATGCAGTCTCGACATCTGGAGGAACCACCGAAGTACCCGATGAACTCCTATGCAAACTTGAGGCAAAGGTTGACTGTTTTGAGGAAAGGCAAAGGCGACCTTTGAGTCCTAGACGGGCTACTGTCAATTCTGTCTCAAAAACAACTACGGCACCATTATCTGAATCACCCTCTAGGGAAAACGCCGAGACTTTTTAGGACTATGCCCCACCTTGTTCCCCTCCCAAGGAACTTAGCTCGGAATTTGAGGCTAGGATGAGAGAATATATGGCAACTCACTCTGATCGGCTTGCTAGATTCGAAGAAGCAGTTTATAAGCAAAAAGAGGAGATGCAGGAGAAAATGAATGAGATGTTGAGTCTATTGGAAGAGTATGCCAATCAGAAAGCCCCTGAACGAATTCTGCTAAGGAAAGAAAGCGCCACCCCCACCACCCAATTTGTTAACTCCATCATCATTGTCCATAAAGATAACGAGAAGGTCGAAACTCCTGCTAAACAGACCTTAGAAAAACCACCAGAGTCCCAACCTTTGAGTTATTACCTGAAGCATGATATAAACAAAAACACCATAACAAATTGGATTAAGGGTGATGGGCGTAACCAATCCTCTGGACAGGTTCCTGAGAAAGAGGAGGAGAAGGAAGATGAGTATGATACGCTTCCTGGAGGATCAGTATTCGAAAAACTAGTGGTACAAAAGGTAGCTACTAAGCAGGTAGCATGTGGGAACTTTGAAATACCAACGAGCATCGGGGACTTGAAACATCTTAGTGCTTTCGCAGACCAAGGATCGGAAGTAAACCTTATGCCCCTAACTATTTACATCCAACTAACGTCAAAAATGCCAGCACCTACTCGTGTTAGGCTATCTCTCGTTGGGCACTCGTATATATATCCCTTAGGGATCGCAGAAGATGTATTAGTTAATGTCGCAGGATTCATGTACCCCGTTGATTTTATGATCATCGATGATAAAGGGGATGGATGCATGCCAATAATCCTTGGATCACCATTCCTTACCACCGCTAGGGCCGTCATTAAGTATGAAGGTCGGAAGATTGAGCTTAAATCTGGAAAAAGAAAGATTAGCTTCCCCATGACCCCGCGAAGTGGGCATGAGAATTTGAGTTGGAGAATGATCAAAAACAACATTGGCACGACACCCATTCGTGTTCAGAATAAGATTCTTGCATGGGAGGCAAGAATCAAAAGCTATAAGAAAGCTAAGGATGAAAGAAGAAAAAGCAATAAGGTTCCGATTGAACTCGAACATACTCGACATGAAAAAAATCATACACCATTTGAGGTAGGGAACTTGGTGCTATTGAGACACTTGGAAACAACAATACCACCCGATAAACCAAGTCCTTGGTGGTATGGGCCATTCACAATCGAAGGATTGAGCCAAGATGGGGTAGCTAACTTGAGAAACAAATTAGGTGGGAAGGTGATTGCGAGTACCGACAGATTGAGGCACTACCACCATAACAGTAATGATCGCAACTATATGGGGTATATCATTTCAAATGATGAAATCACGTAGTAACCCATGACTTTGAGTCTAGCTACAAGACTCGTAAATAAAGAAAAACGCTTCTTGGGAGGCAACCCATGTTTTGTGTGATTTTATTTGTTTGATTGTTATTTGCTTCCGTATGCATGTTTTATTTTTATTGTTGGTTGATCATGTTTCTCAATTGAAATGTGGAAATACTTTACTATGTTGTTTGGCCTAGTCTTAACTCCAACCTAAAAGTATTTTTGCAAAAGATAAGTGTAAGGGGAAACCCCAAATATGTTTTTAAGAAACAAACCAATCATGATTCTCCACAATATTAAATGGACATGTATATTCGTATTTGTTAGAGTCAAATGCTTGTATTGAGTCATAATGAAGTTTTGCAGGATTTTCCAGGAAGTAGGACCAAGTTTTTCCAGAAATTTTCCGGAAACTTAACATAAGAATTTCTGCAGGTCCATTCTGACGGCGTCAGAGTTTTACTCTTGACGGCGTCAGGAGTTAAAATCTGGAAATTTTACCGGTTTTGTTTTTCTAACGGAGTCTTATGGTTTTTGTGAATTATTAAGTTTTATAATCTCCAGGAAATCTGCAAACTTCATTTCACAAGCATTATATCTTACTTTGTTTTCTAGGATTTAGTAACTTATATAGGATGCCGCCGATTTTACGCAAGGTTGTCTTGTCTATGTTGTCAGGATTTACAGGTTATGTCGACAAGAAGATGATTTATATTCTGGAAGGGAAGCTTTGATTATTCATTTTCTTGGAGGAAGATTTAACCTGGCCAACCTATAATCCATACCAAGCGAATCAGGGGAGTATTTGATTTCATTCTCTTTACTTTTTCACTTTTACATTCTTTACTTGAACATTGGGGACAATGTTCATCTTAAGTGTAAGGGGAGGGTAAAAAGATGATACCTTACATATGCACTTTCGCTTGAGTTTGTTTTGTTTAATGGTAGATGTGTAATAAAACTATGAGAAATACTTGTTAGTGCAATTTTAGCGCCAAATTTAAAATTTTTTACAACATTTAGGAGTGAAACTTTAACCATAGCAAGCGTCTCATGGATAGGAGATTGTATGACTAGCACATAACCGTATATTCAGAAAAATTTTCCACCCAAATATGTGAGGTTCGCCTTTAGATTTGATAGGAAAAACATTCATTATTAGTGCTTATGAGTGTACCGGTAGCATTTAGATTCTAGAACTTGCGTTAGTGATGCATCCCGAGACCGCTAGTGAGACTACATTCGTGTGGTAGGATTTACTACATGATAAGAGGCATTAGGATCACCCTTGTGATAAACCCGTATCATAATTACTTGACCATTTAAGTCATATTGCTTGACTAGTTAAGTCAACTAATTTTTCCCACACCCTTAGCGTTGTACTCATTTTTAGTACACGATACCCCTAGTACACCCCTCCGAGCCTATCTTTTCGTTTCTAACTTTAAGCAATTTACTTAAAGGAAGAATTTGTTACACCCCACTTAAATGTACACCCAAATCGCCTTAGCCTTCCGTGTATGCGCTCATTTTTAGTGCATTATTGTTATTTGTTAAACCCTAAGTTAACTTTCTAATTGATTACATGGTTGCTAAGTCGAGTCATATCCTTGTACATATTGTTTTGGGACGATTGGGACTCATGGGTAAGTACTTATTTTATGGAGTAATGGGGAAGAACATCATTTATTACCCCCATATGTACGTTAATCTTAAAAGTGCTCCAAGTGTTTTGATTTTCTTAATTCGAGTCATTAGTTTAGTTGATTGTAAAGTATGTAAAGATTCAAGTGTAAGGGGAATTCCCATTCCATATGATGTATTATTTTGGATGGTAGGGTAAGAGTGTATGAAAAAAAAAAAAAAAATCGAAAAATCAAGAAAAAAAAAAGAAAAAAAAAAAAGAAAAAGAAAAAAAAAAAAACATACGGACTACCATCCCGTTTCATTCTATGTTCATTTTATGTTTTTGTTTATTAGCTTAAGTCGAGTCTAGTCTTGGCTTAGCAACGCCACATTGTACATGTAATTAACCAAGATTGTTAACTCGCCACCAGTAAAACTTCCTTTATCCAACAAAACCGTGTAATTCATATCCCTATACCTAACGTTACAACCCTATAAAAGACCTCTTTGATAGTTTATCCTAGGTGCTTACGCCATGTGGTGGAGGTTTGATCCTTTCCCAAGCCTATGGTAATCTATTTTGCTATGACAGGTAGTGAGAGATATCTTCCATTTCCATAATATTATATTACTTTATTACACCCGAGAGATGTGAGTATCTAAACACTATTTGTGAGGTGCTTGTGTATGACCTCCGTGCTTGTCTATTGGTCTTTAGTGGAACGATTATTTGTTGTAATTACTTTTATATTAGTGTTAAATGACCCCTAACTTGTCTTTTCAGTAGAATAAAAGCGCATTTGCTTGAGGACAAGCAAATCTCAAGTGTAAGGGTATATGATGAGGCGAAAAATGATCCGTTTTTAGGGGGTCATTTAAGCCCGAATCCGACTTTATTTGATCAAATATTGCCCTAAATCGTTCCTTTTGTGATTTTAGGTACTTGGAGAGTGAATTCTGGAGAAGAAGCTATTTTGGACGTTTTTGGAGCATAAAAGAGAAAACGGCAAAGTCTCTATTTTCCATGCTGAGAACAGTGCATGACGGCGTCAAGACTTAACTCCTGACGGCGTCAAACCACAAGAATAAAAATCCGTAGTTCATGAAGGCGTCAAAAGTTTGCATGACGGCGTCAAAGTACCAAGAATAAAATACCGTGGTTGATGACGGCGTCACATAGGCCGTCAGATGTAGATCAAGGCCGTCCGAGGAAGTATTTGGCGGCGAGATGACGGCGTCACACCATTGCTCTTGACGCCGTCACCTCGGTTTTCCTATATATAGTTTTCTAGTTTTTACATTAAAAAAAGAGGAGGAGAAGTTTTGGTGAAACCCTAAGACGAATTTGGTGGAACTTTTACAGGTTTTTCAAGGGTTCCAAACCCTTGATACCTTACATTGTAATTGAGATAAGTGTTCTTCTAATTCAATCAATATGTCTATGTGTTGGTTGTCTATATCTTGTTCTTGTCTCAATTCCATTATGCTAGGCTAGATCTCTTTTGTGTTTGCTTAGATCTAATGAAACCTAGATATTGATTATGTGTTGATTACTTGTTTATTCTTGTCTTGGATGAATGATTTTATATGTTAGGCTTAAGAAAACTGGCAGATCTCCAAATGGTAACATGCTTGAACGTCTTAAGAAACATGAACCGAGGCGTACTAGGTCTTTATTGGTTGTATTTAATGCATGAGCCACTGTTTACAATCCCTATAGTTGTGCTGGGTCATGGTGTAGGAGGAGATAAGAGCTCATAGAATTGGGGAGTTATGTATGCCACCCCATGAATGGTATTAAGGAATACAATCCGTCATCCATACAATTATAACAAGTAATTAACGTGTAAAAGATATCTAGGGAGTAGTGAAGTCTAAGTAAACACAATTTCTCCAATTACTGCTCACAACTTTGTAATAATTAGTTTATTTTCATTTTTATTATTTTATTTTGATTGCATCTTAGTTTTGGGTTAGTTGAATAACAACTAATTCCGCCCACTCTTTCAAAACCCGAGATTTTAATTGCTTTCTAAAAAATATAAAAATACAAAAATAATCATCCCTCACCTTTAGCACTAGTAATTAGGTTTTCTAATCCTAGCGACACTATTCCTAAGTTGAACAATCAATCCCCCGGTACTTGTCACTATACTATACTACAACGATCAGGTACACTGCCTGGTGGGGGTTGTAAGCTTCTCGAGATCCCTCGAGAGGTAAAGCAAGGTGCGATTCCCACGCATCAGATTCTCCAAGATATCTAAACCGTTAACCGCATTGACTCACAAGGATAAGAAGTATGAATGGGGAGAGGAAGAAGAGAAGGCATTTCAGACTTTGAAGTAGAAGCTTTGTAGTGCACCGATATTGGCCTTGCCAGATGGAGTAGAAGATTTTGTGGTTTATTGTGATGCCTCGTATCAAGGGTTAGGAGCAGTTTTGATGCAACGAGAGAAGGTTATAGCATATGCTTCCCGACAGCTTAAGACTCATGAAGAGAAGTATACCACTCATGATTTGGAGTTAGGAGCCGTGGTTTTTGCCCTTAAGTTGTGGAGACATTACCTTTATGGAACCAAGTGTGTTGTCTTTACCGATCACAAGAGTTTACAGTATATTTTGGATCAAAAAGAGTTGAATATGCGACAACGACGATGGTTGGAGACGTTGAGCGATTATGATTGCGAGATACGATACCACCCTGGAAAAGCTAATGTTGTAGCTGATGCATTGAGTCGCAAGGAATGTTTGAAACCGTTACGCGTACGAGCTTTAGTTTTGACGATTAACTCGAATTTACCCGCTCAGATTCTGCAAGCTCAAGATTAAGTCGTGAGAAGAGGAGAGCTTAAGAAGGAGAAAGTTGATGGGATGATTAGAAAGGAGAAACTTGAGAAACGTTCAGATGGAACTTTGTGTTACAAAGGAAGAAGTTGGGTACCTTTGTTTGGAGGACTGAGAGACTTGATTATGCTCGAGTCTCATAAGTCAAAGTATTCTATTCACCCAGGATCTGATAAGATGTATCAGGATGTGAAGAAGTTATATTGGTGGCCCAATATGAAAGCTGAGATTGCCGATTATGTCCGTAAGTGTCTTACGTGCGCCAAGGTTAAGGCTGAACATCAGAAACCGTCTGATTTACTAGAGCAACCTGAGATCCCAGAATGGAAATGGGAAAGAATAACAATGGATTTTTTCACCAAGTTACCGAGGACTTCGACAGGATTCGATGCTATTTGGGTAATAGTCGATCGATTAACTAAATCCGCACACTTTTTGCCAATCAAAGAAAACTACAGCATGGATAAGTTGACCAGGCTCTACGTAAAGGAGATAGTATCTCGACATGGAGCACCAGTGTCTATTATCTCAGATCGAGACGGCAGATTTACTTCGAACTTTTGGAAGTCACTTCAAGATTCGTTTGGCACGAACCTTGACATGAGTACCGCTTACCATCCACAGACCGATGGTCAAAGCGAGAGAACCATCCAGACTTTGGAAGATATGTTGCGTGCATGTGCGATTGATTTCGGGAATGGAAGTGATGTCCATTTTCCCTTGATTGAGTTTTCCTACAACAATAGTTACCATACAAGTATTAAGGCCGCACCGTTCGAAGCACTCTATGGTCGGAAGTTCCGATCACCTATATGTTGGGATGAAGTGGGAGAAGCACAGCTTATTGGACCAGATTTAGTTCGTGAGACGACCGAGAAGATTGCTTAGATTAAAGACCGATTGAAAGTTGCTCGTGACCGTCAGAAGAGTTACGCAGATGTGAGACGTAAACCCCTAGAATTTCAGGTAGGAGATAGGGTTATGTTGAAAGTATCGCCTTGGAAAGGTGTGATCAGGTTTGGTAAGAGTGGAAAGTTGAATCCCCGTTACATAGGACCATTTAAGATTGAGAAGAGGATTGGACCCGTGGCATATAAGCTGGAATTGCCACCGGAGCTCAGTAGAGTTCACCATACTTTCCAAGTGTTGAATTTGAAGAAGTGTTTGACCGATGAGACCGCTGTAATTCCGCATGAGGAGATTGAGATTGATGAGCAATTGCATTTTGTTGAGGAGCCCGTTGAAATCATGGATCGCGAGGTGATGCGTAGGAATTGCACCAGGCTTTACCTCTCGAGGGATCTCGAGAAGCTTACAACCCCCACCAGGCAGTGTACCTGATCGTTGTAGTATAGTATAGTGACAAGTACCGGGGGATTGATCGTTCAACTCAGGAATAGTGTCGCTAGGATTAGAAAGCCTAAAAACTAGGTCTAGAGGTGAGGGATGATTCTTTTTGTATTTTTATATTTTATGAAAAGCAAGTAAAATCTCGGGTTTTGGAAGAGTGGGCGGAATTAGTTGCTAATCAACTAACCCAATAACTAAGATGCAATCAAAATAAAATAACAAAAATGTAAAATAAAGCTAATTAAACTAGTGGTGTGAACAATAAATGGGAAAATTGTGTTTACTTAGATTTCATTACTCCCTAGATATCTTTTACAGGTTGATAGTTTGTTACAGTTGCGTGGATGATGGGTTATATTCCTTAATACCAATCGTGGGGTGGCGTACATACTTCCCCAACTCTATAAGCTCCTACTTCACTCTTATGTCGAGCCTGCAAGAAGCTCCTAACATGGGATCATTAGAATTCGCTCATGCATTAAATACAACCATAAAAACCTAGTACGCATTGGTTCATGTTTCTTAAGACGTTCAAGCAAGTTACCCTATGGAAGTCTGCCAGTTTTCTTAAGCCTAACATCGAAATCATTCATCCATAACAACTATAAACAAGCAATCAGCCCATAATCAACATCTAGGTTTCACTACATCTAAGCAAACACACAAAAGATCTAGCCTAGCATGTTAAAATCAAGACAAGCGTAAGATATATTCAAACAACACATAGACATATTGAATGAATTGAAAAGAAACTTATCTTAATTGAACACGAAAGGTTTCAAAGGGTAGAAACCGTTGAAAATACTGATAAAATCGTGCTAAGGTTTCTCCAAGTTATCCCTAAAATTGTCCTCCCTTTATGAATGAAAATTACAAAACTATATATAGATTTTCCAATGTGACGACGTCAAGAAGAGAATTCTGACGCCGTCAACTCGCCGCCCATAATAATATCGGATTGCCTAGATCCAGATTTGACGCCGTCAAGAGCAATTTTCCTCTGGGCAGTCACGTGTAACGGGACCATGACGGCCTATGGTGACGCCGTCATGCCCTAGTGTAAAAACTTTCTGGATCGTCATGGACTCTATCCTTTTCACCTCTTGTTTTCCTCTTGACGCCATCATGTAGAACTTGGTGACGCCGTCAGGTACTGTTCCCAGCTAGGAAAATTAAAACTTTACCATTTTCTTCACTTTTATGCTCCAAAAACGTCCACAATGCTTTCTTTTCCAGAATTCACTCCAAAAGTACCTAAAATCACAAAAGGAACGATTTAGGGCAATATTTGATCAAATAAATTCAATTCCGAGCTTAAATGACCCCCTAAAAATGGATCATTTTTTGCCTCATCATATACCCTTACACTTGAGATTTGCTTGTCCTCAAGCAAATGCGCTTTTATTCTAGTCAAAATACAAGTTAGGGGTCATTTAACACTAATATAAAAGTAATTACAACAAATAATCGTACCACTAAAGACCAAAGATAAGCACGGAGGTCATATACTAGCACCTCATAAATAGTGTTTGGATACTCACATCTCTCGGGTGTAATAAAGTATATATATCACAATATGGAAATGGAAAATATCTCTCACTACCTGTCATAGCAAAATAGATTACCATAGGCTTGGGAAAGGATCAAACCTCCACCACATGGCGTAAGAACCTAGGATAAACTATCAAAGAGGTCTTTTAAAGGGTTATAACGTCAGGTGTAGGGATATGGAATACACGGTTTTGTTGGATATAGGCAATCTTTACTGGTGGCGAGTTAATAATCTTGGTTAATTACATGTACAATATGGCGTTGCTAAGCCAAGACTAGACTCGACTTAAGCTAATAAATCAAAAATAACAAAAACATAAAATGAACATAGAATGAAATGGGATGGTAGTCCGTACGTTTTTTTTTTTTTTTTTTTTTTTTTTTTTTTTTTTTTTTTTTTTTTTTTGCATACACTCTTACCCTACCATCCAAAATAATACATCATAGGGAATGAACATTCCCCTTACACTTGAATTTTTACATACTTTACAATAAACTAATTTAATGACTCGAATTAAGATAATCAAAACACTTGGAGTACTTTTAAGATTAATGCACATATGGGGGTAATATAAGATGTTCTTCCCCATTACTCCATAACATTAGTACTTTACCCATGAGTCCCAATCTTCCAAAACAATATGTACAAGGATATGACTCGACTTAGCAATCATGTAATCAATTAGATACTTAACTAAGGGTTTAAACAAATAACAATAATGCACTAAAGATGAGTGCATACACGGAAGGCTAAGGCGATTTGGGTGTACATTTAAGTGGGTTGTAACAAATTCTTCCTTTAAGTAAGATGCTTAAAGTTATACGACTCCTATCCATGAGACGCTTGCTAAGGCTAGAGTTTCACTCCTAAATGTTGTAAAAAAATTTAAATTTGGCTCTAAAATTACACTAACAAGTATTTCTCATAGTTTTATTACACACCTACCATCAAACAAACAAACTCAAGTGCAATAGTATCCTATAAGGTATCATCATTTACCCTCCCCTTACACTTAGGATGAACATTGTCCCCAATGTTCAATTAAAGAATGTAAAAGTGAAATAGGTAAAAGAATGAAATCAAATACTCCCCTGATTCGCTCGGTGTGGATAGTGTGGTAACAAGGTTAGATCTTCCTCCAAGAAAATGAACAATCAAAGCTTCCCTTCCAGAATATAAATCATCTTCTTGTCATACATAACCTGTTAAACCTGAGAAAACAAACAAGGCAACCTCGCGTAAAATCGGCGGTAATCTATATATACTAACAAATCCTAGAAAAATAACATATATATCTTAAATTGCTTTCTAGGAATTAAAGGGATATAATGCTTGTGGAATGAATGTTTGCAGATTTCCTGGAGTTATAAAACTAAAGAATTAACAAAAACTTTAAGACTCCGTTAGAAAAACAAAACTAGCAAAATTTCCAGAATTTTACACATGACGCCGTCAGGAGTTAATTCCTGACGCCGTCAGAAGTGACCTGCAGAAATCTTTACGTTAAGTTTCCGGAAAATTTCTGGAAAAACTTATGTCCTACTTCCTGGAAAATCCTGCAAAACATCATTATGACTCGATACAAGCATTTGACTCTAACAATTACGAATATACATGTCCATCTAATATTGTGGAGAATCATGATCAATTTTGTTTCTTAAAAACATATTTGGGGTTTCCCCTTACACTTATCTTTTGCGAAATACCTTTGGATGAATTTAAGACTAAGCCAAACGACAAAATAAAGTATTTTCACCATTTTAGTTTTGAAACATGATCTACCAACAATAAAAATAAAGCATGCATACGGAAACAAATAACAATCAAACAAATAAAAATCACACAAAGCATGGGTTGCCTCCCAAGAAGCGCTTTTCTTTATTTACGAGTCTTGTAGCTAGACTCAAGGTCATGGGCTATTACGTGACCTCGTCGTTGGTCTCACTTTCTAGGTCATCTCCTATATTAGTTTTGTATTCCGGACCTAGTTGCAAGCATTCTTTGTAGAAACCAAGTATTCTATTCATAACATACTCTACTCCTCTACGTCTATCCTCATCATTCCTATAGTAAACCGCTTGTTTGTGTTCCTTTTCTATGTTTGATAGGAGGCGGTATTGTTCAATCTTATAGGGCATTTGGTAAGCAATCTCATCATTCTCTCCCTTGAATCTAACTATCCCTAGAGTCGGATCATAACTCATCTTAGAAGCCTCAACGAATTGTTTTCCGAACACTACTTGACTTAGGCAATCATCTATCACCGGACGAGTATCCTCCACTATCATAAAGTCGGTCTCATAAGTGAAGTTTCCGGCAATCACATGCAATCCTTTCACTCTACCTAAAAAATTACTTAGCAAGTTCTTGTTGGGCATCATGCTATAACCAAGTTGCTTCTTCATTACCCAATTATAATAAGTCCTAGTCATGATGTTTGTAGGAGACCTAGGATCGATATAAGGTTTCCATACATGCATATGCCCAATGTTGCATGGTATGTTAATGTTAGAGGGATCACCTACTTTAATAAGGGGTGAACCAAGGATATATGGTGCCTCGGGATCATTGAATAAATCCTTGTGATATTGCCGTTCTTCCTTGGTGGGCAACTTATCAAAGTACTCTTCTACATTTTCTACTTCCTCTAACTTTTCTCCCTTATTAACCTCAACTTCCATAATTTCATCCCTAGTCTCGGTCTCTACTCCAACTTCATCCTTGTCACTTTCTTCTATATCCTTATCTTTTGGCTTACTAGTGACAACATTGACAAAGTGGACGTGTTTGGATGACGAGGGGTCCTTAGTTTGGATTCCGCTATTGGTGTCCCTAGTGTCCTTCCTAGGTGTAGTTAGCCCTTGGTTGTTGAGGGCTTTCAACAAGTTGTCAATCTTATTGGTCATCTCAGTTTTATGTTGATTGAATTCGGTTTCAAACTTAACTATGCGAGCTTCTTGAGATGCCATAAACTTGGACATCAATCCTTCAAGATTATTGGTACTACCATAGTTATTAGAAGGATTGTTGTTGAAAGTACGGTTGGAGGGTGGACCGTTTGGTTGGTAACGATTAGGCGGATTGGAAAAATTGGTTTGGTTTTGTTTCCACCTAAGGTTCGGGTGATTTTTCCAAGAAGGGTTGTAGGAATCACCGTAAGGGTTTGGCTCGGGTTTGAAAGTGTACCACTTATCTCCCGCTTCATCGGTACGCGATGATGCGTAGTCCGCAAAAACTGTTCCGGGGAGTTCCACGCAATCACGAGTGTCATTGGGACCACTACATATTTTGCATGAAGAAGTGATTTTGTTCACTTGGCTTGAAGGCTTAGGAGCTTCGTAAGATTTCATGAGAAACTTGACTTGGTCCTCAAGTTCCATGATCCTACGGTCGGGAGTGCTAGAATTGTTCGAAGGCAAAGATATTGCCTTGACCGTTTTGTTCAAATCACGGGGATCATTCCAACTTTCGTTGTCATAGAGAGCAAGATCTTCTATGAGTTCCCATGATTCTTCTGCACTTAGATCACGTAGCTTACCACCGGCCGATTGGTCAATGGTTCGCCTTTTGGAGAGATCGATATGGTCGTAGAAGATTTGGACTTGGAGCCAAAGATCTATGCCATGATAAGGGACTTTTTGGAGTAAGTCCTTGAAACGAGTCCATGCTTCATATAGAGTTTCTCCTTGACGTTGTTGGAACATCAAGATATCATTTGTAAGTTTGGTAGTTCTCCCCGGTGGGAAAAATTGAGCAAGGAAACGAGTGGTGAGATCATCCCATGAGGTGATGGATCCCACGGGTAAACGTTCAAGCCTTTGACTAGCTTGATCACGTAGAGAGAATTGGAATAGGTGTAATCGGGTCGACTCTCTAGTTGTAACATCAAGGTCTATAGAATCTACGATTTTAAGGAAGTCCTTGAGATGTTGATTAGGATCTTCGGAACGAAGTCCATGGAATGCACATCCGCTTTGCACCAACCGGATGGTGTCGGATCGCAAGGGAGACACATTGGCTCCTTGGGTGAGCTCAATAGTGTTTCGATAGCCTTGGTGGCTAGGTCGGGAATACTCTCCTAGGGTTCGTGGCCTAAGAGGTTGGTTTGCTAGCGGTGGGTTTTGTGGGTGGTCTTGTCGTGGTGGGTTGATGGGTTCAAAGATGTTATCACCTTCCATGATGTCGGATGGTAAAAGTTATGAACAAAGACACGAAGAAATATATAGACTAAAGAAAACCTAAAAATAAAAATAAAATCTTACTAGGAAGGAATCTAGCAAGTAGACCTAATAAAAAGAAATCCTAACCTAGACAATAACTATTTCCCGGGCTGCGGCGCCAAAAACTTGATGCGTGGGAATTGCACCAGGCTTTAGCTCTCGATGGATCTCGAGAAGCTTACAACCCCCACCAAGCAGTGTACCTGATCGTTGTAGTATAGTATAGTGACAAGTACCGGGGGATTGATCGTTCAACTCAGGAATAGTGTCGCTAGGATTAGAAAGCCTAAAAACTAGGTCTAGAGGTGAGGGATGATTCCTTTTGTATTTCTATATTTTATGAAAAGCAAGTAAAATATCGGGTTTTGGAAGAGTGGGTGGAATTAGTTGCTAATCAACTAACCCAATAACTAAGATGCAATCAAAATAAAATAACAAAAATGTAAAATAAAGCTAATTAAACTAGTGGTGTGAACAATAAATGGGAAAGTTGTGTTTACTTAGATTTCATTACTCCCTAGATATCTTTTACAGGTTGATAGTTTGTTACAGTTGCGTGGATGACGGGTTATATTCCTTAATACCAATCGTGGGGTGGCGTACGTACTTCCCCAACTCTATAAGCTCCTACTTCACTCCTATGTCGAGCCTGCAAGAAGCTCCTAACATGGGATCATTAGAATTCGCTCATGCATTAAATACAACCATAAAAACCTAGTACGCATTGGTTCATGTTTCTTAAGACGTTCAAGCAAGTTACCCTATGGAAGTCTGCCAATTTTCTTAAGCCTGACATCGAAATCATTCATCCGTAACAACTATAAACAAGCAATCAACCCATAATCAACATCTAGGTTTCACTACATCTAAGCAAACATACAAAAGATCTAGCCTAGCATGTTAAAATAAAGACAAGCGTAAGATATATTCAAACAACACATAGACATATTGAATGAATTGAAAGGATACTTATCTTAATTGAACATGAAAGGTTTCAAAGGGTAGAAACCCTTGAAAATACTGATAAAATCGTGCTAGGGTTTCTCCAAGTTATCCCTAAAATTATCCTCCCTTTATGAATGAAAATTACAAAACTATATATAGATTTTCCAATGTGACGGCGTCAAGAAGAGAATTCTGACGCCGTCAAGAGCAATTTTCCTCTGGGCCGTCACGTGTAAAGGGACCATGACGGCCTATGGTGACGCCGTCAGTACCTAGTGTAAAAACTTTCTGGATCGTCATGGACTCTATCATCTTCACCTATTGTTTTCCTCTTGACGCTGTCATGTAGAACTTGGTGACGCCGTCAGGTACTGTTCCCAGTTAGGAAAATTAAGACTTTGCCGTTTTCTTCACTTTTATGCTACAAAAACGTCCAAAATGCTTTCTTTTCTAGAATTCACTCTACAAGTACCTCTCTTAATGAATGAAAAATAGAAAAGTATATATAGATTTTGTGAGGTGACGGCGTCAAGAGCAAATGTCTGACGCCGTCATCTCGCCGCCAAATAAATTCTCGGACTGCCTAGATCTGGGTTTGACGCCGTCACGTGTACTCCTTTTGCAGGCCGTCACCAAAATTACTCTTGACGCCCTTCTCTTGACGCCTTCAGGTTTTCTCTGGGTCGTCATGGATTTTACCCCTGACGCCGTCACAATTTCCTTCTCGACGCCGTCAGGTACTGTTCTCAGCATGGAAAATTAAGTCTTTGCCGTTTTCTTCACTTTTATGCTACAAAAACGTCCAAAATGCTTCCTTTTCCAGAATTCACTCCAAAAGTACCTAAAATCACAAAAGGAACGATTTAGGGCAATATTTGATCAAATAAATTCAATTCCGGGCTTAAATGACCCCCTAAAAATGGATCATTTTTCGCCTCATCACGAGGTTAAGCGATTAAAGAAGAGTCGTATTCCTCTTGTGAAGGTTCGTTGGAATTCCAAGAGAGGACCGGATTATATGTGACAACTGGCAAAATAGGGAGCCGTTTTTAAAACCCGCATTACATTAAAATTATAATTTTGGAATTTTTGAAAGTTTGTTGTGACGAGATATTTTACGAACGTTGGTACGTGATTTTTAATCGTACGATATTTATGAGATTTGGTTATTTATTTATGGTTTGGTTTGATTCGGTCGTGATGATTTATTGTGAGATCGTTATTTTTGGCACTACATTGACTCCGGCACTAGGTTAACCTAACAATTTTAATTATATTTTATTGTTGGATCGGATATTATTATTTTGGAACGGGTTCGGTTTGAAAGTTATTTGGTTATTTAAGTTTCGGGTTTGGTCCGTGTATTGACACCGGGCTACTAAATCCCTACACCCACTATTATTATTATTATTATTATTAAAAAGTTTATTTATTTTTTTAAATAAGAGTAAAGCATGAAATCGTCCCTGTGATAACATAACAACACAACTCATCACCAACCTTCTCTCTCTCTCTTCTTTCTTTACACAACCATCACCACCGCACCTTTATTCCACCATAGCTCCGCCACCGCCGCCCTCACCATAAAAACAACACCACCATCTTCACCATCTTTTCGAGATCTATCTATTGGTACTAACCACGCGCTATATAAACCACTCTAACACCACGTTCTCACCACCACCACCACCTAAACACCATCTTTTTCATCTTTTCTTGTTGGGTTTTTGAAGGAACGTATTTTTGGAGTCATTTTGAAGGTGAGTGACCACGAGTTCCAACTCGTGTGTCTCGATGGGCCACCCAAATCGTGGGTACATGTTTTTCTCTAATGGGTTTTGATGAAATCTTGACTAAAAGTGATGGGGAAACAATATTTTTGATATACAAATTCGTTTGGTATCCGGGTTTTGGTGGATTTCATGAGGTGGTCGAGTGAACCATGAGCCGTGGCTCATGGCTTGGTTTTGGTTCGAGCCTTATGGCTTATGTTTTGATGGTTTTGACCTCGGGTTCACGTTAGCGAGGGTTTGGATTATTGGAATTGTTTTGGTTTGGATTGATTGACCCTTTCGAGGCTTGTTGTTGTTCTTGTGTGTCGTGACCCAAGAGGGTCCGTTTGGCAGTTTTGGTGTGCTCCACGTGAGCTGGTGCCGCGACCCAAGTGGTCATGGTGTCGAGTCTATTGACTCCTAGTTGTTGCCGAGACCCAAGTGGGGAGTAAGGCACGGGTTGGCTTGGTAAACCAACCCGAAACTTGGATATATTTGTGTTGCCCATCTTGTTGGTTTCCTGATGTTATTCTCGTTATTATTGTTGTTATTTGTTATTATTATTATTAGTTGTTGTTGATGTTATTTACTTGGTGCCGAGATGATATGGGCTTATTTGTGGAGATGTGTTGACGAAAGTGTATTTGGGGACCGATTGTGAGACGATCGCTTAGATTGACGGAGATAGGTTAGTCGGGTGCCGTAGACGGACCCTATTGTTGTAGCACGTGGATTTGAGATTGATTTGGACGGAGTTGTTTATTTATTCATGACTTGGTTATTATTATTATTTGTGGACTTGGACTATGAGCCGAGAGTAATGACTCGGACATGTGACCAAATTCTTATGACTCGATAAATATTTAAAATCAAACATTTAAAAATAACACTCGTAATAATATTATTGATAATATAATCGTTTATATAAGTATATAGACGTGATAAACGTATATATATTATTATAAATGCGTATATTAATAATAAAATGATCACGAGTGAACGTTATAATAATATAACGATAATTATTAAACTATGCGAATAGTGCAATAAATGTCGGAGTATTATTATAAATAATAACTATAAATAATGTCGAGAACTAATACGTCGGGTAAGTAATAAATAAAAACATGATAAACTTTTATAATTTTGGAAAACTTATCGAGTTATAAGAGCGGTGGTTACTTAAGTCCAAGTGGGCTTTATTATGTGACTTTTATGTTGTCACGGATATATGACGATTAATATATCCATTTTCTATAACTACGTAACTTATTTAATCGACGGGTTAAATAAGGTTTATTTAACTATAGAAAATGAGTATATTAATGGGCATCGTATCCTACGACGCCCATAGGTTGTGGTACGTGTATTAGGATAATAAATTACTATATATCTCGTGGAATTGGCTAAATTGACGAATTTGGCAAATTGGACGATATATATAGGGAATTTATTGGACTACGATATATACCATATAGTATTCTTTGTGCTATGTGATTTAGGTTGGGTATAATCTTGGAGCGATGTATTACGTAAATAAATATGGGGGATTACCAAATCGACGGATTTAATAAGCTTCGATGATTTATTTAAATAATATATTGGGCTAATATTAGACCTATAGATGGTTTATTATTTCTTTCGTTGTGACTTCTTGGTTTGAGTTGTGTCGACCCTCCACCCATATGGATACCAAACGTCAAATTTCATATTAATATGAAGATAATTCGAGAAATAGATATTTTTGGAAAGTAAAATGGAATACGTTCGGGAATGGGAATATTTGATTTTGAGGAAATGATTTCTGAACGAGCTTGATATTGTTAGGAAGTGCCGAGTCTGTAGTCGCCGTTACGTGAGTTGCTTGAGTTTGCTTACGTCTTTCTTCTATCGATTTCTTTTGAGGTTTTGCTGGACTTGAGGTGAGTCATAGCCCCACTTTTACTCTTGAACTTTGTTTTCAATACTTGGGGTGAGAAACGTGCAAATGTTTTATGTGGACTATTATCGCTTTGTTTATTTAAAACTTGCTATGCTTATAGAACTAGGTAGGATTTAGCGAGGCCTAGTCCCGAACTAGGTAAGCTATTGATTTGGTTATTGAGCGAGGCCTAGACATGAGCTAGGTAAGCTATTGTTTTGGTTATAGAGCGAGGCCTAGTCCCAAACTAGGTAAGCTATTGAATTGTTGTTGTGCGAGGCCTAGTCCCGAACTAGGTAAGCTATTGGATGGATTATAGAGCGAGGCCTAGACTTGATCTAGGTAAGCTATTGAATTGATGGATTTGAGCTATAGCGTGCACCTATAGGGATGATTTGTTTTGGTTGGATATTTTGGTTGGATGATTGAGGCCTAGTCTAGCTAGCAAGCGTTTTGCGTATATGTCCACTATATTGAATTAAGAATCTAAACCTATGATCTCACCAGCGAAAGCTGACTTTTAGCACGTTTTCTCAGGTAATTAAGTGATGCTCTGCGGATGCTTGGGATTGGAGGCTTGGCATTTGGCACTGGTTATGGATCTATATTTCTAAAACTCTGATAACTATTGTGGACCTATATTTATTTCCTTTGGGCCTGACTTTGGATGATTTTGGGATAATGTAAACTTTAAAACCCCGCGTGGTTGCATTCTATGTTGTTTACTTTATCTCATTCTTTTACGTCTTGTGTTTGGATACCAATCCCCATAGCACCCCGAAAGCTTGTTGAGTCTTCCGCTGTATCAAATTTTGGGGGTGTTACAGATTGGTATCAGAGCCAAGGTTATAGAGAACTAGGTAAATAGACACCTAAACTATAACCGATTTTTATAGAAAACGATCCTCGACCATTGCCCGCCAGCCCGCCAAGCCGAAGCATCATTGTTTATTATTGAGGTATTATGAGATTATTGAGATGATTATAGATTTGGGATTTCTTGAGATGATTTGAGGTTTTGAGGTTTATGGATTTAGTGATATGATGGCGTTTCGAGGAATTATATGCGTTCTGGGGAAATTTTATTGCATTTTGAGGAATTATATGGCTTAATTGTTTTGAGAATGATTTTAGTAATGCGGTATTTTAAATATTTCTTGATTATATACGATTTGGAATTATATGATGATTATTGGACATGGTATTTTGAGTTCGCGGTTTAGTTGTTTTGAAACACTTACACCTACCCTACGCCGTTGTCACAAATCATAGCCTCCTTTGCACGTGATGTTATTAAGAATTGTTATTGCTCGTACGCGTCGCCCCTGGTAGATCGCTATGGCCCCTGATGACCCATACGTGTTGGTCATGCGTTCGGCCACTACGTTATCGTCTCATTGACGCCCTAAGTCACCGATTTTATCGCCTCGTGATTTACCTGCTCAGAGATGACGATTGATGGAGTACCCCTCCGACGAGGAGTACGAGGGCGAGCAGAATGATGACCCTCAAGATGAGGAAGAGAACGATGACCCTCAGGATAAGGAAGAGGATGATCCTCAAGAGGAGGAGATGCCTGATGATGATTGGTCGCTAGCACATTCAGCTCATTCTGCGAAGCTCGATTCCCCGATACATCCATTAAAGCCGGTTTCACCTGATCATCCATTTTTGTTTGAGTTGCCACCTGGTAGTCCCGTTGAGTTGGATGTACCTTCTGAGGTTTCTGCTGAGCATGCAGATTTGGGTGAAATTGGTAGGATGTGGACTCGGATTACTGCACAGGGCGAGAGGATCTCGCGGATGTCTGACCGACTTGAGATGATTATTGCTGAGTTTATTGCTGAGATAAGAGTTGATTTGACTAATATCGTGGGAAGGACGACCGCGATTAGGAGAGGTATGATTGAGATACATGAGCAGATAGAGAGTCTGCAAAGAGGTTCCTCACGGCTTGCGCGGCAGATCGCAAGCTGTGGCAGAGGAACACGGAGTTGGAGAAGGAGGCAACAGACCTCAAGAGAGATAGAGATATATACAGTGTTGAGCTGGAATCGTTATGGAGAGATTTGGATGGTTTGAGATCGGAGTTGAATAGTCTACGCCAGCTTCATGGCTAGATCAATTTAGATTTGTGTTGTTGTTGTGTTGCTTCTTAAGTCAGGGAGTATTTGGTTATGAGAGCTGGTTATTCTATCCCTTAAGTCATGTTATTCGGATTGTACGTTCGTCTCGTATGGAACGATTAGTATTTATTGTGCCTTTTGGTAGTATGGAACAATGTATTGATCGCTACTTATGGACGAGGGTGAGCTCGTATGATATTTTACGGTTTTTGGCGTACATGGAGAATTGTGTCTTACTTGCGTGGTTGATATTGTGTTGGTATTATATTAATGGCTATACGACGAAACCCTGTTAGAGCTACCCGAACTGGAACTGCCGCGACTACCCCTGGTCGCCGAGGACGCCGTCCTACTCGAAATGTTGAAACCCCTACTCCTGACAACCTGGACGCTACCAACCGCAACAACAGGAATCAAAATGGTGATGTTCAGGGAGACAATGATCATGTTCCACTTAATGCACCTATTGTGGATCAAGCAATGATCAATCAACTTGTGGAGCAACGAGTTGCTGAGCTACTAGCTGAGTCAAATCATTCCAACAATTCTATTGGAACATTTCCACCTGTTCGTGCTAATGGATGTAACTACAAGGAGTTTAAAATTTGTGGACCCGTTGAGTTTGGTGGAACTGAAGGAGTGGTTTACTTGGTTAGGTAGATAGAGAAGACTGAGTCAGTGTTTAATGTCAGTGGTTGTGCGGAGAACGCGAAGGTAAAGTTGCTTCTTTTACCTTCAAGGATGAAGCTTTAACTTGGTGGAACAATTACCGAAATTCGGTTGGTAGTGATGTGGCTTATGCTATGACTTGGGAGCAATTTAAGTCTTTGTTGATTCAGACTTACTGCCCAAGGAATGAGATTAAGAAGTTGGAGATTGAGTTCTGGAACCATAAGGAGAAAGGTACCGATATGGCAACTTACAATCGCCGTTATCGAGAGTTAGCCTTACTTTGTCACGATATGGTTAGGACTGAGACTCAAAGGATTGAGAGGTATACCGATGGTTTGCCGGTAGCTACAAGGAACGATGTGATTTCTGCTAAGCCTGCAAACATTCATGAGGCTATCATTATTGCTCAACAATTGATGGACTCGTTGGTATTGCAAGAAGCTGAGAAAGACAAGAATGGAAAGAGGAAGCGGGATAATCACTCTAAGGGTAATGATCGTCGAAATAAGCGACAAACAACTACTAGGGCTTATGTTATGGGAGATGGAGATAAGAAGAGCTACAATGGAAATGCACCCAAGTGTAACCGATGTTATAAGAATCACTCTGGTCGATGTACTGTGATGTGCAAGAATTGCTCTAAGATGGGACACATAGCTAAGGATTGTAGAGCTCGACCACTTGCTATGGTTCAAGCTACTCCTGAAACTATGAGTAAGGCAAATGTTACTTGTTATGGATGTGGAAAGAAGGGACATTATAGGAATGAGTGTAGAGAATCGTGGAACCGAGGAAATTAAGGCTCGGGTAGTAATGGGTACAATCATGAGAATTGTGGAGCTGGAGGAAACCGTAGACGACAAGATAATGGGGACCAATGTGTGGAAGCTGAAGCTGCTCATGGGAGAGTGTATGCAGTTGGGAACGAGAGAGGAGAAGATCCGAACGTCGTTACTGGTACGTTCCTTCTCAATAATCGTTATGCTTCCATACTATTTGATACTGATGCCGATAAGAGTTTTGTGTCCACTAAGTTTGCACCCTTGCTAGAGAAACCCCCGATGGCCTTAGGAATTGGTTATGATGTAGAGTTAGCTAATGGGAACATAGAGAGGATTAGGACTATCATTCGCGGTTGTACGTTAAACTTTCTGAACCGTCCTTTCAACATAGATCTTCTACCCGTCACATTAGGAAGTTTTGATGTCATTATTGGTATGGATTGGTTGTCGAAGTATCGTGCTCATATAATCTGCGATGGGAAAATCGTGCGTGTGCCTTACGGCAAGGAGATTCTGAACATACCAGGAGATAGAAAGAATTTGAGAGGCCCATCTAGATTAGCGGTCATATCTTGCACTAAGTTGCCGAAGCTAATGGAAAAAGGATGTTGCCTTTTCTTAGCTCAAATATCTGAGAAAGGAGGGAAGGAGAAGAAGGAAAGGTGCATTGGAGATGTGCCTATAATTCGTGATTTTTCGGATGTGTTTCCCGATGATTTACCGGGAATTCCGCCTACTAGACAAGTAGAGTTTCATATTGAGTTGATACCTGGTGCTGCACTCGTGGTACGAGCGCCTTATCGTCTTGCACCTGCTGAACTGGAAGAGTTGTCGAAACAATTAGCGGAGTTAGCCGAAAAGGGATTTATAAGACCAAGTTCTTCACCTTGGGGATCCCCGGTCTTATTTGTGAAGAAGAAGGATGGATTGTTTCACATGTGTATTGATTATCGAGAGTTGAACAAGCTGACGGTGAAGAATAGATACCCGTTACCGAGGATCGACGATTTGTTCGATCAGCTTCAAGGATCGAGTGTGTATTCGAAGATCGATTTGAGATCGGGATATCATTAGCTTCGAGTGCGCGAGGAAGATATTTCGAAAACGGCTTTCAGAACCCGTTACGGGCATTACAAGTTTCAGGTGATGCCGTTTGGGTTGACGAACGCACCGGCGGTATTCATGGACCTCATGAATCGGGTGTGTAAGCCTTACTTAGATAAGTTTGTGATTGTGTTCATCGATGACATTCTGATTTATTCAAAGAGTGAGAAGGAGCATGAGGAGCATCTAAGACTTATCTTAGAATTGCTCAGGAAGGAGAAACTGTATGCCAAGTTTTCGAAATGTGAATTTTGGATTCCGACGGTACAATTTCTAGGTCATGTGATTGATAGACAAGGAGTTCATGTGGACCCTGCTAAGATTGAAGCGATTAAAGATTGGGCTGCACCTACGACCCCAACAGAAGTTCGTCAGTTTTTGGGATTAGCCGGTTATTACCGAAGATTCATTGAGGGATTTTCAAAGATAGCAAAACCGTAGACCAAATTTACTCAAAAGAGTGTTAAGTATGAATGGGGAGATAAGGAAGAGGAAGCATTTCAGTTACTTAAGGAGATGTTGTGTAGTGCTCCTATCTTGGCGTTACCCGAAGGTAACGAGGATTTTGTCGTCTATTGTGACGCTTCACATAAAGGTTTAGGAGCTGTGTTAATGCAACGAGAGAAAGTGATAGCTTATGCTTCCCGACAGCTCAAGAAGCATGAGAAGAACTACACCACCCATGATTTGGAGTTAGGTGCTGTGGTTTTTGCTTTGAGGATATGGAGACATTACTTGTATGGAACCAAGTGTGTAGTGTTTACTGACCACAAAAATCTACAACACATTATGAACCAAAAAGAGCTTAACATGAGGCAACGACGTTGGATTGAGCTGCTAAGCGATTACGATTGTGAAATTCGCTACCATCCGGGTAAAGCAAACGTTGTTGCTGATGCTCTTAGTCGAAAGGAGAGAATTCCACCGTTACGAGTTAGGTCATTAGGAATGACTATCGTATCGCCATTACCGTCTCAAATATTAGAAGCTCAAACGGAAGCGTTGAAAGTAGAAAATCGGTCTGCTGAGAATATATTTGGGATGGCAGAAAATGAGAAAGGATTTGTTAGACGTTCTGATGGAGTATTATGTTTTGGAGAGCGAAGTTGGGTACCATTGTATGGAGGAATTCGAGAGTTGATTATGCATGAGTCGCATAAGTCAAGATACTCTATTCATCCTGGGTCTGACAAAATGTACCAGGATTTGAAAAAGTTATATTGGTGGCCTAATATGAAGGCAGATATAGCGTTGTATGTTAGTAAGTGCTTGACTTGCTCTAAGGTTAAAGCCGAACATCAAAGACCGTCAGGATTATTGACGCAGCCAGAACTTCCGGTTTGGAAATGGGAGCGGATTACGATGGACTTTATTACCAAATTACCAAAGACAACTAGCGGTTGCGACGCTATATGGGTAATTGTGGATCGTTTGACTAAGTCTGCTCATTTCCTGGCGATTAGTGAAGATGATAGTGTGGATAAACTTGCGAGATTGTATGTGAAGGAGATTGTTTCTCGTCATGGAGTTCCGATATCGATTATTTCTGATCGCGACAGCCGCTTCACGTCAGCATTGTGGCGATCACTTCAAACCGCTTTGGGGACGAGACTTGATATGAGTACTGCATATCACCCCCAAACCGATGGTCAAAGTGAGAGAACTATTCAGACTTTGGAGGATATGCTTCGTGCATGCATCATAGACTTTGGTAAAGGCTGGGAGAAATATCTACCCCTTGCGAAGTTCTCCTACAACAATAGCTACCACACAAGTCTTAAGGCTGCACCATTTGAAGCTTTGTATGGTCGTAAATGTCGTTCACCTATTGGTTGGGCAGAAGTTGGAGATAGCCAACTCACAGGCCCTGAGCTTATTTTGGAAACTACTGAGAAAGTAACGTAAATTCGAGATCGACTGCAAGCAGCTAGAGATAGGCAGAAAAGCTACGCCGATCAGAGGCGTAAACCCCTAGAATTCCAGGTTGGAGACAAAGTGATGTTGAAAGTCTCGCCTTGGAAGGGTGTGATACGTTTTGGGAAACGTGGGAAACTTAATCCCCGCTGCATTGGACCATTTCTTATTTTGGAAAGAATTGGCCCCGTAGCTTATCGTTTGGAATTACCAATGGAATTGAGTAAAGTTCATGATGTGTTTCATGTTAGCAATCTGAAGAAATGTCTTTCAGAGGAAACACCAGTATTACCAATCAAGGATATTCGTGTGGATGAGAGTTTGAATTTTTTGGAAGAGTCGATTGAGATAATGGATAGAGAGATCAAACGACTCAAGAGGAGTCGTATTCCACTCATCAAAGTTCGTTATTTTTATGAGATTTGTTGTGACGAGATATTTTACGAACGTTGGTACGTGATTTTTAATCGTACGATATTTATGAGATTTGGTCATTTATTTATGGTTTGGTTTGATTCGGTCGTGATGATTTATTGTGAGATCGTTATTTTTGGCACTACACTGACTCCGGCACTAGGTTAACCTAACAATTTTAATTATATTTTATTGTTGGATCGGATATTATTATTTTGGAACGGGTTCGGTTTGAAAGTTATTTGGTTATTTAAGTTTCGGGTTTGGTCCGTGTATTGACACCGGGCTACTAAATCCCTACACCCACTATTATTATTATTATTATTAAAAAGTTTATTTTTTTTTAAATAAGAGTAAAGCATGAAATCGTCCCTGTGATAACATAACAACACAACTCATCACCAACCTTCTCTCTCTCTCTTCTTTCTTTACACAACCATCACCACCGCACCTTTATTCCACCATAGCTCCGCCACCGCCGCCCTCACCATAAAAACAACACCACCATCTTCACCATCTTTTCGAGATCTATCTATTGGTACTAACCACGCGCTATATAAACCACTCTAACACCACGTTCTCACCACCACCACCACCTAAACACCATCTTTTTCATCTTTTCTTGTTGGGTTTTTGAAGGAACGTATTTTTGGAGTCATTTTGAAGGTGAGTGACCACGAGTTCCAACTCGTGTGTCTCGATGGGCCACCCAAATCGTGGGTACATGTTTTTCTCTAATGGGTTTTGATGAAATCTTGACTAAAAGTGATGGGGAAACAATATTTTTGATATACAAATTAATTTGGTATCCGGGTTTTGGTGGATTTCATGAGGTGGTCGAGTGAACCATGAGCCGTGGCTCATGGCTTGGTTTTGGTTCGAGCCTTATGGCTTATGTTTTGATTGTTTTGACCTCGGGTTCACGTTAGCGAGGGTTTGGATTATTGGAATTGTTTTGGTTTGCATTGATTGACCCTTTCGAGGCTTGTTGTTGTTCTTGTGTGTCGTGACCCAAGAGGGTCCGTTTGGCAGTTTTGGTGTGCTCCACGTGAGCTGGTGCCGCGACCCAAGTGGTCATGGTGTCGAGTCTATTGACTCCTAGTTGTTGCCGAGACCCAAGTGGGGAGTAAGGCACGGGTTGGCTTGGTAAACCAACCCGAAACTTGGATATATTTGTGTTGCCCATCTTGTTGGTTTCCTGATGTTATTCTCGTTATTATTGTTGTTATTTGTTATTATTATTATTAGTTGCTGTTGATGTTATTTACTTGGTGCCGAGATGATATGGACTTATTTGTGGAGATGTGTTGACGAAAGTGTATTTGGGGACCGATTGTGAGACGGTCGCTTAAATTGACGGAGATAGGTTAGTCGGGTGCCGTAGACGGACCCTATTGTTGTAGCACGTGGATTTGAGATTGATTTGGACGGAGTTGTTTATTTATTCATGACTTGGTTATTATTATTATTTGTGGACTTGGACTATGAGCCGAGAGTAATGACTCGGACATGTGACCAAATTCTTATGACTCGATAAATATTTAAAATCAAACATTTAAAAATAACACTCGTAATAATATTATTGATAATATAATCGTTTATATAAGTATATAGACGTGATAAACGTATATATATTATTATAAATGCGTATATTAATAATAATATGATCACGAGTGAATGTTATAATAATATAACGATAATTATTATACTATGCGAATAGTGCAATAAATGTCGGAGTATTATTATAAATAATAACTATAAATAATGTCGAGAACTAATACGTCGGGTAAGTAATAAATAAAAACATGATAAACTTTTATAATTTTGGAAAACTTATCGAGTTATAAGAGCTGTGGTTACTTAAGTCCAAGTGGGCTTTATTATGTGACTTTTTTGTTGTCACGGATATATGACGATTAATATATCCATTTTCTATAACTACGTAACTTATTTAATCGACGGGTTAAATAGGGTTTATTTAACTATAGAAAATGAGTATATTAATGGGCATCGTATCCTACGACGCCCATAGGTTGTGGTACGTGTATTAGGATAATAAATTACTATATATCTCGTGGAATTGGCTAAATTGACGAATTTGGCAAATTGGACGATATATATAGGGAATTTATTGGACTACGATATATACCATATAGTATTCTTTGTGCTATGTGATTTAGGTTGGGTATAATCTTGGAGCGATGTATTACATAAATAAATATGGGGGATTACCAAATCGACGGATTTAATAAGCTTCGATGATTTATTTAAATAATATATTGGGCTAATATTAGACCTATAGATGGTTTATTATTTCTTTCGTTGTGACTTCTTGGTTTGAGTTGTGTCGACCCTCCACCCATATGGATACCAAACGTCAAATTTCATGTTAATATGAAGATAATTCGAGAAATAGATATTTTTGGAAAGTAAAATGGAATACGTTCGGGAATGGGAATATTTGATTTGAGGAAATGATTTCTGAACGAGCTTGATATTGTTAGGAAGTGCCGAGTCTGTAGTCGCCGTTACGTGAGTTGCTTGAGTTTGCTTACGTCTTTCTTCTATCGATTTCTTTTGAGGTTTTGCTGGACTTGAGGTGAGTCATAGCCCCACTTTTACTCTTGAACTTTGTTTTCAATACTTGGGGTGAGAAACGTGCAAATGTTTTATGTGGACTATTATCGCTTTGTTTATTTAAAACTTGCTATGCTTATAGAACTAGGTAGGATTTAGCGAGGCCTAGTCCCGAACTAGGTAAGCTATTGATTTGGTTATTGAGCGAGGCCTAGACATGAGCTAGGTAAGCTATTGTTTTGGTTATAGAGCGAGGCCTAGTCCCGAACTAGGTAAGCTATTGAATTGTTGTTGTGCGAGGCCTAGTCCCGAACTAGGTAAGCTATTGGATGGATTATAGAGCGAGGCCTAGACTTGATCTAGGTAAGCTATTGAATTGATGGATTTGAGCTATAGCGTGCACCTATAGGGATGATTTGTTTTGGTTGGATATTTTGGATTGGATATTTTGGTTGGATGATTGAGGCCTAGTCTAGCTAGCAAGCGTTTTGCGTATATGTCCACTATATTGAATTAAGAATCTAAACCTATGATCTCACCAGCGAAAGCTGACTTTTAGCACGTTTTCTCAGGTAATTAAGTGATGCTCTGCGGATGCTTGGGATTGGAGGCTTGGCATTTGGCACTGGTTATGGATCTATATTTCTAAAACTCTGATAACTATTGTGGACCTATATTTATTTCCTTTGGGCCTGACTTTGGATGATTTTGGGATAATGTAAACTTTAAAACCCCGCGTGGTTGCATTCTATGTTGTTTACTTTATCTCGTTCTTTTACGTCTTGTGTTTGGATACCAATCCCCGTAGCACCCCGAAAGCTTGTTGAGTCTTCCGCTGTATCAAATTTTGGGGGTGTTACATTATACTTGGGAACGCGAGGACGAGTTTAAACGCAAGTACCCAAATCTTTTAAAGCCGGGACTGGCAACTCAAACTAAATCCGGGACGGATTTCTAAATAAGATGTATGTGATGTAACCCCCGGTACTTTTTCTAAACCTATTACTAGCCAAAATATTTATCTTCGTACCTGAGACACATTAAAACTTTTATTTTGTGATTACTTGGGCTTGAGGAACGTGAGATATATTGGAAACGAGAACTTTATTCCTTGATTGACTCAGCACAACCTAGAACACTCGAATTGTATTGCATTTGCCAAATTATTTGAATTATTTTGAGTTTTGGAAAAACTCTGAAGTTTATGCTTGATTTTGTTGGAAAAATTATTTCGTGAACAATGGCGCAAGTTTCGTAAATTTTCGAGTCCGTTTGCTATGTCGTTCGAGCCCCGGAGCGTTTATTGTTAGAAGTTTACTCCATTGCCAGTTTTGGTCCCTTAATTTACCCAATTCATTTCACCTTATACTTTTCTTTATTACAAAACACACCCTATACTTATTCACCCTTATATATACCCCATTTTCCCCCATTTTCCCCATTTCAATATATTAAAACACACACACTTCACAAAAATCTCTCTCCCTCCCTTGAATTTTCCGGCCCCTGCCACCGCCGCGCAGCAGCAGATTCCGGCCGACCACCGCCGGAATATTTTACGGCCACCCTTTTCTTTACACCATCTTTTAGATCGGGACTCCCCCGACACCACCGTACCACTCCCGCGACACCCAATCACCCCTACGCGCTCTCACGCGCCACCACCGCAGACACCGATCACCACCGAAAGCCACCAGCATCACCGCCGTCCTTCCTACCACCGGTAAAACACACCCCCGCCGCCCTTTTCCTTATTTTCTTTTTATTTTAAAACCCTCATTTTAATTTTTATATTAAATCCGATTTTTGTTATAAAGATCTTTTATAAAAATGTTTTAAACTCAAAAACTTGTGTGGATCTCATTTGGTTTTTCGTTCGACCCGTTGGCCGCGACTCGGATGGACTCATGATGCGTAGGGATTGCACCAGGCTTTACCTCTCGAGGGATCTCGAGAAGCTTACAACCCCCACCAGGCAGTGTACCTGATCGATGTAGTATAGTATAATGACAAGTACCGGGGGATTGATCGTTCAGCTTGGAATAGTGTCGCTAGGATTAGAAAACCTAAAGACTAGGTCTAGAGATAAGGGATGATTCTTTTTGTATTTTTATATTTTTATAAAAGCAATTAAAAATCTCGGTTTTGAAGGAGTTGGGCGGAATTAGTTGCTAGTCAACTAACCCAATTACTAAGATGCAATCAAAATAAAATACTAGAAGTGAAAATAAACTAAATTAAACTAGAGTTGTGAGCAATATATGGGAGAATTGTGTTTACTTATGTTTCACTACTCCCTAGATATCTTTTACATGTTAATTACTTGTTACAGTTGCATGGATGACGGATTGTATTCCTTAATACCATTCATGGGGTGGCGTACTTACTTCCCCAATCCTATAAGCGCCTACTTCACTCCTATGTCGAGCCGGCTAAGAAGCTCCTAACATGGGATCACTAGAATTTGCTCATGCATTAAATACAACCAATAAAACCTAGTACACATCGGTTCATGTTTCTTAAGACGTTCAAGCATGTTACACAAAAGAGATCTGCCAGTTTTCTTAAGCCTAACATTGAAATCATTCATCCAATACAACTATAAACAAGCAATCAACATATAATTAACATCTAGGTTTCATTACATCTAAGCAAACACAAGATAGATCTAGCATAGCATGTTGAAATCAAGACAAGCATAAGATATATTCAAACAACACATAGACATATTGAATGAATTAAGAGAAGACTTATCTCAATTGAACATGAAATGATTCAAGGGGTGAAAACCCTTGAAAATACTGTAAAATACGACCTAGGGTTTACAAAGTTCGGCCCTAGTATTCTCCACACAAGTTCCTTTTTTTATGAATGAAAAATAGAAAAGTATATATATATTCTGATAGGTGACGGCGTCAAGAACAAATTTCTGACACCGTCATCTCGCCGCCAAATAATATCTCGGACTGCCTAGATCTGGGTCTGACGCCGTCATGTGTATTCCAATTGCAGGCCGTCACAACATTAACTCTTGACGCCCTTCTTGTGACGCCTTCAGGTTTTCACTGGGTCGTCACGGATTTTACTCTTGACGCCGTCATGATTTCCTTCTTGACGCCGTCAGGTACTGTTCTCAGCATGGAAAATTAAGTCTTTGCCGTTTTCTTCACTTTTATGCTCCAAAAACGTCCGAATTGCTTCCTTTTCCAGAATTCACTCCCAAAGTACCTAAAATCACAAAAGGAACGATTTAGGACAATATTTGATCAAATAAATTCAATTCCGGGCTTAAATGACCCCCTAAAAGTGGTTCATTTTTCGCCTCATCATATACCCTTACACTTGAGATTTGCTTGTCCTCAAGCAAATGCGCTTTTATTCTAGTCAAAATACAAGTTAGGGGTCATTTAACACTAATATAAAAGTAATTAGAACAAATAATTGTTCCACTAAAGACCAAAGACAAGCACGGAGGTCATACACTAGCACCTCACAAATAGTGTTTAGATACTCACATCTCTCGGGTGTAATAAAGTAATTTCACAATATGGAAATGGAAAACATCTCTCACTACCTGTCATAGCAAAATAGATTACCATAGGCTTGGGAAAGGATTAAACCTCCACCACATGGCGTAAGCACCAAGGATAAACTATCAAAGAGGTCTTTTTAAGGGTTGTAACGTTAGGTGTAGGGATATGGAATACACGATTTTGTTGGATATAGGCAGTGTTTACTGGTGGCGAGTTAACAATCTTAGTTAATTACATGTACAATATGGCGTTGCTAAGCCAAGACTAGACTCAACTTAAGCTAATAAATGAAAAATAACAAAAACATAAAATGAACATAGAATGAAACGGGATGGTAGTCCGTATGTTTTTCTCTTTTCTTTTTTCTTTTTCTATTTTTTTTATATTTTTCTTGATTTTTTCATTTTTTTTTTTGCATACACTCTTACCCTACCATCCAAAATAATACATCATAGGGAATGGAAATTCCCCTTACACTTGAATCTTTACATACTTTACAATAAATTAATCTAATGACTCGAATTAAGAAAATCAAAACACTTGGAGTACTTTTAAGATTAACGCACATACGGGGGTAATAATATGATGTTCTTCCCCATTACTCCATAAAATAAGTACTTTACCCATGAGTCCCAATCGTCCCAAAACAATATGTACAAGGATATGACTCGACTTAGCAACCATGTAATCAATTAGATAATTAACTTAGGGTTTAACACATAACAATAATGCACTAAAGATGAGTGCATACACAGAAGGCTAAGGCGATTTGGGTGTACATTTAAGTGGGGTGTAACAAATTCTTTCTTTAAGTAAGATGCTTAAAGTTAGAAACGAAAAGATAGGCTCGGAGGGGTGTACTAGGGGTTTCGTGTACTAAAAATGAGTACAACGCTAAAGTGTGGGAAAAATTAGTTGACTTAACTAGCCAAGTAATATGACTTAAATGGTCAAGTAATTATGATACGGGTTTAACACAAGGGTGATCCTAATGCCTCTTATCATGTAGTAAATCCTACTACACGAATGTAGTCTCACCAGCGGTCTCGGGATGCATCACTAACGCAAGTTCTAGAATCTAAATGCTACCGGTACACTCATAAGCACTAATAGTAAATGCTTTTCCTATCAAATCTAAAGGTGAACCTCAGATATTTGGGTGGAAAATTTTTCTGAATGATACGGTTTTGTGCTAGTCATACAATCTCCTATCCATGAGACGCTTGCTATGGCTAAAGTTTCACTCCTAAATGTTGTAAAAAAATTTAAATTTGGCGCTAAAATTACACTAACAAGTATTTCTCATAGTTTTATTACACATCTACTATCAAACAAACAAACTCAAGCGAAAGTGTATCTGTAAGGTATCATCATTTTACCCTCCCCTTACACTTAGGATGAACATTGTCCCCAATGTTCAAGTAAAGAATGTAAAAGTGAAATAAGTAAAAAGAATGAAATCAAATACTCCCCTGATTCGCTCGGTATGGATAATAAGGTGGCCAGGTTAGATCTTCCTCCAAGAAAATGAACAATCAAAACTTCCCTTCCAGAATATAAATCATCTTCTTGTCATACATAACCTGTAAAACCTGAGAAAACAGACAAGGCAACCTCGCATAAAATCGGCAGCAATCTACATATGCTAATTGAACCTAGAAAACAAAATAAGATATAATGTTTGTGGAATGATGTTTGCAGATTTCCTGGAGATTATAAAACTAATAATTCAACAAAAACTTTAAGACTCTGTTAGAAAAACAAAACCGGTAAAATTTCCAGAATTTTACACGTGACGCCATCAGGAATTAATTCCTGACGCCGTCAGAAGTGACCTGCAGAAATTCTAATGTTAAGTTTCCGGAAAATTTCTGGAAAAACTTCGTCCTACTTCCTCGAAAATCCTGCAAAACATCATTATGACTCGATACAAGCATTTGACTCTAACAAATACATATATACATGTTCACTTAATATTGTGGAGAATCATGATCGAGTTTTGTTTCTTAAAAACATATTTGGGGTTTCCCCTTACACTTATCTTTTGCGAAATACCTTTATATGCAATTAAGACGAAGTTAAAAACAAAATAAAGCATTTTCACAATTTACTTTGAAACATGAGCCACAACCAACAAAAATAAAACATGCATACGGAAACAAATAAAATCAAATAAACAAACAAACAAACAAACAAATAAATAAAGCTTGGGTTGCCTCCCAATAAGTGCTTGTTTTTGTTCGAGTCACGAGCCTGACTCTACCCTTATTTAACGGAAATAGGGGAGGTTTTCCCTACACTTAGGATTAAGTGCGGGTGGAAGTAGCGATACATACCCTTAGGGTGGAAATATGCCACGTGAGGTGAAGGGGGTGAGTGAATGGCTTCCTTCATCCTAAAACTACCCGGATAATATTGGTTGATGGGTGGGTCGGTTCCTCTTTTGTCTCCTAGATGTATATCTAAGGATGGAAAGTTGTGTAAAGGTTGAGGTTCCGGTTCATCAACATTAGGAAATTCCCTAGAACTAGGAGTAAGGTTATCACTACAAGTATTCAAACCTATATCCTCAAGTGGTGCCTGGTCCAAGGGTTCTTCTTCTATTGGGGTTCCTATAGTCTCTTCTACTTCTTTCGGGTAAGTCACGGGCGGTGTGTATGCCTCAAATGATGGTAGGACTTGTGGGGTACTTAGTGGGCTTGGGTTTTCTACTATCTCTTCCATCACATCAATATCACCTATGTGTTCATCTTGTATTATGGTAGTGCCTAACCATGACATGCAACTAGGTGGCTCAACTCTAACCTCATGTGTGTCGTATGTTTTGGTGAAATCTATCCCACTCATGCAACTAAGTGGTTCAGAACTAACCATCTCGTAATCTTGGTTTGATTCTAAGTCCATGTTCTTAGAAACTAGGTCTCTTTGCTCATACGAATCCACCAATTCGTTCCACTTATGGGTCATGGTTAGGAAGCTTTCCTGAAAATTCATCCAAAGGGTCCGACTAAAAGGAATTTTTCCAGTTAATGATCGTCTAATAGAAATATCACATGCATAGAATTCATTAAACCCATCTAACCTTACCCCCAACTCCATTTGGATATCACAAAGATCACGAAAAAATTCATAAGAATGATAAGAAAGAAATCTCTTTTTGAAATATAATTGTTCCTCTATTGTCAGTGATCTAAATGGAATTTCATCCGCCATAGTGACAAATGAAAATGGTTTTACAAACAAAGGGCACAAAGAAAAAGATAGACTACAAGAAAGCTAATAAAAAGAAAATAAAAATCTCACTAAAAAGGAATCTAATGAGTAGACCTAATCAAAATAAATTCCAACCTAAACAATAACTATTCCCCGGGCTGCGGCGCCAAAAACTTGATGCGTAGGGATTGCACCAGGCTTTACCTCTCGAGAAGGTTACAACCCCCACCAGGCAGTGTACCTGATCGATGTAGTATAGTATAATGACAAGTACCGGGGGATTGATCGTTCAGCTAGGAATAGTGTCGCTAGGATTAGAAAACCTAAAGACTAGGTCTAGATATGAGGGATGATTCTTTTTGTATTTTTATATTTTTATAAAAGCAATTAAAAATCTCGGTTTTGAAGGAGTTGGGCGGAATTAGTTGCTAGTCAACTAACCCAATTACTAAGATGCAATCAAAATAAAATACTAGAAGTGAAAATAAACTAAATTAAACTAGAGTTGTGAGCAATATATGGGAGAATTGTGTTTACTTAGGTTTCACTACTCCCTAGATATCTTTTACAGGTTAATTACTTGTTACAGTTGCGTGGATGACAGATTGTATTCCTTAATACCATTCATGGGGTGGCGTACTTACTTCCCCAATCCTATAAGCGCCTACTTCACTCCTATGTCGAGCCGGCTAAGAAGCTCCTAACATGGGATCACTAGAATTTGCTCATGCATTAAATACAACCAATAAAACCTAGTACACATCGGTTCATGTTTCTTAAGACGTTCAAGCATGTTACACAATGGAGATCTGGCAGTTTTCTTTAGCCTAACATTGAAATCATTCATCCAATACAACTATAAACAAGCAATCAACATATAATTAACATCTAGGTTTCATTACATCTAAGCAAACACAAGATAGATCTAGCCTAGCATGTTGAAATCAAGACAAGCATAAGATATATTCAAACAACACATAGACATATTGAATGAATTAAGAGAAGACTTATCTCAATTGAACATGAAAGGATTCAAGGGGTGAAAACCCTTGAAAATACTGTAAAATACGACCTAGGGTTTACAAAGTTCGGCCCTAGTATTCTCCACACAAGTTCCTTTTTTTTATGAATGAAAAATAGAAAAGTATATATAGATTCTGATAGGTGACGGCGTCAAGAACAAATTTCTGACGCCGTCATCTCGCCGCCAAATAATACCTCGGACTGCCTAGATCTGGGTCTGACGCCGTCATGTGTATTCCAATTGCAGGCCGTCACAACATTAACTCTTGACGCCCTTCTTGTGACGCCTTCAGGTTTTCACTGGGTCGTCACGGAATTTACTCTTGACGCCGTCATGATTTTCTTCTTGACGCCATCATGATTTTCTTCTTGACGCCGTCAGGTACTGTTCTCAGCATGGAAAATTAAGTCTTTGCTATTTTCTTCACTTTTATGCTCCAAAAACGTCCGAATTGCTTCCTTTTCCAGAATTCACTCCCAAAGTACCTGAAATCACAAAAGGAATGATTTAGGGCAATATTTTATCAAATAAATTCAATTCCGGGCTTAAATGACCCCCTAAAAGTGGTTCATTTTTCGCCTCATCAACTCACCGAGTCAACTCGTGACTCGGTGAGGGTTGTGATGTTCTTGATGTTGTTGAATGATATTAGTGACGAGGGGAGTATATTTTTGTGTTTGGATTTGAACATCGAGGGTCCGTTTGGTTGTTGTGTCTCGGCAGCCAAGTGCCACCACCACCGCGACTTGGGTGGTGGTGGGGGGAGAGTATTGTTATTATTATTGTTGTTTTTTCGGGTGTTTGGATTAGTTTAGGATGTGTTTGGATCGGATTTGGTTGAGCCGAGATGGGGTATGGCTCGTTTTGGTTTCGGTTTGATTTCGGACTTGTTATAGTTTTGATTTCGGACATGATTCCGTATTATGACATTGTGAGCTTGAATTGGACGTATTGGATTTACGGCCTTGGTTATTTGGATGTTATGGACCCTTTGGTACACGAGACGATAGGGTACGTTAGGCCCGTAAAGATCTTAACGTACCTAGAACCCGAACAAATACGAAATGGTCGATAAAACCTAAACAACTAATGGACTACGCGAATGATATATCCAATCATATTTACTTATATATATATATATATATATATATATATATATATATATATATATATATATATATATATATATATATATATATATATATATATATATATAGGGCCGTTATTGTGGTGTACATGCTTAAAATAGATGATATAGGTACACATGTGGACCGTCGGATCAAACTTGTTAAATGAGATTAGATATTAAAAGGATAAGTGGCACAATTGTAAATAAGTGAAAGACAAATGGCATTTGTGTACCAATATTTCTATACGATAATATATCTAGTTGTGTTCATCATTAACACACACGGTTACAAATTAAGTTAGGTAGCAACATTAACGCAGACACAATAATTCAACCGGATATCATGCAATTCACAATTAACATCACAATCCCCCAAATCGATCAATCAATCAAGAATCCCCAATTCTTCGTTGTACATTTTTTCTTTAAATACAGGTAGCGAAGGTGTGTACTTGGAATCACAAGAATGGCTAATTTTCAAGATCAAATAATGTTTGGTATGTTTTGATACATTGTTCCTGTTGTTGCCTTTATTTTAAGCGCATCTAGTACACATGCAATCTGGGTTCATGAATGTCTTGATACATTGTTCTTGTTCTTGCCTTTATTTAATTTTTTTTATTCAGTAAAGAAAAATGGTTTTTAATTTTTTCAATACATTGTTGGTTTTTGGTTTCAGTCCGACGAAGTGGAAGGTTGTCAAATATTAGATGACCAAACAGAGAAAATGAGGAATATGAAACTATCGATCTTACTCTTGATGGAGATAGTGAAAATGAACAAGGTATTGTGTATTCCTTTTTAGAAATTATAAGGTTTTATTTATTCACTTGTTATGTCTTGAAATGGTTGTGTAAGCTTAGGTATTGGTGGATGATGTGTATTAGTAGAATAAGTTGTGGATAGTACTTAGCTAACAATAAGTTCCTTATGGCTGGGTTTTGTTTTAAGCTGTTGGTATAATCCAATAAGTTTGAGTCTCAACATTTAAAGTTGACTATCACCAACCCTCTTTCAACACTATTGTACATTAAAGATACAATTAAAAGCTTATTATACACTATTGATCAATCTCGTATGATATAAAGCTTATTATACATTAAAGATACAATTCAAAAGATAGGAAAAGAAGTAAATACCTTCTTTATCCGAAAATGTGTATCTGTGAACCACTTGTTAACCTGTGAAATAATGAAAAATAAGTATTTATAAATAGATGTAAAAGATATATTTATTGATTGCTACTTACCACTCTAGGGTGTAAACCAAGCTTGTTTGCTACCTCCAGTTGATCCTTCTTATCGGGATTCTGGTCCTTTGCAAACAAGTCATACAGTGGCTAAACAGAAAACAAAATTACTAAGGGTTATCATACAAGAAAAGCGCATTTCAAAATTACTAATGGTTTCAAAATAAACCATTGTATGGGCGTATGTATTAGTTATACATGGCTGGGTTTTTGTATTAAGCTGTTAGTCGATTATGTGTTAAGATTTTTATATGGCTTGGTTTTGAAGACTTACATTCTGTATTTGTGTTTAGTTGTTGTTTATAGTAGCTACTTAGATATGATGGTGTATTAGCTACATATGATGGCATGAAGGTGTATTAGTTGATAAGGATTCGTGTGTAGTTGTGGCATACTTTTAGAAATAGTTTGGACTGTGTGTTAGTTGATACCAGATCATGTCTATTATTTGATTGGTTAAATTTGAAAAAACAGTCAAAGTAAAGTGGTGTTTGGCACAAGCCTGTTTTTCAAGTTGTTGTCATTTTAAGTAATCAAATTATTTCTATTCAGCTATATTTAAGTTATTTAAGCAGCTTTTGATTCAGTTTTAATGTTTGCATTAAGTTTCGAAGTTAGTTTATTAGTTTTCTAAATTTCATGTTCTTAAGATTTTGAAACAGCGTATATTAGAATTCTGAGGTGACGGTGCTTTAGTAGTTAAATTTTGAGTCAGAATAGTCGGTTAAGTAAGTTGAGTCAGTGTCAAAAAGTTTTGTAAGTGTATTGGTTATTTGTGTTGAGGGTGTCAAATGTACCAAAATCAATTAAGTCACAACATTTAACTAAGTAGGTTAGATTTAGGTTTTGAAGTTGTTTTCACTGATATTTTGTTGGTCCTTTTCAGTTTGTTTCAGCTTATGTAAGTCTTTTGAGGTTGTTGTCTTAATTGTGGGCCTGACATTCTGAATTAATTCACATTCATGAACCCATATTGCAACAAATACAAAACTAAACGCAATAACAACTAATACACGCTTCTCAATTAGATGTGCAATGTGTACTAGGTCCGCAATATTCATGTGTATTAGATGGAATAAACCTATGTGTGTGTAGTACCATTCAATTGTAGCATATAATTTACATGTTGGTTCTATAATTATGTGTATTAGATGGAATAACATATGTGTACTAGAGGCTGTATAATCATGTGTATTAGATAGAATAAACATATGTGTTTGTAAGGATTCAAGTGTAGGTATGGGATGAATGTGTATTAGTTTCTTTAGGAGTTATGTGTTTTGTGTTTTTTTGCTTAGCGATTTGCTGTGTAGTTGCAATCATACAGGTTGCAAAGCGAAGACATCCAACCTTTGTGTACCATTGTATTAGTTGATTGTGTTATAAATAAACCAATTAGAAATGTGTATCAATTGATATCATACTTCTAAAAAAGGAGGTTTAAACAAACCAATCGTTATTAGTGTGTAACTAAAGTGTATTATGTTGCAGGTTTAATGTTGTATATAAGATTGTATTTTATTTATTTATTTATTTATTTTGTATGTGATCAATCAGATAATGATGTGCAAGTTGAAGGAGAAAATTTGGATAATGGTGTGGAGAATCCCGTAGCAACCGACGAAATGGATGTGAATCCAGATAAGAGGGCGGAAAATCAAGGACCTATAGGAGCGGCAAATGCAAAAGGTAATATATGTGTAAAGGGTGATTTTTATTAAAGTTATGTGTGACTTTTTTTTTTAAATACGAGTGTTAAGTTTGTATGTGCGCTTAATATGTTTCATGTTGTGTATAGGGGGGAATATGGACATTGACATTGAAGTGGATAAGGAAACTGAAAAAGTTAATAGTTTGAAGAATGACGAGGGACATAAAAAAGAGAAGGTGAAAAGGGATAAGGGTTTGAAAAAAATGGTGCATGGAAGAGCGGGAACTGGTAAAGGTAATTTATAGATAAGAGATTATTTATGTGTGTTTTTTTTATGATATTAGTTGTATATTTTATGGGAACTTATTGTGTCAACAGGCCAACGTGCAGCGGGTAAGCGGAAAATGGAACCAGAAGCAGGAAAAGGGAAAAAAATGTTTGATAATGGTGGAAAGGGTAAATTTAAATCTAATTTCTATTTGGTGTTAAAGTTTTAATGAATGCCGGCAATGAAAAGTGTGTATGTGTTTAAATATATTAATGTGAATTACCATATTTTTTTTCCCGTGTCAGGAGAAAATAATGTTGTTGCTATAGATGGACAATCATTGGATGATGATTTCGTTTCTAAGCCGAAAGAAAAGATACAGAAAGTGAATGTGAGTACGAAAAAAAATTCACTACAAAAAGGTTTGAACTGAAACGTAAAGTAGGATCAGAAACTAAAAAAGGGGAAAAAAAAGCGGGTTCTAATGTTGGTAGAATTGTGACTAGAGTACGCTTAAGGAATCCACCAACCAACTTATTTCGTGTGATAACAGAAATGTCAGATAAACAAAAGAAGAATGTAATAAGTATGGGTTTTGGTGATTTCCTAGAGTTTAAGATAGATGTTGTACCGACCCGACTAGGTTTATGGCTGTTAGATAAGTTTGATGCAGACACATGCATTTTGGATGTAAATGGTAGGAGAATAAGCATTACACGAGAGTTAGTAAAAAATATTTTTGGTGTACCAATGGGGGACATACACATAGATACTCGTGATAATTCATATTATAGAAACCCGCTAATAAAGCAGTGGAAGGGACAATTTGGGAAGGATGTTAAAAAGTTTTATAATAGTCATGTTGCGGATGAAATACTGAAGGATCCAAAACGAGGTGGCTGGTTGTTTAAGCTAAATTTCTTGGTATTGTTTTTTTCAACAATTGGTGAGCTGAATTTGAGCAATACCGTTAATCTACGGTTCCTACCATGTATCAACAACGAAGATGATATACCGAAGCTGGACTGGTGCACGTATATAATCGATTGTTTGGTGAGAACAAAAAAAGCATGGAATCAGAAGCAACATTTCAATGGTCCTGTAATTTTACTACTGGTATGTAGTTGTTATGTATTTAGCGTGTGTTTAGTGTTTCGTAAATATTTATAAATTGTACTTTGATAATTAGTGATTAAATTGAATGACAGGTTGTGTATGCCACTTTAGATACACCTATCAAACACTGGTCTTCAGAGTTGTTGTGTAAGCTACAAGATGATATGTTCAGTAAGGCATCTGTTGGTGATGCATCTGGTGATGATAAAGATAGCGTTGAAGAAACACATTCAGAGGGTAATATGTTGTTGATTTTTAATTAGACTAGTGTTAAAGAAACTGGTCTTGTAAAGTAAATGTGTATTACTATATTGTAAAGTAAGTGTGTATGGTTATGCAGACATGGAAGAAGATAGCGATTTAGAAGATGATATGTTTGAAGACGATTGCGGTGATGGTGTACCAGAAGATGCGGAGGTACTTTATTGTGTATAAAAACTATTTTCTATTGTGTGTCCCGTAAATGTGTGTTGTGAACACCATAGTTTATTAAAACATAACTTTTTTTTGTGTGCTGGTAGGCGATGCAAAAGAAGGCGTCATCGTATCTTAAAAGGGCTGCAAAACTGCTTAATATGGCGGACAAAGTGATAGATAAAGGAATAGAGGATAAACCATACGATCATGGTTTTTGGGAGTTGAAGGAACTTAGGGATCAGTTGTTTATCCCGCGTAGATACTCTAATGAACCAGCATACAATGAAGATGAGGAAGCATATGAGGGACGTGTTACACCAGAAAAGGGTGTGAATAAAAAGGGGAGTGGCACTACAAATGAGTATGTCTTCCCGTTTACACAGGTATATGGGACGCCTACCGAAGCAATTGCCATATCTGATAAAGTGTGCAGAGAATGGGAGAGGAACCATCAACAGATTCCCACGAGGCTTAATTTCGAAGATGATGTAGATTTGGATTTAAATGTGACACAGCCACCGGCAACGCAAGGAAAAGTCGTTGATTATGACTTGGAAGAATACCAGGTGTTGCTCGAGAGCCTAGGAGAATATGTATCACAGGATCCTGCTGATGGTGGTGGTTTTACAACGCCTGAGCATCCCATTTCAGCGGGTGCTCAAGAAAGCAACACATCAAACAGGTTATATTTATTAGTTGATCGTATCTAATGAAATAAGATTTTAGGTTATATGTATTACTTGATCTAATCTCATAAAATAGGCTAGTTTGGGCTGCTACTTGTCCTGCACCACAATCATATCTGCTTGTTAATTCCTACATATCCGATTATCCTTTTGTACTTTTAGCTTGAAGTTTGGTTTGTAAAGTAGTTTATAGTTTAGGCTTTATCATTCAGAGCTTAGTTTTTACTTTAGAGATTCTTCATTAGCTTTTAATTAGTTAACAAGTCTTCCTATTAGGATGTTTAGTTAGAGGTTAGTGTGTTTTAGCATTTTTTATTATTTCAGTTTGATAGGCTGCCTTAGATTATTTGTTATGTTGATTTAACTTAATAAATAAAAAACACTTTTGTTAGTGGACAACCTGGTTTCTTGGCGTATGTGTGTTACTTGTTAGCACACTAGTCGCAAAAGAGTTTTAAATAAAGTAATGTGTTGTGGTGGATAGATTGTAGGGTGCAGTAAGACACAACGAACTAGTAATACATATTACTTAGGATGAATGTGTAGTTGTGTTAGTTGCTTAGGATTAATAGGTATATTACTTCTCCCCATCCTCTCGGTCATTTTCATCTAAAACCAATAAGAAAAGTGCATGAATTGATAGCGCACTAGTAAAAAAAGAGTGTTAAATAAACCAATCATTATTAAATAGGTTATATGTATTACTTGGTCTAATCTCATAAAATCAGAGTTTAGTGTTCAAGAAACGTTTTGGATAACAGTGAACACTTAATAACAATTAAGTTTATGTAAATTATTTAGTGTGTAACTCATTTTTATATTACAGTGATGTTGCGGTCAAGACTAAAAGCTGATTTTAGGGAAGTGTCATTATCTAACAGGTTGTCAAGGTTCAGTAGAGAGAGCATGGGAAATAAAAGCAAAGAGATTGTACCTGTATATCCCAATCCTGTGCCTTTAAATGTGTTGGTACAGAAGCTGGAGCGTTCTAGGGCACAACGTCAAAGACTATTACCTGAAGTGTATAGGTCACCTTATATGACCAGGGAAGTGTCACTGTTAAATGGCCTCGGAACACACGAAAAAAAAGTTGGTGAATGCTTCTTTAGTGGTAGATTACCAGAAACGTAAGTGATAATGTTTCAGTAAACACTTAATTACAATTATTTGTATGTATATATTATTTAGTATTTAACACATTTTTAAATTACAGTGATGTTGTGTTCAAGACACCATTTGTTGATGGAGAACGGGTCGTGTTGGAAAGTCTGATGCCGGGCATAGATATAGCCAGTGGAGCGATTGACCTGTTCACTCATGTACTTAACAATGCAGAGAAGCACAGAAGCAAGATGACTGTGAGGAGGCTTTTTTGCCACACAGCTATGCTGGTATGTTATAGAAAAATTATCAAATACGTATAATTTAGAAAATGTTGACTCATACATTTTAGGAGTACATCTTAGTAGCACGAATTTCATGTGTATGCAGACTAGTGAAATGATAAGCTGGGAGTACCATAAGGCATTGCAAAAGTTTGTCGAAAACATGGATTATGTAGTGAGTAGAAGCGAGTATAAAACCATTGATTCTGTTCAATTGGTATGTATCAAACTTCCAATCCTAAACCAACATTATTTTTAAGAAATTCAGATATTTATAGTTCATTGTTTAAATGTTTGGCAGGTTTTCTTCCCGGTTATTCAAGGGCGTCATTTCTTTGTAGTATGCATGAACATGAAAGACGCTGAAGTCCAACTTTTCGATAACATCCTTGACCCAAATACAACTGATGAGGAAAGATTCGATTGGTTTCTCATCCAAATGGTATATTATGTTAAATAATCGGCTTTGTTGGTATACTAGATAGTAGTAGTTTATTAGCTGCGGTGCATTTTTTTTATGCATTATTTATGTGTATTAGATGGAATAAACATATGTGTGTGTAAAAACTAGTTATAATCTCATAAAGTTTGTTAGATAAATAGGTTGGTGATTTGTTTGTTATGATAGAGGAGTAGTTTGATAGGTGCTGCAAGTTCAGATGTGTTGGATTAACTACAAAAATTTGGTTTGGTAAGATGCATGTGTATCAGATGTGTATAGGTTGTGTATGCGTTGGTAAAAAGCGTAAATGGATTAGAAGTGTATGGATTATGTACACAAGTTGATTATGTGGACTAGAGTATGGGTACTAGTTGGGTATGTGCAAAAGTTGAGGATGTGGACTAATTGATAAGATCCCTATAGTTGTTTTGGAATAAGGTACTTGGTTATTTGAGTGTCAGGTTCATATGGGCGTTGTTGAATATTTATGTGTACTAGATGAAACATGAACAAATATATAATTCGGTAATGCAACGTATGTATAAGTTGTACACGTGTGTATTTGTAGGAATGCATGTGTGTAAGCTGTGTATGTGTTGTTGGTAATGATACGTGTGTATTTATGTGTACTAGGTGAAACAGGAACAAAGCTATTAGTCTGAAATGAAACGTGTCTATAAGTTGAACCAGTGTGTATCTAAAATTTGTGAACTGCTGTGAAAATGCGAAACTTAGGTGTATAGTACATGTGTAACTTTTCTTTCTCTGTTTTGTATATCAGATAGCTATGTTTGAGGATTATCTGTTGCACAAGAACAATCTGAATCATGAAAGAATGAGTCAAGCGGACAGAAAAGTGATGCAATTGGGATGCAGGACAACCAACAACTTTGTAGATTGTGGTGTATTTACAATGCGCCATATGGAAACCTACAAAGGTAATGGTGTTGACCTTTGTTGCTTGAGCAAAGAAGGGAAGAAACAAAAGAAAGAACTAAAGGAACTGCGCATTAAGTATGCTGTGAAGATACTGTTGTCTGATTGCAACTTGGTCAAGAGTGATATTGATAAGGAAGTGCATCGATTCAGGAGCGTACCAGATGAAGAAAAGAAGCGGCTAAGGAAGGATGCATTTGAAACGATCAAGTTGCAGGTGTCAACAAAGTGTGATGTGTCTCGACCAAGTGTCAAGTGAGTCGATCAAGTTGCGTGTATCGACCAACTTTGGATTTTAATAAAGAGCAACAAGACTGCCATTTTTAGTATGTTTGTGTGTTTTCTGTTTGTCTTAAAAGAACTTGTGTATGCTTACCGAGTAACCTTTAATCTAGTTTTCGTGTTTTTAGTTTTAAAACATGGAGTTATGCATTTTGCTAAGCCCAGACTGGGAATATGTTGAAATGGAATTGTGCGTTATGGTGATAACAGTTTGAGTATTTGTTTCAGATGATGTGTAGTATAAATTTTGGGTCGAGTTCAATAGAATCACAACATACGTCAATGAAACCAAGCGTGGGGTGTGTTAGAGATTTGTTGATAGAAGTTATTATGCATTAGGCTTATTTAGCAGTTTGTGTATTTGTCAACTAATTTGTTGTAAAACAAAGGGTGTCACTTTGTAGTAGTTTATGGTGTGTGTCGAATAAAATTTGTTGTATAGAATGATAAAAAATGGGCGTGTATAACTCGAATCATTGTTTTCATGTCACACCAAATGTTAGGATAAACTTTATTCAAAACTTTATTCAATAAAATCTAAAGTAAACACTCTGGAAACATAAATCCAAATGCTACTGAAACATAAAGCCATAAAGCCGTAAAAGCACAGAAACATATATTGCGAAGTATTAGTTAGTGGCCTTTCTTCTTGAATGGGCAATTCCTTGCATCATGACCGTACTTGCACAATGACGACACATTCTCTTGTTATTGTCGGCTAGATTCGTGTCCATTATGGTGTTTGATTTAGGCACATGGAATTGAATCATTGCATCCTCAAAAGCTGTGATAAACATACATATACAACAAAATAAAAATAAAGTGTCAAATAAATTTTTGAGAAGATACAAATTGGATCATGCATATTTCAGAGGGTATACGTTAGTTGACATGATAAAGCACAAGAATTTTACCATGCACACAATCAGGACTGACACGGATGTGTTTGCTGAGACGAATGTGGATGTGTGTGTGTGAATTCATTTTGTTGGTTAGTTTGAAAATTGTGTGTTGGTTATATGGTGGTATATGGTATTTGTAATGGAGGTTATAGGTTATAAAAGGACAGTTATGATTCTGTGATTTGATCTACTGAATCATGATTTTAAAACGAATGATACAATATTAAATAGGATAATAATGTCGAAAATCAATAATGATTTAAAAGTTATATTGAAAAGGAATAAAAGAAAATCAACCAAATGGTGTAGTTTCAGTTAGTGAAAACATGTATCAACAAAACTTGTGTATTTTGGTGAACAAAAAAAAATGGGGGGGGGGGGGGGGACCAACTTAGAGCATCTAATATTGCAAATTTAGAAAACCAACTTAATTAGTAATACAGAATGGTGTATGTTGAACAGGTGGAAATATGTATCAACCATACTAGTTTAATTTTCTGAGCAATCAAAAATTCCATTTAGTAAATCTAAAATTGCAATATACACAACAACTTTGCATACCAGTAGATGTTATGATAGAATAATAAAAACCCCTTATTAAACAAACTTTATTTATAACAACCAAGAGAAAGGTCGAACAATGGAAATTATTATTGTTAAGTCTAACATAACATGAAGATTTAGAATAGTTCAAACTGAGTGGGAATAGGTAGCAACTATTCCAGAAATTAATCACTATCATCCATGTACTGGTCCACGTCCTCATCTTGGAGGCCCTTATTCTTCTTTGTCGGACAATTCCTAGAATCATGGCTAGCCAACTTGTTGCAAGTTTTGCACATTCTCTTTGGCTTGTCAGCTAGTGCGATTGCAATTTCGCTCTTTGATTTGCGCCTTGTGCGAATGACTTGACCCTTAGTATTAATACCTGTAGGGGTAAAAATAGTCAACTCCGCAGGTTCAGTTACGCCAAGGGTTCTTGCGTAAGCTTCATTCGTGTTCAGCTTAGGTGGGTTAGGAACATCATGTTTGGCTTTTTCCATCAATGCTGTTTGGTCGTCCCTATATATGTGAAGCTTTTGAATGTCACCAACCAAATGATGGAGTGATTCTTCAACGTTGCCGTAAATTGCTCTTACTGTATCATCAACAACAGAATCTGATGTTCCTGAGCTTGTGGAGGCTTTATTAGCATCAACAATTCTGTGAGTCATAGCGTTCTTTGACCATCTATTATCCATGTATTGTTTTGGGAAGTGAAACACCCTGGACATACGGAGCACATAGAAAATGTGACGACACAATAAACCATAACATTCGTACCTTAAACAAGTGCACTTAGCTGAGAATGGATCAGGTACATAGGTAACCTGGTAAAAGGATTAAAAGGAAAATTTACAAAATTAGATGAAGAGGCAGTTATTATTACGTTGGTAAAGTACAAAAATATAGAGTATTGGATGTTTATTGTTACCTCATACTTAGCTTGCACCCATGAACCCTTGATTCTGTAGTCGGCATCCGTGTCCCGAATGACAAACGTAGAACAAGAATCTGATTCTTGGACGCTAAGTGAACAACAATGCATCAATGATGACCAAATCTCATCTTGAACATCGTAAAAAATTGTGTGTGTGTAGAAAGCCGCAGCTTCCTTTTCAATTACCAAATAAGTTTTTAAGTCAGGATTCTTGTAGTTTGAGTTATGTGTATTCTTGCCATATATGTATCTTTGTGAGTCAGTTGCTGTATCATAATGGCTAAGAAATTCAATCAAACTCAAGTACGAATTAGTAATTTGCCCCAGAAAGTGGTTTTCACTCTCGGACCTAGATGTGGTGTGCATAAGTCAAGACATGGGTTCATGACGGAAGTATGCAGGGATCCACTTTGTCCGCATTTCAAACATATCATTCAACCATTTGTTGTCATTCAAATCATAGTCGTTCATGATAGATTCCCATTCGGACTCAAACACAGCAGGGTCGATTTTGTCAGTCCAAACAATATCACATAAGCGTTGCTTGAAATCGTCTTTACTACATAAATCTGGGCCGACCTAAAACAAATGAAAATAAATAATGAATATGATGTTCATGAGAAAAATACATGGACTGAACTATACTTAGATATTGAGTAAAATAATACCTTTGCACTTAGTTTTTGCATTATGTGCCACATGCATAGGCGATGCCTTGAATCAGGAAATATTTTTTCTATGGCAATCTTCATTGCGGGGTCTTGGTCAGTTACGACTACCTTAGGGGCATTACCAAATATTTTCTTAAACCTCTTCAATAGCCAAGTATACCGCTTGGCTGCTTCGCTTGCTAGTAAGGCAGCACCAAAGAGAATGCATCGATTGTGATTATCGATGCCCGTAAAAGGAACCAAAATCATGTTGTACCTATATGCCCACAAAAGTAAGTAACGTATGTCAGAGATATATAATAAGCAGCATGGTTTGTGATACACCATCGAATGAAGAAACTGGTTGAATGAATGAGGCAATTTATTGGTTTATACAGGATCACATGAACACTCGAAATATGCTTTCATGAACCAATTATGGCATAAAATAGATGACTGCAATTTCTGTTAATGGTTTGTGCACGCATGATTAGTGATTTTAAAAACGTAAAACAGATGTTAAATCTTAAAAGCACATCGAATGAAGAAAACAGAGGATTATCGGGTTTGCATACACAATTACTGATGCAATACATTATAACTGATGATAAGAAGAACATGGCCCAAACGCAAGATTTGAAAATACTTAAAATTTCATGGGTTCACAAACGGGTCTACATGTTCATATCACCTAGGAAAACAAATTGCCGCAAACACTAATTCACTGACCCAAACACACAAAATGGAAAGTACATAATACGTAAGATGCAACATTGCCACGTACGACCTATATTAGAATAGATGTATCAGCTTAAGGGGTTTTTGTTTTTCAAGTTGGAAAATACATAAGCTAACCTGTTTGACCGGAAGGTTGCATCAAACGAGACCACATTGCCAAATGCAGCATAGTTAAGCTTAGCTTGTGCATCTGCCCAAAACAACCCTATCAAGGTTTTGTCATTCTTGTGTTGCTTATATTCAACAGAAAAGTCAGAGAAAAATTCTTGTCGACTTAACAACTTTTCAACAACCATCTGTGCATCCCGATTACCAATGAAATTATCCAAACCCCGCCTATAGTTCCTGCACTCAACATCTGTAACCCCGACGTTTTCAAACCCGCCATACATGTGTGTCATTACTTTCCAAGCTCTTGTGGGACCAATATTAGCTTCGGAAAGCTGGCGCAACAACTGCTGTTTTGAAAAAGTAAGTTTCCTCGCAGCCCGAAGATACTTGTAATCATTTTCATGAACCAAACTGTGGTTATGTTTTTCAAAAAACTTGTACACAACATACTTATTTTCAGGGGTCTTCCTAAGACGGATTAGAGCTTTGCATCCACAACGTTGGGATGCTCGTTTCCGTATTTTAATAACCTTTACTACTTCTGCGATATTAGATGAAGATGTGTCGGTATTTGAACTATCTTTCTTTGGTTGTTTCACACCTTCCTTAGAACAACAAAAATATTTCAAATCTGGATTTTCTTTTTTTTTTCCTGTTAGACTGCCCACCCCTCCTAACTTCAAAACCACCTTCCCTCGCATACTCTTTATAAAACTGGAAAGCTTGTTCAATTGTATCAAACTCGGTTCCCTCCACAGGTTTTTTCGTAGCTTCAGGAATCCAAAACTGACTACCTGGCGGGGTTGGTTGGTAACTGCCAACTTGTGGAACACTTTCAGAATCAACAACAGTGTCTTGAACAGTATAATTTGATCGTGGAGTTGATGGCTCACCTGCTATCAAATAGACATTGTGTATTAATCGAGTAAGAAAAAGAAAATAAATTGATCCATCTGTGACACCTTAAATAAATAACAATGGATCCTAGCGACACACGTAAAATGTAGAAAGACGTAAATGAATAACTACTATATTGTATTTCAATGCTTACTTCTTTAAAAACCTATCGAGAACCTCCATTTTTTTACAAAAACAAGAAACCTTCGTACAAAGTAAGTAACGTATGTCAGATATTAACACATAATTATAATAAACTTTTGTGAACGTAAAACTTTTGAAAAGCTTAAACAAGCTTCTGAACATGCTTAATTAACCAACAGTTGACTAAATAGATGGAACAAAAGCTAGAATGCACGTACACAGTAAGCAAGAACCTAAGTTCAAAAGCTATTCTAGGGACTTATCAAGGTAAAGCTAAACCTAAGAACCACTAAACAAACTCAAGTACTTAGGAAAACAAGGTATTAATCAACAAACACAAACTTAGCCTACTAAAATCTCAAATAACTAGACCTATAAGCCAAAAGCTACTCAAGGTTTAACAAGCTACAACGTTATATGCAACAGCCCAAATAATCTCATATTAACACAAAAGAGCTCAAGAGAACAACACAAAAGGTGAGATTACACAGTAAAGCTTATAATAACAAATGTGCAAAGTGACATACACAAACAACAATCAGCCTGACCAAGCAACTAGAATATAAAAAATAAGCTATCAAATAAGCTCAAAAGTGAAAGACAGTTAGAAATCTAAGTAGCTAGTACTATGGGCTTTCCAAATCACCAAAATTCAATTAAAAAGGCCAAGTAATGAACTATTTGTTTCATTTATGAATGTGAGCAGATGAGACAAATATTTATGAAGTATTCATTAACTATTTGTGAACTATTGAAGAAAAAATCATGTTGTACGTATATTATAGTAGATGTATCAATTCAAGCAAAAAGGCCACATTAAAGATCAATCAGGGTCTGTACAAACAGAACATATACATATCGACGTCTTGTGTGAATAGTGTACCTATCAACTAATACACATACGTTTTTCCAACTAACACATAGCCTACACAAAAATTACAAAGCTATTAAACTGATGCATATGATTATTTGGAAACTAATACACATGGATGCAACTAGTACACACGTATAATTACCAAGCTATTCAAATGATGAATCAGGGTGCGTCTTAGGGTTCCGGGACACCCACTGATATTTGCCCCGTACTCAACACCCTTAGGGTTCCGGGACACCCACTGATATTTGCCCCGTACTCAACACCGAGTGTACAACATTAAACACCCTAATCAATTGATTAAATCGTTGGTCCATTACTAATCCCTTGACTTTAAGTTTTGCAAAAGAAAATTTTCATAAGCAAACAATAAATTGGTTAAATTAGTAATGAAATTTATAATACTGAGTTAAACTACTATTCTATAACGGCTTTTTCATCGTGTTTATGTATTGGTATTTTCTAAAAAATGTGGCCTAGTGTTATTCATTAGCCTCTGGCAAAACTAATTACGAATTTGGTTTATACAAATACAATGCGCTTCAATCTACAAATCTATAATACTGAATTCTAAGTTGCTCTATACAAAAACTATTCAACCTAAATCTACAAATAAAATAGGTACTCAGTATCTTAAATCTACAAAAAAACTAATCAATCATACTCTATACAAAAACACAATAACATACATAATCTAAAATCTACCTACACTCATCAATGATTTCTAGTTACATAAACCTTTAAAGATCGTATACTTTTTCAAACTCACACAATAGCCACACAACTTGTTCTCATCTATCACAAACTAAAAAAGATTGAAAAAAGAATACCTTCCATGGAATGATTATCGGTTGAATTGGACATAGTGATAAAAATCGAGTATGAATAATCGTATGGTGAATTATGGTGGTTATATAGAAATTGATCAAAAGTAACTGATGAATCCCACTGGCCATATCAATTATTGTATTGATGTTAGTATTGAAGATGACTAATTTGAAGGGATAGGGGACGTTAGTATTGAAGAGATAGTATTGAAGATACTGAATGTTTTGTAAAAAGCGTTTAAGGTGGGATCACATTTAACAAGAATCATATAATGGGAAAATTAAAATGACTATAATAACCCTATAGTAAATATATTATTAATTAATATTATTTATTTTGATGTAAATATTAATTACTTTGATCTAATCTATCAATGTTGATCCAACAGTCTACATAAGTACCTATTTTATCTATTTTAAGCTTGTACACCACATGAACGCAAATCTATATATATATATATATCTCTACATTATATATAACAGGAGGCATATGACGTCATAATGCCACCTCAATGCCCAGTAATTCATTATCAGCCATGTCATCACATTCTGTCCATGTCAACAATTTTATATTTTTTTTAAATTATGTTTTGAAATTTTGCATTCACGTATGCATGGATATGTAGGACTAAATTTCGTATTTAAAAATTTAATTAGCAAGATTAGAACCTAGGATCTTTTAATTGAGTAATGAGGATGCTTACCACTAGAGCAATTTATTTTTTTGAGATATATCATCCAAAACTATAAATATAATGTTCAACAAATTACTAGAAAAAAGAGCAATTTAAATTATCACGTATATCTTTTCCTAATATTAATTTGTTTCACCCTTATTTCTCTCATTCATTCTCATAACCTAAAAACGGCTTCCTACCTGTTGTTTTCCAAAACCCTATTTTTCTTATGTAATCATTAATATTATGATGTTATTCGTGTATACAGATTCATGGAGGCTGTTGCTATTGGGCTTTTGATGAACACCAAGAGTTTAGTTGAAATCATCGTGCTCAACATCAAGAAAGACAGAGGGGTATGCCTTCATATTTTATAATCATCGATATTTTTCTTTTTTATGTTTTGATTTCTTTATGGTTTTCTCTTTTAACGTGCATAAAAATAGCGATAAAAATCTCCACATGTCAAATTTGTTGCACATACAAGCTCATGGAGCTAGGTGACTATTATCCATCAAATGTGCAAATAGTATTAAACAGAGTTTGTAGCTTTTAACCTTGAAGAATGAAAACCGAATCTATATGAGTGCTTTAGAACTTTGGTGTTCTATTAGCACAATCCCATTCATCAAAACTCTGAATTATGTTAGGTTCTGTCTTTGTTCTCCGTGTTTAATATGTAATGGTAGTTTTTCTTGCATTAACAATATCAGTTTACATACAAAAAGACGTGTGTCTATATCCTTAACTACTACTTTGCATGTTTGGATGTGCAACCAGATCCTATGCGGCTACTGCGAATCAGGCAAATAAGGGGGAAGTAGATGCTCTGTTGACAATGTAAGGCTTCGATCTATCTGCGCATGTTGACAATGTAAGACATTCCCTGATGAAGGTACAACTTTGCTACTATTTTTTTTAGATCAACTAAAATTATCAAGATGCTATAATACACATTTTTATTGGAACCTCAAAAGCAAGCATTTATTTTCCTGTTTTGCATAAGAGACGTTGTGATGAAAAGACTGATATTGGTAACGGTGGCGACAATTGTGGTGCACACATTCGTGTGCAACAGCTTATTGACATGTATTTAGGAAACATTGGCACCTTCTTGGAGCAGCAGTGGGGATACCAGCAAAGAACCTCAGCTTCTGAAACACTCAAGGACGCTGAGCTATGTCGACAAAATGATGGTATGGTACGTCTAATGCCTCAAGTTTGTTGCTCTATTTTTGTTATTTCGTTTTTTATGTTACGGCGACTTAAAATAATTTAATAAAGTTCACTTTAAGAGTTCACTGAACTATGAATAATGTTCCTCAAATGTGTCTTTTTTAGTTTGACCAATGTCGGAAGTTGTTTGTAATGGAGATAAATTTCGGGCTTGAGAAACTCTGAACCATCATTTACACTTTCTCCCTATTTCTAACCATTGTTACGATGAGTGTTGTAGGAAACTAATTACAGGCCTAGGTATTGCAGGACACGCAATAGAGTCTTCAAAGCAGACAGGAGTTACAGGTATATTTGGTTAGGAATATGAAGTTGTAAGCTTAATTAATTTGGTAGTTCAGTGTATTTAGGCCATGACGATGCATACGATGCAAGGTATGCATCCTACTTTGTAAATTTGAGATGATAACATCTAATTAAGCAAAATTAATTTGCTTTTACAGTTTTTTAAGAAATAATTATTTTCTATATTACAATGACATGTATGAAGTATGATTATAGTATTAAATACTGCTCTTCAATCTATAACTTTTTTTATAATTTAAAAATTACACTCAAAAGTCGCAATCGCAAAGACTTTCATTCTTAGTTCACAAAATTTATTTGAGATTACTGTATGCAATGCACAAAAGTCGATTTTATTGAAGGTCCTTTGCTCCCTCTTTCTAACCATTGTTACGATGTGTGCTGCAGAAAACTAATTACAGTCCTATGTACTGTAGGACGTGCAATAGAGTCTTCAAAGCAGAAAAGAGTTACAAGTAAGGTAAGTATTTGAAGTTTAAGATTGGAATATATTAAGTAACTGCAAGATTTATGTTTTGATGGTTTCTGCTCCAAATGTATTGCATAGTCTGCATTGACTTGAGTTACCCAAAAGAGAGATCCATGAGAAACTCTGCTCCAAAGGTAATGTAAGTTTTCTTTTGTTACATTTAATTCTTACCCTTAGATTTGTTTTTGTAATGTTCTCATGATAAAAAAATTCCTTCACAAAAGTTTACAGTAAATGCTATTGTAGAATGTAGCATTTAGAATCATATCTAAAACTTAGTACTTATTTCTAAGTTGCAAAATGAGGGCTAAAATGAAGGTCTTTGTGGGTCAGCCCAACCCAACCAATTATAACCTATACAAAATATACCTATTTTGACCTGTACGCACAATGACCCAGACTTTCCAATTACTTAATGTGTCCAATCTGAACCATAATGTATTCCAGTAACTTATCAGCTTTGTGCTTTTAATTTGCATGTAAATTTTAATTGTTAGTCTATTCTTTAAAGATTTTAGTGTTGCACTAAGATTCTGATAAAGCTTGATTAGAACATGATATGTGCTGGTCTTTTATTGTATTTTAATTAGAATAATAGGATTGTTTGGGATACTGATGCATGTAAACATTATATTCATTGGCATTAACAAAAGGTCAGTAGATTGGGTTCAAATTAAATAAAGGGACATATGACATGGAGAAACCAACCGAAGACTGTGTTCCGTGCATGCCATATGCGGTCGTCACGCTTGCATCTGTTACAGGTATTAATCAAAAAATGTTTGGTAGTAAAAAGGTCATCCTTGTCTAGAACTTGGGAGGAAAGATTATGAATGCTAAACGAACCAATAATTGCATGTAGTAATAATAATTTATTAGGAGGAAAGGATAGTTAGCCATCCCTGTGGTCATAACTTGCACATAGCACTCAACCTTTCTTCTACTGGTAAGTTTCAAGTATTACAAATTTCCACATATTTTAAGCTCTAAAATCTTATGTTGTCGTATTGTTGAAAATGCAAAAGTTGGATGTTAGATGCTAAAGAAATTAGGCATTGAAAATCAAACTTTTGGCTTCCGTCCGCGTACATGTTGCTTCTCAGAAGGTAACTAAATTTTATTCAAATTTGGTTCCTAAAAAGGCAACTTCTGAATTCGGAGTTTTGGGTCTATTAACTTACAAGATTGATACAGGTCTATATTGGTAAGGCTCGAGCCTCATGTTTGCTCAATAAGCATCCTGTTTTATTACGTAGTGGGGTAAAGGTTCTCAAATTTGTGAGAGGCTCTATTAGTGATGTTGATGTTTAATATATTTGGGATAAGGACGTGCGTGTAAGGAATAGCGACGTTTGTGGCCACATACATAACCAGTGTGTCCCTCATGGTGTTTGGGTCTACTCATGGGTGTTCATCGAATAGCAAAGGCAAATGGAAAATGGAAGGTTGTCTTGATGCTGCTGATATGTTCACATGTAAGTAACCTATTCCTACGTTTGTTTTTTTTATCTGTAAAGAATGTGTTACCGTGTTATATATTTATGACTTTTTTAAAAGGATCCTGTAGCACCATATGGTGGGATAAGCCTGCTTTATTTTGCAAATGGTGTGGTTTGTGTTGAGGATCTTTACGAGCAGTGGTGCTTCTTCTAAGTCCAGTGCGCAGGAAGGTTGGAGCTTAAGAATTACCACCTTCTCAGCGACCTACAACCATTACCAGGACCAAAATGATATATGGCATTACATTGAACAACCGTTATCTAACAGACGTTGCAACGAGAGACTACCAATTAGTGAATCTGCTATTGGTAATAGCAACAATGGTGTTCGCCATTCGGTGTCTACAACACGTGTTTGAATGGGTCTTGTGTTAGCAACTTCTAGAACAGCGAGTTCCGCCTCTGCAATGAAAATGGTATGCATATTACGAATTATCTCAGGTTAACATGTTCATGCCATATTATTTTTTTTGGTGTAGCCCAATAGACAAAAACAAGCCTTCACAATTCATTTACAACTAACAGTCACGCACATCCCCGTTAGCAAGGTTAGGAATGTTTTTACAAGGAAGGAAGGCAGATGCTCCATAAGAAGCCCTTTAAGTGCTTGATATTGTTCCTCGTGAGTGCCTACTAACCGGTAAGGATATTAATTCTTGATTTGGTATTTTCGGTGATGATTAACCATATATTATGGTGTATTCACTAACTGTTGATGTAGGCTCTTATGTAGATACACACGTGTGGGACGATCGTCCTACTCCCCTAATCTGGGTAAAAGGAAACCATTGGGTGAAGGGCCGTAAAGCTGGAGTGGTTTCTATCAGAGCATTCACCCGACTCGTGTCTCTCAATATTGGTTCGTATGCGTTTTGGGCCTAATGATTGAATTTTGGGGGCTTAATGCTTAATATAACTATTAGAAATGACTAGGTATGAATTGTACATATAGTTAAAAATGGATCTATGTATGAAGCTAACGTTCAAACTGTTCATGAACATGTGGACTGATAACATTATTGTAAAGAGTTAATTATCCAAATTGTATTCAAAATGCAAATTTCCTAAATCCTTTTATTCATATTATATATTGTTGTAGTTGTTTAGTTTTTATAACGGTAATTACCACATTAGTTTCCCTATTATTTAAAAAAAATAAGATAAAAAAGTGTTTATGTCCTCAAATATGAAATTAACACCATTAAAGCATGACATTGAAACACTTTATATATTATTTGCCACATAAAAAAAAAAGTGTTTATGTGGGGATCGCTTGACTATTTAGTTGCTACTGGATTGTATATACTGTTGTTGCTTTGAATTAAATATCTACATATCACTTAAAGTGCTAGGAGCATATGTGCTTAAGCGCCACCAACAAGATGAATCCATGGACACAACTACTGGTAACATGAATAACATGTTAGGATTGAGGAACATCACTGCAATGTGGGAAAATGGGTGACAAGTGTTTGATCGGTTCAGTTTCAGTACAACCTTCACACCAGCACCGACGCTATTACTCGCATTTTATGTCATTAATGGTGGGTTACATGAAGTATGAAGGTAAAGTCTTACATATTATCTTTTTTATAATTCAGGTGTTTTTTATTTGCCAACATTCAATATTACATAATCTTGATCCATTTACTGTGTTGTTGGATCAGAAGAGGGATGCTGGAATGATCGATTAACGGATAATAGTATAAATCGAATCACTAAGAATGCAAGTAAGCTCTTCATGCTGTAAACGTGTCACTATCAGAAGTTTCCACAAGCGTGCGCAAAAGACCCCGGCCTGAAAGTGTGTGTATTAAATTCTTCCAAGAAGCATCAATTATAAGATAAAATTAAAATGCATTTCAGCCCATAAACTAAATAGAACACCCAATAGTCTAAGCCATTAGCGCGCTAACATTTAATAAGAGTCCCTTCGGTTTATAGTATACATATAAGATTTTAAGTTCTATTTGTCTATGCCATTGATCCAAAGCCTATTGATTGTTGTCAAAATTGTAGTACCAGAAAAAAAACAGTGACATCTTCTTTTACCCTATACGTTATAACCAAGTAAAAGAGTAGTTTGGGCAATTTCAAAAGAAGAAAAAATTGGAAATATATAGGATGTTAGTTGGTTATAACGTATAAGGTAAAAAAGTTGAACTTATTCAGATATCATATATGTAGCTTCTAATATTTCCTGTGTAGTAGATGCTAAAAAAGTTGAACTTATTCAGATATCGTATCAGTTTCTTTGTTGTTTGACTTTTGCATTCTATTATACAGGGTTTATTAAAGTTCATGCCACTCATGATGTCTTTTAACCTATTAAGACTCATCAGGGACATTATATCCAAAACTTATGAGAAGCTCGCCCCTCCACTCTTCCTGTTATACCTTATATTTTGAAGATATTTATTTATAAACGTGGTTTGTAAGTAAAATGTGAAATAGTGTTAGGTTTTTAAAGATTTGTTAGCTTTTCAAAGAGAAAAGGATGATTTGTTTATCATGAGTCTCCATTATTGGGACTAATATGCTATATTGAATAGAAGCAGGCTAATGACACTCACACTTCCTTGTGTCGTTCGTCTCATTTGTGCACAATAAATGATCTTATGTTGTTTTTAAATTTAAGGAGTTCTTGGATTCAAAGGTCGTTGTCCAGTTAGTAGATTAGCGAAACACATATTTTGTTTTGCATTTGTTAACATAGATGAGCATAGCGAGGGATTTATAGTTTCAACTCAATTGTTGTCAATCGGATTCTTTTATTTATTAAATGAGTTACATCATGTTTCAATTTTACTTATAAATATTACTATATTTGTAAGTTTTACTTTATTTATTTTAATAATCTATTTGTTGATTGACTACTTTGTACGTAAGATCAAACTATAATTTGTGCACACTTTAATATTCTTTAAGTTGTGTTTAAACCACATGACATTGAAAACTAATCAAATAGGGTTGAAGGAATCCAAAATGCTCTCAATTGCCTGCCAACTAATAGGTTAGTATTCATAATTAAAATTGTATAACCTAAATTCAATGGACACCTTTGTAGTTTGTGTAACTGGATGCCTTTGCTTAAAAACACCTTCCTTGACCCGTTATCGACCCGCTTATTCGACCTAATATCAGTTGTTGTTGATTTTGTATTATGTTTGACGGGCCAACCAGTAAGGCAACTACCAAGGAAGATCGGGTATGGGAACTTTCAAGGTAATGAATATTAAAATGACCCATATAGCAGGAGGAAGAAGAAGAAGAAGAAGAATAAGAAGAAGAAGAAGATTGATATTCATTTGATCGCGATAATGATTAAATTGATAACGCGTCTGATCTCATCTATTGGCTTACTATAAAGGCTACCTTAATAAGGTTTGGCATTCTATTCGATAATTACTAATGACATAAATCATGTATTGTTTTGATGTATGTGTTGATGAAAAAAATTAACTAATTAATCAAAGTATATATATAGTTGTGTGTGTAGCAGCTTATGGTTTAGTCTTGAGATCAATGACGAGATGGTCCTCATTCAACATTTGTGTAGTAGTTTAATTCAGAATTCTTAACAGATTCTCTCATCTTAATAATTACATAAGTTAAAGGTGGAAAATTTAAATCACTGTCTATATTTTTATACGAAAATGGTTCAATTCCAGCTGTATTATATGCAAGACTGCAAGTAGGGGAAAAACCTACCGCAATCAAAGCCTGAATTGATGTGATTGTTAATATTTATTGTTGTAGATAGTTGGCGGATTAGTTGGATTATGATGAGGATAATCCAGCAGCTATGGTTGGCCCTCAGTAAGGATATTTATCATCCAAATAATAATTACAAGTCATGCCCGCCCATCGGGCGGGCTTTGAAGTCTAGTATATATATATATATATATATATATATATATATATATATATATATATATATATATATATATATATATATTAATATTGTTTAAAAATAAAGAGTCGTTGACTCGGGAAATGTTATATAACGGGCAGGTCATGACGAAATTTTATAAAATTCTTTATAAACTTAAATTATTTTACCAAACATTATTATTATTTCAAAACCTTTTATTTCAACATTATTTTGGGGAAAACGGGTAAAATCCGAGACTTATTGTTACGTATTATTTATTTATTTCATTTGAGTGAGTTTTCCAAATTCTTTATTTCATTTCATTTCATTTCTTTTTGACGACTTTCTTCGAGGAGTTCTTTCGTCTTTCTTGTGCATTTGGTTGATTCGTCGACTTATTTCTTTTCTAAACTTTCTTGTCTCCCACACGAGACTTTACGAAATCTATTTCTTTCAATTGCCATTGTATTTATAAAACTTTTACTCCAGCATTGTTTATTGAGATATTCGAGTATAGTTCTAAGTTATGCCATTTATATTGATTAGGTTGTGCTGAAGTTCATTTGCTGTGACGCATTATTTGGTTGGTTACTATATCTCGTTTCCTGCTGCTATTGTTAAGGTTTTATTCATAGCCCCGCTTTTTATATTTTAATTGTTTATAAACCCTTGGGGTGAGACACATGCTTTAAATGTTTTCTGAGCACAAGTATTTTTGGTATGCTTTTCCTAAATGATATATATATATATATATATATATATATATATATATATATATATATATATATATATATATATATATATATATATATATATATATATATATATATATATATATATATATATATTGTAACAATTCACATTTTCTGGTTAATTACTTTTCCCGGAAAATTTCATTATTCATTTTTACTATTCATTTTTCCCGAAAACTTTCCCGAAAGTTAATTTTTATTTGATATTCTCGAGTGATAAATCATTTCCATGGCAAATTAAAAGTTTAACTTTCATAAGCTCACTTTCGTGAAAGTTATTAAGGAATTACACGTTTTAGGGTAACACGACATTCAGAAATTCTACGCACAACGAAATTCGACCGTGTTAAGTGACCCCGCATCATAAAAATGTTTGACACACTCATGATTTATTTGAGAATTAATCGTGACTGAGAAAAACATGACCAAAGACTTCCCGGCAGGTCACCCAAGCCTGTACTACTCTCGCATGAGCACGCTTAACCGTATGGGCGATTAACCGTTAGACCACAAAACGCGTTTCTAAGACGATTTGAGTTTTCAACTTATTAGAAAAAGTCAACATATTTTTCCCTCCTCCATTGACCAAAAATCATCCCTTGATGTTATAAGTCATTTCGTGATTTTTAGGCTTACGGTTTGATGTCTAAAAGACATTTAATACCAACCGACACTAGACTGAGCCCAGTCTAGACATTATAAGTCATTTTAAATCATTTTTATCACATTAGAAAAGTAACATTTTACTTTTCTCAATTTTACGCAATATTCGTACGTTTTACGTATTACGCGTTTTAGACCCGTGTTTCCAGTTTTTAGCAGGGTTTTACCACCCAAATGGAACCTACCACTCATTTTATATTTTATTATGGGACATATGGACATGTCTAACAATACTTTAAAGTTCCATAATTTTACGACACCCGGTTTTACGTTTTGAGGCCTAATCATTTACGGTTGTCATTTCCCGGAGTCAAAACTCTTCCTAATACTTAGGATAATACCAAGCAAAGTCCACACCTTGTCCCCCAAGTTTAGGAACTGACCTGGGGGGGAAATTCAGCCTTGTGTGTCTTGATCTCATGCTAGGAGCCTTAAGATGTGAACATGTGTTCAACTTGGCCTCCAAGTGTTGACTAGTCAACAATGTAACCTCCTCATTTGCATATAAATGCCTCTCCTCCCACTCCTTGACCATATGAACGACCCACACACACAACACACTTCATTTTACTAGTTTACTTCAAGTTCCATCCAAGAAATCAAGTGCAATATCCATACATAAACCCTAGTTTAGTTTTGATTCATCAAAACTACTTCAAATCCTTAGAAACTTTGGTGATTTCTCTTGAGTTTGAATCCACTCAAGTCACCTCAATTTTCATCATCTCTCTTTCAAGATTACAAGAGTAGAAAGATTGCATGAAGTGAAGTGGGTTGAAGCAAGTCTATCAAAGTTCTATCCTTACATGTTAACTTTCCTTTCTTTGTTGAAAGCCAAAAGTTGTAAGCCAAACCCTAACATGATTCTTGTTAAATAATCATATTCATGTTATTTACATATTATTTGTGCTATATTATGTCTTGTATTCATGTCCATGTTGTATAAAAGTGAGTAAAACAAGTTATTGTACATGATTGATAAGACAAGTTACTATAACAAGCAAACTAGTGACTTTCTTGGAAAACCACGACCAAAATGGTAAAATTATGATATTGGATCATTACATATTGTGGTAGAGGACTTAAAAAGGAAACCATAGCAATTTGAACCACCTAAAAAGAGTATACGAGTCAAAAGTTATGGCGATTTGAAGTTACCAAAGATTTCCGGCAAACTGCCAAATACCATTCTGATCAAATTTGGGTTTTGAAAGTCCCACTTCTGGTCCTATTCATCAAAAAGTTAAAACACGAAAGTTGTCCGGAACGCCGTTTTCGTTTAGGAATGAAGAAGCTCAAGACCTAAAAACACTTTCCGAGTGATAAAATTCTTCAAATTCTAAACAGCCCATTTTTAGGCGAAAGTCACAAGATTATGGTTATACTTTGAAAGGAACAAGAGGTCTTATGACCTATAATCAAGACCACAACCATGGCTAGAGCCAAGGTTGTGTCTCATGACCTTGAAACAAGGACCAAAGGTCATGGCTAGGCCATGACGAAATGACCATACCAACTTTCATAGGCATAAACATGAAACAAAGAGTTGACGAGAACTTGAACAAGCAATTCGGATCTACTTCACTTAAAAGGGAACCATGAGATATTACCAAGAGAAAATGGTCATACAAAACTTATGAAACATACCCTAATAACAATCTTCATGTACTAATAAACTTTCCTAAGTTTATTCAAATATCGGACATGTAACCTTTCGGATCAAAACTTATATCTATATATTTCATCAACTACTACAATAGTAGGGAGCCTCATGTGAGGAGTTCATTATGTAAGCCGTCGAGTTGAGTTGTGGATTTACGAGTTAAAGTGTCCTAGCTCCTCGAACGCTTACTAACATGACTTCTGAATTATGTCGGCCCGAACGGTAGTAAACGATATACAAAACATACATGTTTCATGAATCTTTTCTTTCAAGGACTTACAATATACATCATACCACATCATGGACCATAATGCAAGATATATATATAGGCACTACTTCATATTCTGTACTCAAATCCTAAGTCGCAACATTCTATTATAGGTTGCTCGTAGAAACCTTCACGATTCAACCGTTACATTCATTACTTGCTATCTTAACTTAAGGTGAGTTCATAGCCCCACTTTACATTACTTCATTGTTTTACAAACCCTTGGGGGGAATACATGCTATTTTTAACCGAGCACAATGTTTTTAAATTGTATGCTTGCCTGATTGTTTTATTATCACTAAGTACCATCCTTGCCAAACCGAGATCCCATATTATGAACCATTTAATCACTTGCGAGGGTTACTTGCAAGTGAGCGCGAATATTGTGAATAGGCCTATTGGGATTGACGAATCCCATTTGTATTGACTAAGTTCAAACAAATGCATTAATATTTGAGATTTAGGTATGTTAGCAAAGTACCTACCGGGATAAATCTGTCGATCGATATTGGTACACGTTAACGTTATGGTGTCATAAGCTTAGTGTATAATACATGTTCCGGGCGTATAATAACGTAGCCTACCTGTTTTGTTTTCCAAACATTGGTGTGAGCCTATAACTCACACTACCAACATATTGTGTTCAATCGATTTAACAAACTCTATGAATATCACTCAACCTTTGTGTTGACCTCTCAAGCATGTATTTCAGGTTCATGACGATCAAGGATGGAACGGAAGGGCACGGATACTCAAGAGGGCTATAAATTTTATTATCATTCAAAACTCATTTATTATACATTGTAAACATGGAACCAATTGGGACCTCATTTTGTAATCTCTGATATTTATATAATTTGAATGATAAACCTTTTCAAAACGACTCAATTGGAGTTCGTTTTCTATCATTGTGACTATTGTGCCGTCGAGTAACACCCAGTTTGAATTCCGCTGCATCCATGAATTGGGGGTGTTACAGATTGGTATCAGAGCCATGGTTATAGAGAAACGGGTCTAAGTGAGACCTAAACTATAACTACAATCACAAGCAAAAACATTTTTATAGCCTTCAACTCTCCATGTCTTCCATCCTCCAGACGATTATGGACTTAGTAAGCATGTTATGCTTCACAAACATATTAGTATATTCATATATACCCATTTTGAGCATTTCCCCGTAGACATTTTTGTGCTACACAAACATAATTGCATATTGATATATGTACCCTTAACATAATTGAGCATTTCCCCGTAAGCATTTTATGCTACATGAACACATATAAGTATATTGATATATACACACTAAGCATTTTATGCTACATGAACACATATAAGTATATTGATATATACACACTAGGCATTTTATGCTACATGAACATATTAGTATATTGATATATAAACTCGGTTTATTTTCAATCATCTATCTAAACAATGGACTAAACATATCTGTGTATGCCTATTCTAAGGCATTTCGGCACAGCCACACTCTCCCAATCATGTTCCTACTCCAACATTATATGTCCAAGACATTGTATGATACAATGGTCTCATTCATTTTTCAAGACATTGTGAGATACAATGGTCTCATTCATTTTTCAAGACACTGTGAGATACAATGGTCTCATTCACTTTTCCAAGACATTGTATGATACAATGGTCTTAATCATTTCTCAAATGTTTTGAGTCACACAATGGCCTAACCTACTTCCCAGACATTGTGAATTGCACAATGGTCTAACCTACTTCCGAGACATTGTGTTTTGTGCAAATGGTCTCTAGAATTATTCCATCACATCGTCAATATCATTTCTTATGATATCAAAAACCCGTCACAATCTATCGATTTCAAAACAAGAAATATGAGATTTCTAAAAGACAAACTAATTCATCATCGACAAAAGCTGAACTTTCTCTACATTCATCAAAGTTTTCTTATGAAACCTTCATTATTAAAAGTTCGTGATCCTGGCCAAGTATGTTCTATTTTAGAAATACTTAAAACTTCCTTTCCATACGTATCTACCCTTACTATCTTCTATGCTATAGAATATGAAAACATAGGTTACAAGTCTTGTATGGGCGGGACTTGCAACTGAATTATTTGACATCGCCTTTGTTTAATGGACAGTTTCCCGAAAGCAACGGACATATCAAAAGTATACCTAGTTTAGGTATTTGAAAATTTTATCGAACCTTGGCTAAATATAGACTAGTCACCTATATTTAACCTAGGGACAGTGGAATATAGTCTGACTAACTATATTCGACTTAAAATTTTCCAATACTGAGAATAGTTGTACTAGGGTTATGTTTAGATTGATTTCCTACATGAACACGATAAACCACCAGAATACATTAAAACAATCTAGAGACACGATAGTGCCTTACCACTCAGCAAGATCTTAACACCTTATTTGTATGATCTAAATTCATTCTTGAAAATTTTCATTTATGAGATAATCCGAACGACTATCTTGGGATAGTTATCAATTCTTCTCTTCATCCCGTGGAAGTACCATCCTGTTTAGGATACCATTCCGTCATAAACTTTTAAAAATCTCTTAAGATTTTTAAAGCAAACTCAACATCGATACCTAAGAGTATTAATGTTAAGCATACACTACACACTTTTGTTCATCAACATATCACATCATTATCTTCACAACCGTTACAAACACAAGCTCATTAACAGATCTTGATGCACTTTTAAAGCTCAAATCATCCTTAGTTACACCACAAGCACCCTTATCAGCTTTACAAGATTGAATATTCATCTTGTACTTTTGGAACACCAGTATCATCTCGTAATACACTACCTTGTAACTCACCGGCTAAGTATGAATGTGGTGTCGGAAATTCTTGAGTAGGATGATTTATAATATCCTTATTTGAATGGATTGGGATGCCTTTTCATTTAAATAAAGAAATTATAAATCATCGAACCATACGTTTATATTCCTTTAGTTACATTGTTTGGGATGCCTCTCTATGTAAATAAAGAATTATAAACAAGTGGGCTTAATTATATCCGAAATAACATAAGTATGAAGTCAATAAACACTAGATACAACAACAGATTACCTACTAGGCTATGATTGCAACGACTATCCCAATTTCCATTAGTACGAGGTTTACATTTTGGTTTTCATAATGATAGTGCAATAACAAACAAACTCATTGCGAGGCCATGTAACCATATGCATGTGCAGTCGTACCAAACTCATTGCGAAGCCATGTAGCCATATGCATGGGCAGCCGTACAATTCAAACAGGACTTGGTCCAACCACATGTTCAACGCTTATTCCATGATTCGATTCTTATATCAATTGCTATTGATACTTGACAACTATATCAAGTTCTATTTTGATATTCAACTACTATATCAATTCCTATTAATATTCGACTGCTATATCAATTTCCTTTGATATTCGACTATTACCATACCTTTCCTATATAAAAGTAAGCCTCATCCTACACCATACACTGAAATGACAAATCAAGTTACATCACCGGTAATCCCAGACTTTGGTCCTCATAAGTAACCACACCTCTTTATCGACACCACTCCAACATATGACACACATAGAACTTCGGGACGAAGTTCCCCGTAAGGGGTAGAGACTGTAACAATTCACATTTTCTGGTTAATTACTTTTCCCGGAAAATTTCATTATTCATTTTTACTATTCATTTTTCCCGAAAACTTTCCCGAAAGTTAATTTTTATTTGATATTCTCGAGTGATAAATCATTTCCATGGCAAATTAAAAGTTTAACTTTCATAAGCTCACTTTCGTGAAAGTTATTAAGGAATTACACGTTTTAGGGTAACACGACATTCAGAAATTCTACGCACAACGAAATTCGACCGTGTTAAGTGACCCCGCATCATAAAAATGTTTGACACACTCATGATTTATTTGAGAATTAATCGTGACTGAGAAAAACATGACCAAAGACTTCCCGGCAGGTCACCCAAGCCTGTACTACTCTCGCATGAGCACGCTTAACCGTATGGGCGATTAACCGTTAGACCACAAAACGCGTTTCTAAGACGATTTGAGTTTTCAACTTATTAGAAAAAGTCAACATATTTTTCCCTCCTCCATTGACCAAAAATCATCCCTTGATGTTATAAGTCATTTCGTGATTTTTAGGCTTACGGTTTGATGTCTAAAAGACATTTAATACCAACCGACACTAGACTGAGCCCAGTCTAGACATTATAAGTCATTTTAAATCATTTTTATCACATTAGAAAAGTAACATTTTACTTTTCTCAATTTTACGCAATATTCGTACGTTTTACGTATTACGCGTTTTAGACCCGTGTTTCCAGTTTTTAGCAGGGTTTTACCACCCAAATGGAACCTACCACTCATTTTATATTTTATTATGGGACATATGGACATGTCTAACAATACTTTAAAGTTCCATAATTTTACGACACCCGGTTTTACGTTTTGAGGCCTAATCATTTACGGTTGTCATTTCCCGGAGTCAAAACTCTTCCTAATACTTAGGATAATACCAAGCAAAGTCCACACCTTGTCCCCCAAGTTTAGGAACTGACCTGGGGGGGAAATTCAGCCTTGTGTGTCTTGATCTCATGCTAGGAGCCTTAAGATGTGAACATGTGTTCAACTTGGCCTCCAAGTGTTGACTAGTCAACAATGTAACCTCCTCATTTGCATATAAATGCCTCTCCTCCCACTCCTTGACCATATGAACGACCCACACACACAACACACTTCATTTTACTAGTTTACTTCAAGTTCCATCCAAGAAATCAAGTGCAATATCCATACATAAACCCTAGTTTAGTTTTGATTCATCAAAACTACTTCAAATCCTTAGAAACTTTGGTGATTTCTCTTGAGTTTGAATCCACTCAAGTCACCTCAATTTTCATCATCTCTCTTTCAAGATTACAAGAGTAGAAAGATTGCATGAAGTGAAGTGGGTTGAAGCAAGTCTATCAAAGTTCTATCCTTACATGTTAACTTTCCTTTCTTTGTTGAAAGCCAAAAGTTGTAAGCCAAACCCTAACATGATTCTTGTTAAATAATCATATTCATGTTATTTACATATTATTTGTGCTATATTATGTCTTGTATTCATGTCCATGATGTATAAAAGTGAGTAAAACAAGTTATTGTACATGATTGATAAGACAAGTTACTATAACAAGCAAACTAGTGACTTTCTTGGAAAACCACGACCAAAATGGTAAAATTATGATATTGGATCATTACATATTGTGGTAGAGGACTTAAAAAGGAAACCATAGCAATTTGAACCACCTAAAAAGAGTATACGAGTCAAAAGTTATGGCGATTTGAAGTTACCAAAGATTTCCGGCAAACTGCCAAATACCATTCTGATCAAATTTGGGTTTTGAAAGTCCCACTTCTGGTCCGATTCATCAAAAAGTTAAAACACGAAAGTTGTCCGGAACGCCGTTTTCGTTCAGGAACAAAGAAGCTCGAGACCTAAAAACACTTTCCGAGTGATAAAATTCTTCAAATTCTAAACAGCCCATTTTTAGGCGAAAGTCACAAGATTATGGTTATACTTTGAAAGGAACAAGAGGTCTTATGACCTATAATCAAGACCACAACCATGGCTAGAGCCAAGGTTGTGTCTCATGACCTTGAAACAAGGACCAAAGGTCATGGCTAGGCCATGACGAAATGACCATACCAACTTTCATAGGCATAAACATGAAACAAAGAGTTGACGAGAACTTGAACAAGCAATTTGGATCTACTTCACTTAAAAGGGAACCATGAGATATTACCAAGAGAAAATGGTCATACAAAACTTATGAAACATACCCTAATAACAATCTTCATGTACTAATAAACTTTCCTAAGTTTATTCAAATATCGGACATGTAACCTTTCGGATCAAAACTTATATCTATATATTTCATCAACTACTACAATAGTAGGGAGCCTCATGTGAGGAGTTCATTATGTAAGCCGTCGAGTTGAGTTGTGGATTTACGAGTTAAAGTGTCCTAGCTCCTCGAACGCTTACTAACATGACTTCTGAATTATGTCGGCCCGAACGGTAGTAAACGATATACAAAACATACATGTTTCATGAATCTTTTCTTTCAAGGACTTACAATATACATCATACCACATCATGGACCATAATGCAAGATATATATATAGGCACTACTTCATATTCTGTACTCAAATCCTAAGTCGCAACATTCTATTATAGGTTGCTCGTAGAAACCTTCACGATTCAACCGTTACATTCATTACTTGCTATCTTAACTTAAGGTGAGTTCATAGCCCCACTTTACATTACTTCATTGTTTTACAAACCCTTGGGGGGAATACATGCTATTTTTAACCGAGCACAATGTTTTTAAATTGTATGCTTGCCTGATTGTTTTATTATCACTAAGTACCATCCTTGCCAAACCGAGATCCCATATTATGAACCATTTAATCACTTGCGAGGGTTACTTGCAAGTGAGCGCGAATATTGTGAATAGGCCTATTGGGATTGACGAATCCCATTTGTATTGACTAAGTTCAAACAAATGCATTAATATTTGAGATTTAGGTATGTTAGCAAAGTACCTACCGGGATAAATCTGCCGATCGATATTGGTACACGTTAACGTTATGGTGTCATAAGCTTAGTGTATAATACATGTTCCGGGCGTATAATAACGTAGCCTACCTGTTTTGTTTTCCAAACATTGGTGTGAGCCTATAACTCACACTACCAACATATTGTGTTCAATCGATTTAACAAACTCTATGAATATCACTCAACCTTTGTGTTGACCTCTCAAGCATGTATTTCAGGTTCATGACGATCAAGGATGGAACGGAAGGGCACGGATACTCAAGAGGGCTATAAATTTTATTATCATTCAAAACTCATTTATTATACATTGTAAACATGGAACCAATTGGGACCTCATTTTGTAATCTCTGATATTTATATAATTTGAATGATAAACCTTTTCAAAACGACTCAATTGGAGTTCGTTTTCTATCATTGTGACTATTGTGCCGTCGAGTAACACCCAGTTTGAATTCCGCTGCATCCATGAATTGGGGGTGTTACACACACACACATATATATATATATATATATATATATATATATATATATATATATATATATATATATATATATATATATATATATATATATATATATATATATATATATATATATATTTCCTGACGATGTGCTAAGTAGCTTGTCTTTCCGGAAAGACCCTCAGATCATGAGCCATTAATCACTTGCGAGTGAACACGAACTTAGTTTATAGGCCTATAGGATTGACCATCCCATTCGTAGTTGTCAAGGGCTTGACATGCGGGTGTACTACTTTCGATTTTGCTGGGTATTGGCAAGTACCCGGCCTCGGGGGCACTTATATTATGAAATTCCGCGGTTATTGTTTATGTTAGTACAAAGTTACTGACGATTGGTTTGGTTAACGTTTGTGTGTCATGAGCTTAGTATCATCAACCGTATGTATGCACTGGGATGCCTCTACATATTAGGTGTTACCTTGATTACCCTGGTATTAGCATTTGTTGCTTATATCATATTATTGAAACCCTTGTGCTCAACTTATTATTTTAAACCTATGGATTACACTCAATCTTTGTGTGACTTTTAAGCATGTGTTTCTTAGGTACTACTACTAATTAATTTTGGAGCTTTATGATATGGGCTTGGTGGAGTGGCAAGGTCGATGGAGTCTTTCTGTCAAGGCAACTTTATTTCCTTTACTATCTTTACTTTCATATCATTCGTAAAACCTTGGTATGTCTTACTTATTTCCGCTGCTAAACTTTGTTAAATGTTTTCCGCTACTAAACTTTGTAAACTTTCCGCTGCAAACTCTATTTTATTATTTCCGCTGCTACTTTGATTTGAGAGTCCTCGTACTCTAAATGGTTTATAATTTGAATGATATGTTTTGCAACATTTATAAACGTCCCGTGTTGTGGTCGTTAGCTATAAATGTGCTTGGTTTCTATTTGCGTAGTGCCCCGAGCATGTTAGCTGCTGTATTTTGAGTTGGGGGTGCTACACAATGTAGCAGCAATATCACAACGGATAGAATTATAGAAATAGGTGCTATAGGTTTAGGCCACAATGGGATCTCAAGAAGCAAGTTTTTCAACCATTCAACTTCTTTGCCAGCAGTTGCTAAACCACAAATTTAGATTCCATTGTTGAACTAGTGATTCAAGTTTGCTTCTTGGATGCCCAAGAAATTGCACCTCCACCAAGTAGGAATACCCAGCCACTAGTAGACGAATTGTATTCAGTGTTACTAATCCAAGTTGCATCAGTGTATCCTTCTAATACTGAAGGATAACCAGTATATGAGAGACTATAATCCATAGTTCTCTTCAAATACTTTAGTACCCTCTGAATTGCTTGCCAATGATGAGCACTATGATTACTAGTATACCTGCTCAGTTTACCCACTGCAAAAGCAATATCAGGTCTTGTACAAGTCATGGCATACATCAAGCAGCCAATCACCCTAGAATACTCAAGTTGAGATACAACTTTGCCAGTATTGGGCATTAGCTTCTCACTTGTATCCATAGGAGTACTCACATGAGTACAATCAAAGTTATTAAATTTTCTCAACACCTTCTCAATGTAATGAGACTGAGATATAGAAATTTTGTTACTTTCATGTTTTATCCTTATACCAAGGATAACATAAGCCTCCCCCATATCCTTCATGGAGAATTTTGATAACAAAAATTCCTTTGTAAGGTCAACTTGAGTTTGGTCAGTGCCAAAAATCAACATGTCATCAGCATATAGACAAATGATGACTCCTTTACCAGATTCATCAAATTTGCTATATACACATTTGTCAACCTGGTTAAGTAAATAAGCACTAGACAAAACCACTTCATCAAATTTTTGATGCCATTGTTTAGGTGTCTGTTTTAGTCCATAAAGTGACTTAATCAATTTACACACCTTGTTTTCATTGCCAGACATGATGAAGCCTTGAGGTTGGTTCATACAAACCTCCTCATCTAAATCACCATTCAAGAAAGCTGTTTTCACATCCATATGATGAATAACCAGATTGTGAATTGATGCTAAAGCAGTCAGCAATCTTATGGTACTGATACGAGCCACTAGGGCATAAGTATCAAAATAGTCTATTCCTGACTTTTGTTTAAAGCCCTGAATCACTAGTCTCATCATTTATTGCTTCTTTCCAGAAAGCAACATCTTGGGACTTAATTGCTTCTTCAAATGTTTTGCGATCATCCTTAACAATGAAGCAATAGGAATATTGGTCAAAGACCTCATCCCTTGTACCTTTAATCAAATATAATTGAAACACAGGTCCAAATGACTTTGGAGTCCTAACCCTTTTGCTTCTTCTAAGCTCAGGTTCAGGTTGTTGTTCCACAACCTCATCAAAAACCTCATTAGGGATATCTGAAACACCAGTATCATCAGTTCCATTTAGAATCCTCTGACTTGGTCTAGGGACTGATGAAAATCTATTCTCATCAAAGAGTGCATCCCTTGATCAATTATTGAGTTAATTGAAATAGATTCATTAGGTTCAATAATATAGAACCTATATGCCTTGAAATTCTCAGCATATCCAACAAAGATGCATTCAATACCTCTTTCACCTAAAGTTTTTAGCTTTGGATTTGGGAGTCTTACAACTGCCCTACAACCCCAAACCTTGAGAAAGTTCAGGTTGGGTTTTCTTTTGGTTCAGAGTTCATAAGGGGTTATCTTGTTGCTTTTATTGGGAATCTTATTTAATAAATAGCAAGCTGTTAACATAGCTTCACCCAAGAACCCTTGGCTCAGCCCTGAATAGGACAACATGGAATTAACCATCTCCTTCAGCACCCTGTTTTTCCTTTCAGAAATACCATTTTTCTGAGGAGTATAGGGAGCAGTCGTTTCATGGATTATACCAACAGACTGAAAATACAGAGTATCCATGTACTCACCTCCTTTATTAGTCCTGAATCTTTTGATTAGAGACCCTTGTTGCAATTCAACTTCAGTTTTAAATACTTTAAATTTATCTAATGTTTCATCCGTAGTATGTAACAAATAAACATAACAAAACCTAGAAGCATCATCAATAAAAGTCGCAAAGTATTTCTTATTCCCCAAAGAGGGAGGCGCATGTAAATCACATAGGTCACTATATGAATTAGCTCCAAAACTTTAGTTTCACGTTTTACACTTTGAAATGGTTTCTTAGTTATTTTGGTCTTCATGCAAGTTTTACACTTTTCAGTGTCCATATCAAAGGCTGAAATTAACCCATCCTTAGACATATCTCGCCTTCTTTTAAAATGTACATGGCCAAGTCTAGCATGCCAAAGGCTTGAATCATTAAGTTTAGAGGTTGATATAAAAGCAGAATTAACATTATCATGAACAAGATTAAGTCTGAACATTTGATTACACAAACAACCAAAACCATTAAATACACCATGTTTAGATAAAACAAACTTATCAAATTCAATCACTTGTTTATAACCATAACTATTCAAAACACTACTAGAAACCAAGTTTTTCCTAATATTTGGAGCATGTAAAACATTAAACAAAGAAACAATCATTCCAGAACTAAACTTTAAATCCACACATCCTTTTCCATGCGCTAGGGCTGTTGACTCATTTCTCATATGAAAAATAGAAACATCATTCAGTAACTCATAGGTATTGAACCAGCTTCTATCTTTACACACATGAATTGTTGCTCCAGAGTCAACCCACCACGCAACATCATCATCCTGCACAAAGTACACATCAGATATATATATATATATATATATATATATATATATATATATATATATATATATATATATATATATATATATATATATATATATATATGTAACATAATAAATCTCAAAAGACTTATTAAATATATTCTAACCTTTTAGAGAATTGGTATTACCATTCCCTGATCCACTTGTGCCTGATCCATTGGTTTTATTGCCAATCTTAACACCTTTTCAATCCTTCCTGAAGTGTCCACGTTTCCCACACTTCTAACAAGTCTATTAGGAATTATTTAAATGACATAGAGTCATTACAACTATTAGTATTTTTAGAAAGTTGTTAGAGGTAGTGATATGTATTGATTTTCTATTTAATGCCGAATTAGGGTTACTTGTGTATAAAAGGAACATACAGTTATGTATTATATACATCTTGAAAAACACTTTGATAAGTGAAAAGAATATAGATCCATAGAGGATCATTGTTTATTAGAAAAACCTTGAAGTAACTTTGATTGTGTTCTTATTATTCCGCTGTGCATATAATCTTTGTTGCTATATCCTAGATTGGGCTTAAACGATCTTTTACAATTGGTATCAGAATCCAAACAGCAGGATCCAATCAGTAGGAACCGACCAGTAGCAATCGATCAGCAACAACAAATACAAACGAGCAGTACTTTTATTTGACCAGAATTAACAACAAATAATGATGGCAGTAGTAGTATCAGATATGTACTATCAGTAGGAACATGATAACCACCAGGAGGGACCAATCAGTAGGAACCGAATGTCATCAGCAGAAACGAAAATAGCAGCAATAACCGTCAACAGTACCAAGCAAAGTCATGTCATCATCAAACCATATGAGTATAACAGCGATTAAATTCTTCAAAGATCAGTTAGGGTTTTTATTTTTATTTTTTATAATACATCATTTAAAACGACGTCGTGTCGCTCCCCTTTGCTACAGTGCTCTCGTTTTGGGCCCCAACTGATCCAACACCACTGGTCCATAATCGGTTTCTTTGGCCCGCTACATCCCCGGGATAAGTATACTACCACTAGAACATTCTCGAGCTGTCGTTGTTTGGGATAAAGGACGTTTCTAGATTTCTCCGGCATATAGAAACACCGTCGCGTCATCTACACACAAAGATTTAATCAAAAATCATTGTCCTCAAGCCGATGTGTGATTACAGCTGCAGGAAAACTAAACACAAAACTAAAAAATCTGGTAAGAGTTATTCTTAATCCCTAAAATTGGTATGGAACTACTTTTATGTTTCATGGATTGTAATTAATTTAGTAAGTTAATGAAGCCTTAATTAATATAGTAACTTATTGAAGCCTAATTCTATTTTTTAGCGTTATCATCTTTTTAGGGTTTAATCATAGGAAATTGATTTTGGTTTTTGATTATATTTTAATGTTAGTTTCCTATGAACAAGAAGATCAATAAACAGCTGATAAAGAAGAAAGACCCAAATATTTTGTTTTACCTTTTTCTTATGTAGTTATAATTTATCTGATTTTGTTCTTTTCGTTTTTTGCAGGGTAAAGTAGCTGTGGATCAAGTTATTGGTTCTTAAGGTATACAAAAGTTACTACTTTTTTTTTTACTAAAATGATATATATGGATTTTAAACCAAGTTGCATATTAGTTGAAAGAGAAATTGAATATTTATTAAAACGTTGATCAATTTTAAGATAAAAGTGTGGTTGTAATGGTGTGAAAAATGTTCAATTTACCGTATTTTTGGGCATGTAGGTCTTTGAGATTGCTTATTGAAACTATTTTTATGCTTACCAGTTATAATGCCCGCGCACGCGCGGGGTTTTTTTTAAAAAAAAAAAATTTGTATGATATATTTTTATTTCTTAAAAAACAAATAATTTAATATTTGTTTTGTTTGATTTATGATTTTTAATTATATTTGTTTATTATTAAAGATAATCATTTAAAAAATTTAATCCTACAGTTTAATGGGTGTCTAGGCTACTGCAAAACTACAGTTTAAAAAGGGTGTTGAGGTCATTTTAGATTGTGTTTTGACCTACTACAAAACGGTGGTTTTAAGGGGGTGTTAGGGTCGATTTAGTGGTATTTTTGGGCTGTTGTTTAACTATTTTCTAAAGGAATGTCATGTTAACATTCAAGGGGTATTTGGCCTTGCTGCAAAACAACCATTTTTTTTGTATTCTTATTACTTTTTCCAGGTTCTATGGGGTGTTTGGTCATCACAGCTTGCTACTATTTTTACAGGTACACACGAACCATCATAGAGACAATGCAGATACTTGCGTAGCGATCATAGTTGTTCAGTAATTTGTTAAAGGTAGGTAGGTTTGTAGATTTAGCAGCTATGACATTCTTGGCTACAAATGAACATTCGAATGTAAATGGCCAGGCAATAACCAGATAGTATAGTATCTATGATTGCTATGCAACTACGTCCGTTTGCAACCATGCCTCTTCTCTCTGTAAACGTCGTCTATATACATCTCTTTTTTGGTTAAAAGTACTATAAAACAATACCGTCTATATTCTACTTAAAGACAACATATTATATTAATAGGAACCATGATGTTGCGGCACTCCGGTGCCTTTCTAGTTATAATAAATACGCATACAAATAACGTAAGCATGCATCGTACATATGCACACATGTACACCTATCACATTCAAAATGTCACATCCATAACCTCATATGAGTTTAAGGGGTGTTTACTTTTTTTTTTTTTTTGCTAGCTAAGAGGCTAGTGGGTCCCCCTCCCTTAGTGCGTCTTATTTTGCGTCTGAGTGGAGAGGAGTGCATTTTTTACACTTTATCCATATAGATGATATAAGAGAATCTTGTGAGCCCAAATGAAAAAGATATATTATTAGATACACATCCTTAACTAACAGAAAAAGGTAAACAACCCCTAAGGGTCTTATGAGCACAATCATATAGGGTCTTATGAGCATTAATCATATACTCCCACTTAATTTAACAACTCATGTAAGTTAAGATCAGCATGTCGGCAATCAAATAAATTCAAAGTCTTATAAAAATCAGTTATCAATTATAAATGAACTTGCGGTAACCAAAATAACAAGCAGTTTGAAACACGTTACAACATAATTAGTGTTTACCTAAAACACACTATTAAAGGACATTTGGTATAACTGAATTGCAGTGAATGAAAATACAATGCAAAATGGAATGGCAGAGAAAGAGAATGACCCTCAAACAAGAGAAGGGATTCCAATGTTTTGGGAAATCGAATGAAAGAACTTTTGATTTCTTTTTTTATAAAAATACAAAATATATTAGCAACAAGAAAAAATTAAAAAGTCAAACTATGGCATGAACCTTTTATGTATGCAGAACCGTGTATGTTACGATGTTAATATAATTACAATAAATTGTTTATTAAAAATCAAAGTTATAAACCAAAAAAATTCTATGGTGGTATCAACGTTTGCTTGATGTTTAACTAGTTTATTCGTAGCTATTTTCTTCTATTTTACTAAATATGACTTGTTGTCTATAAAATATTAGCAATGATATCTACAAAATTTTACAAAAAATAATTCACACAATAATATTAGAGTTGAGTTATTTTAAAAACCATACATCTCTCACATACCAAGGGACAAATATGGACCCTTGATTTAACTTTGATCAATGGCTGAGATCAAAAAATTTGAAACTTAAAAAAAACACGGAGGGGTACTTTCGTAAAATCGCATCACCAAAATAACACAACCATCCCGTCTAATTTCATTTCATTAACGCAACCACCTAACACACACTAAAAACACACACACAACGCACACATAAAAACCGTTCAATATCCAAGCCCTAACTACCCACCGAAAACTGACGATTTAACCGGAAAAATGGCGGAAAGTGACGACGATAATAACGTTCTGAAACCCTACCTATCTCCGGCTAAACAGAAGGAAAAAAATCTGCTAAAAAACCGATTTCAGGTATACTCATACGATTTAAACAACTATTTTACTATCTCTTACTATCATATATGATTGAAATATACATGCATGCTGTGTATAAAGATTATATTGAAGATATTATGAATTTACACTGATTATTGAATGTTTATGCAAGTTATTGTGATTTTGTGGAGAAATAGTGAAATAGAAATTAGGTTTTCAAAGTTAATAATTAGATTCAGTAGAAATTGAAATAAAAAAGACACAATAGAAGAATTTATTGAAGGCGACTTATGCGTTTGGCTAAGCAGCAGAAGATGCCTTCGGCTTCAGCTTGACGAAAAGCATCGGTTGCGGCTAAGCCGCATCAGACGCCTTCGGCTTCGCCGAAGGCGTCTGATACGGCTTAGACACAGAAGATGCATTCGCCTTCGCTGAAGGCGTTTGATGAGGCTTGGCAAAAGGCATTGGTTGTGGCCAAGACGCAGAAGATGCCTTCTGTAACACCCCCAATTCATGGTTGCTGCGGAATTCAAACTGGGTGTTACTCGACGGCACAATAGTCACAATAATAGAAAACGAACTCCAATTGAGTCGTTTTAAAAGATTTATCATTCAAATTGTATAAATATCAGATATTACAAAATGAGGTCCCAAATGGTTCCATGTTTACAATTTACATTAAATGAGTTTTTGAATGATAATAAAATTTATAGCCCTCTTGAGTATCCGTGCCCTTCCGTGCCATCCTTGATCGTCATGAACCTGAAATACATGCTTGAGAGGTCAACACAAAGGTTGAGTGATATTCATAGAGTTTGTTTAATGTTTGAACACAATATGTTGGTAGTGTGAGCTATAGACTCACACCAATGTTTGGAAAACAAAACAGGTAGGCTACGTTATTATATGCCCATAAAATGTATTATACACTAAGCTTATGACACCAAAACGTTAACGTGTACCAATATCGATCGGCAGATTTATCCCGGTAGGTACTTTGCTGTCATACCCATGTCTCAAATATTAATGCATTTGTATGAACTTAGTCAATACAAATGGGATTCGTCAATCCCAATAGGCCTATTCACAATATTCGCGCTCACTATTGCTAGTGATTAAATGGTTCATAATAAGGGATCTCGGTTTAGCAAGGCTGGTACTTAGTGATAATAAAACAATCAGGCAAGCATACAATTTAAAAACATTGCGCTCGGTTAAAAATAGCATGTATTCCCCCCAAGGGTTTGTAAAACAATTAAGTAATGGAAAGTAGGGCTATGAACTCACCTTAAGTTAAGTAGCAAGTAGTGAATATGATGGTCGAATCGCGAAGGTTTCTACGAGCAACCTATAATAGGATGCTGCGACTTAGGATTGGAGTAAAGAATATGAAAAATTGCCTATATATATATCTTGCATTTAGTCCATGATGTGGTATGATGTATAGTGTAAGTCTTTGAAAGAAATGATTCATGAAACATGTATAGTTTATATATCGTTTACTACCGTTCGGGCCGACATAATTCAGAAGTCATGTTAGTAAACGTTCGAGGAGCAAGGACACTTTAATTCGTAAATCCACAACTCATCTCGACGGCTTACATAATGAACTCCTCATATGAGGTTCCCTACAATTGTAGTAGTTGATAAAATATATGTATATATGTTTTGATCCGAAAAATTACATGTCCAATATTTGAATAAACTTAGGAAAGTTTATCTTTACATGAAGATTGTTATTAGGGTAAGTTTCTTAAGTCTTGTATGACAAATACTTGTAATATCTCATGGTTCTTTAGATGAAGTAGATCCAAATTGTATGTTTAAGTTATCGCCAACTTTAGCTCATGTTTTCGCCTTGGTATGTATATATGGTCTTAACTCATGTTTTCTCCTTGGTATGTATATATGGTCTTTAGCCATGGCTTTGCCATGACCTTTGGTCATTGTTCCATGGTCTTGAGACTCAACCTTGGCTCTAGCCATGGTGGTGGTCTTGAATCTAGGTCTTAAGACCTCTTTGGTCTATATAAACCATAACCGTTATATAGTCATATATATACGTAAAATAGCTGTTAATAAACTGAGAAAAATCTCATTCGTTATTGGTTTTCTGGAGACGTGCCCCTGATTTTTTGAAGAAAACGTGATTCCAGACAACTTTCGTGCCTTAACTTTCTCATGAAACGGACCAGAAAGGCCTCTTTTTGCGTGTTTAAGGTCCTGTCACAGAAACTATTTAGGCAGTTTTGCCGCAAAGTTTTGGTAACTTCAAATGGTCATAACTTTTGACTCGTGTACTCGTTTTAGGTGGTTCAAATTGCTATGTTTTCCTTGTTAAGTCCTTTTTAACATTAAGTAAGTGTCGAATATCATAGTTTTACTATTTTGGTCATGGTTCTCCAAGAAAGTTACTAGTTTACTTGTTTACTTATCATAAGTTAACATATATATACCAATACTTGTTTTACCCATTTTTATACATCATGGACATGATCACAAGACAAAATATAGCATGAATGATATGTAAATAACATGAATATGATATTTAACAAGAAGTATGTTAGGGTTTACTTACAACTTTTGCCTTTCACTTAAGAAAGGGAATCAAGTATGGAACTAGGACACTAAACCTAAGCTTTCAACCAATCACCACAACCCTTGCTAACCATTGATCTAACCCTTGTGAAAACCCTTTAACCTCAGCCCCTAACACCTTGTATAGCTTCTAATTTAACCATGGAATCACCAAACAAACTAGAGATTCATGTAGGGAATCACTAGGCCTTTAACATTGGTATGTAACTTGTAACTAGGAAATGAAAGGATCATGAGCTTGTGAATTGAAGTTGGGTGTTTGAATGATGAATAAATGAAGAGGATGAGCTCTCTTTTATACTTAAAATGAGGAGGTTAGGAAGTAACTAGGAAGATGCATGAGGAGGTGCAAGAGTTTAGATATTATGGAAGCTTAGTTGATAAGTTACTTACACATGTATGCTACCTAAAGTCCTCAAGACTTATCACAAGCCAACAAGGCTTGTAATAGCCATAATACACGTTTATATGAGATAAGGGGTGACTAGATGATAAGTCTTGATGTTATCTTGCTTACTTTGTGTGTTTTGGCTCCGTAAAATGCTAACCGTAAATGATTAAGCCTCAAAACGTAAAACCGGGTGTCGTAAAAATATGGAACTTGAGAGTATGGTTAAACATGTCAATATGTTCCATAATAAAATATAAAATGAGTGGTAGGTTCCATTGGGGTGCTAAAACCTTGCTAAAACTGGAAACACGGGTCTAAAACGCGTAATACGTACAACGTACGAATATTGCGTAAAATTGAGAAAAGTAAAATGTTACTTTTCTAATAGGATAATATTGATTAAAAATGACTTATAATGTCTAGACTGGGTTCAGTCTAGTGTCGGTTGGTATTAAATGTCTTTTAGACATCAAACCGTAAGCCTAAAAATCAAGGAATGACTTATAAAATCAAGGAATGATTTTTGGTCAAAGGAGGAGGGAAAAATATGTTGACTTTTTCTAATAGGTTGAAAACTCAAATCGTCTTAGAAACGCGGTGTAGGTATAGGCTAAGGTTACGGCTGAGTAAAAACGCTTAAAACTGAAAATTCGAGTTTTTCACGGCCGAGGCTTATTTTGGTCATGTTTTTCTCAGTCATGATTAATTCTCAAATAAATCATGAGTGTGTCAAACATTTTTCTCATTCGGGGTCACTTAACGCTGTCGAGTTTCGTTGTGCGTAGAATTTTTGAATGACGTTTTACCCTAAAACGTGTAATTCCTTAGTAACTTTCACGAAAATGATCTGATGAGTGTCAAACTTTTAATTTGCCATGGAAATGATTTATCACTCGAGGCCAAGAAACAAAAATCAAATTTCGGGAAAATTTCGGGAAAAAATGAATAGTAAAAGTGAATAGTAAGTGAATAGTGAAATTTTCCGGAATAGAAGTTAACCTGAAAATGTGAATTGTTACAGTCTCTACCCCTTACGGGGAACTTCGTCCCAAAGTTCTATGTGTGTTATATGTTGGAGTGGTGTCGATGAAAAGGTGTGGTTACTTATGAGGACAAGAGTCTGTGATTGCTAGTGATGTAGTTTGATTTGCCTCAGAATACGGTGTGTCAATAGAAATTGATAACATAGTTGAGTGTTACTAGAGATTCATATAATATTCGAATATCAAAGGAAATTGATATAGCAGTCGAATATTAATAGGAATTGATATAGTAGTTGTATATCAATGGAAATTGGGATAGTAGTTGCAATCATACTCTAGTATGTAATTCTGTTGTTGTACCTAGTGTTTATTGACTTCATACTTTTGTTATTTCGGATACAAATAAGCACACTTGTTTATAATTCTTTATTTACATAGAGAGGCATCCCAAACAATGTAAATAGGGAAATATAAACTTATGGTTCGATGATTTACAATTTCTTTATTTAAATGAAAAGGCATCCCAATCCATTCAAATAATTATAAATCATCCTACTTAAGAATTCCCAACCCAACATTCATACTTAGCCGGTGAGTTACAAGGTAGTGTATTAGAGATGATACTGGTGTTCCAAAAGTACAAGATGAATATTCAATCTTGTAAAGCTGATGAGGGTGCTTGTGATGTAACTATGGATGATTTGATCTTTAAAAGTGCATCAAGATCTGTTAATGAGTTTGTGGTTCCAACGGTTGTGAAGATAATGATGTGATATGTTGATGAACAAAAGTGTGTAGTGTATGCTTAACATTAATATTCTTAGGCATAGATGTTGAGTTTGTTTTGAAAATCTTAAGAGAATTTAAAGGTTTATGATGGAATGGTATCCTTAGGACCTAAACAGGATAGTACTTCTACAGGATGAAGAGAAGAATTGATAACTATCCCAAGATAGTAGTTCGGATTATCTCATAAATGAAAACTTTCAAGAATGAAATTAGGTAACACAAATAAGGTGTTAAGAGTTCGCTGAGTGGTAAGACACTATCGTGTCTCTAGATTGTTTTAATGAATTCTGGTGGTTTATCGAGTTCATGTAGGAAATCAATCTAAACATAACCCTAGTACAACTACTCTCAGTATTTGAAAATTTTAAGTCGAATATAGTTAGTCAGACACTATCCCTAGGTTAAATATAGGTGACTAGTCTATATTTAGCCGAGGTTCGATAAAATTTTCAAATACCTAAATTAGGTATACTTGTGATATGTCCGTTGCTTTTGAGAAACTGTCCACTAAACAAAGGCGATGTCAAACCGTTCAGTTACAAGTCCCGCCTATACAAGACTTGTAACCTATGTTTTCACATTCCATTGCATAGAAGATAGCACGGGTAGATATGTGTGGAAAGGAAGTTTTAAGTAGTTTTAAGACAGAACATACTTGGCCAGGATCACGAACTTTTAACAATGAAGGTTTCATAAGAAAACTTTGATGAATGTAGAGCTGAACTTCAGCTTTTGTAGCTGATGGATTAGTTTATCCTTTAGAAATCTCATAATAGGTTGTGATGGGTTTTTGATATCATATGAAATGATATTGATGATGTGATGAAATAATTCCAGAGACCATTGCACAAATCACAATGTCTCGGAAGTAGATTAGACCATTGTGCAATTAACAATGTCTGGGAAGTAGGTTAGACCATTGTGTGACTCAAAACATTTGAGAAATGATTAAGACCATTGTATGACTCAAAACATTTGAGAAATGATTAAGACCATTGTATAATACAATGTCTTGGAAAATAGACGAGACCATTGTATCATACAATGTCTTGGAAATAGGAAAGACCATTGCAAATAGTTAAAATATCTTGGACATAAAATGTTGGAGTAGGAACATGATTGGGAGGATCTGGTTGTGTCGAAATGCCCTAGAATAGGCATACGCATATATGTTTAGTCCATTGTTTAGATAAATGATTGAAAATAAATCGAGTTTATATATCAATATACTAATATGTTCATGTAGTATAAAATGCTTACGGGGAAATGCTCAATTATGTTAAGGGTACATATATCCATGTGCTAACAGGTTTGGGTAGTATAAAATGCTTAATAAGTCCATAATCGTCTGGAGGATGGAAGACACGGAGAGCGGAAGGCTATAAAAAATGTTTTTGCTTGTATGTGTGGTTATAGTTTAGGTCTCAATTAGACCCGTTTCTCTATAACCCTGGCTCTGGTACCAATCTGTAACACCCCCAATTCATGGTTGCAGTGGAATTCAAACTGGGTGTTACTCGACGGCACAATAGTCACAATAATAGAAAACGAACTCCAATTGAGTCGTTTTAAAAGATTTATCATTCAAATTGTATAAATATCAGATATTACAAAATGATGTCCCAAATGGTTCCATGTTTACAATTTACATTAAATGAGTTTTTGAATGATAATAAAATTTATAGCCCTCTTGAGTATCCGTGCCCTTCCGTGCCATCCTTGATCGTCATGAACCTGAAATACATGCTTGAGAGGTCAACACAAAGGTTGAGTGATATTCATAGAGTTTGTTTAATGTTTGAACACAATATGTTGGTAGTGTGAGCTATAGACTCACACCAATGTTTGGAAAACAAAACAGGTAGGCTACGTTATTATACGCCCATAAAATGTATTATACACTAAGCTTATGACACCAAAACGTTAACGTGTACCAATATCGATCAACAGATTTATCCCGGTAGGTACTTTGCTGTCATACCCATGTCTCAAATATTAATGCATTTGTATGAACTTAGTCAATACAAATGGGATTCGTCAATCCCAATAGGCCTATTCACAATATTCGCGCTCACTATTGCTAGTGATTAAATAGTTCATAATAAGGGATCTCGGTTTAGCAAGGCTGGTACTTAGTGATAATAAAACAATCAGGCAAGCATACAATTTAAAAACATTGTGCTCGGTTAAAAATAGCATGTATTCCCCCCAAGGGTTTGTAAAACAATTAAGTAATGGAAAGTGGGGCTATGAACTCACCTTAAGTTAAGTAGCAAGTAGTGAATATGATGGTCGAATCGCGAAGGTTTCTACGAGCAACCTATAATAGGATGCTGCGACTTAGGATTGGAGTAAAGAATATGAAAAATTGCCTATATATATATATATATATATATATATATATATATATATATATATATATATATATATCTTGCATTTAGTCCATGATGTGGTATGATGTATAGTGTAAGTCTTTGAAAGAAATGATTCATGAAACATGTATAGTTTATATATCGTTTACTACCGTTCGGGCCGACATAATTCAGAAGTCATGTTAGTAAACGTTCGAGGAGCCAGGACACTTTAATTCGTAAATCCACAACTCATCTCGATGGCTTACATAATGAACTCCTCATATGAGGCTCCCTACAATTGTAGTAGTTGATAAAATATATGTATATATGTTTTGATCCAAAAAATTACATGTCCAATATTTGAATAAACTTAGGAAAGTTTATCTTTACACGAAGATTGTTATTAGGGTAAGTTTCTTAAGTCTTGTATGACAAATACTTGTAATATCTCATGGTTCTTTAGATGAAGTAGATCCAAATTGTATGTTTAAGTTATCGCCAACTTTAGCTCATGTTTTCGCCTTGGTATGTATATATGGTCTTAACTCATGTTTTCTCCTTGGTATATATATATGGTCTTTAGCCATGGCTTTGCCATGACCTTTGGTCATTGTTCCATGGTCTTGAGACTCAACCTTGGCTCTAGCCATGGTTGTGGTCTTGAATCTAGGTCATAAGACCTCTTTGGTCTATATAAACCATAACCATTATATAGTCATATATATATGTAAAATAGCTGTTAATAAACAGAGAAAAATCTCATTCGTTATTGGTTTTCTGGAGACGTGCCCCTGAGTTTTAGAAGAAAACGTGATTCCGGACAACTTTCGTGCTTTAACTTTTTCATGAAACGGACCAGAAAGGCCTATTTTTGCGTGTTTAAGGTTCTGTCACAGAAACTATTTAGGCAGTTTTGCCGCAAAGTTTTGGTAACTTCAAATAGTCATAACTTTTGACTCGTGTACTCGTTTTAGGTGGTTCAAATTGCTATGTTTTCCTTGTTAAGTCCTCTTTAACAGTAAGTAAGTTTCGAATATCATAGTTGTACTATTTTGGTCATGGTTCTCCAAGAAAGTTACTAGTTTACTTGTTTACTTATCATAAGTTAACATATATATACCAATACTTGTTTAACCCAGTTTTATACACCATGGACATGATCACAAGACAAAATATAGCATGAATGATATGTAAATAACATAAATATGATATTTAACAAGAAGTATGTTAGGGTTTACTTACAACTTTTGCCTTTCACTTAAGAAAGGGAATCAAGTATGGAACTAGGACACTAAACCTAAGCTTTCAACCAATCACCACAACCCTTGCTAACCATTGATCTAACCCTTGTGAAAACCCTTTAACCTCAGCCCCTAACACCTTGTATAGCTTCTAATTTAACCATGGAATCACCAAACAAACTAGAGATTCATGTAGGGAATCACTAGGCCTTTAACATTGGTATGTAACTTGTAACTAGGAAATGAAAGGATCATGAGCTTGTGAATTGAAGTTGGGTGTTTGAATGATGAATAAATGAAGAGGATGAGCTCTCTTTTATACTTAAAATGAGGAGGTTAGGAAGTAACTAGGAAGATGCATGAGGAGGTGCAAGAGTTTAGATATTATGGAAGCTTAGTTGATAAGTTACTTACACATGTATGCTACCTAAAGTCCTCAAGACTTATCACAAGCCAACAAGGCTTGTAATAGCCATAATACACGTTTATATGAGATAAGGGGTGACTAAATGATTAGTCTTGATGTTATCTTGCTTACTTTGTGTGTTTTGGCTCCGTAAAATGCTAACCGTAAATGATTAAGCCTCAAAACGTAAAACCGGGTGTCGTCAAAAAATGGAACTTGAGAGTATGGTTAAACATGTCAATATGTTCCATAATAAAATATAAAATGAGTGGTAGGTTCCATTGGGGTGCTAAAACCTTGCTAAAACTGGAAACACGGGTCTAAAACGTGTAATACGTACAACGTACGAATATTGCGTAAAATTGAGAAAAGTAAAATGTTACTTTTCTAATAGGATAATATTGATTTAAAATGACTTATAATGTCTAGACTGGGCTCAGTCTAGTGTCGGTTGGTATTAAATGTCTTTTAGACATCAAACCGTAAGCCTAAAAATCAAGGAATGACTTATAAAATCAAGGAATGATTTTTGATCAAAGGAGGAGGGAAAAATATGTTGACTTTTTCTAATAAGTTGAAAACTCAAATCATCTTAGAAACGCGGTGCAGGTATAGGCTAAGGTTACGGCTGAGTAAAAACGCTTAAAACTGAAAATTCGAGTTTTTCACGGCCGAGGCTTATTTTGGTCATGTTTTTCTCAGTCATGATTAATTCTCAAATAAATCATGAGTGTGTCAAACATTTTTCTGATGCGGGGTCACTTAACGCGGTCGAGTTTCGTTGTGCGTAGAATTTTTGAATGACGTTTTACCCTAAAACGTGTAATTCCTTATTAACTTTCACGAAAATGATCTGATGAGTGTCAAACTTTTAATTTGCCATGGAAATGATTTATCACTCAAGGCCAAGAAACAAAAATCAAATTTCGGGAAAAAATGAATAGTAAAGTGAATAGTAAAAATGAATAGTAAAAGTGAATAGTGAAATTTTCAGGAATAGAAGTTAACCTGAAAATGTGAATTGTTACACCTTCGGCTTCGCCGAAGGCATCTGATGCGGCTTAGCCACAAAAGATGTGTTTCGCTTAGATACGGCAATCATGATATAAAAATTATCATATATGATACACTTAAAAAAAATGCTTTAGAATTATCATATGTGATAACTGAAATGAAAGTAACCAAAACTATTGAAAACAATCATGATATACTCTTGTTTATAAGGTATCATATATGATAAATGTTAGAAACAGGATTTGTAGTTTTGTTTGCATTGAAATCAGTATCATATAAGATATATAAAAATATTGAGTTATAGATATGTTCAGTTAATATTGACTGTATTCTATATCATATATGATAAATAAATCAAACACTTGTCTTTACTGCAGCAATAGCCTTCGGCTATGTGGATAACGTTATAAATTCATTGCCATTCTTAAAGACATCAACTACAGGAAAAAAATCTGCCAAAGGTACATATTTTTGCTTTTATATATCAGAAGTAATAGAATGTATAAGAAAATATTGTTTACTGAATACATAATGAATTAAATCATATACGATAACATTTTAAATTTTTTTTGCAACAGATGTAATAGATGTCGAACAGATGGAAATAGATCAAGAAGCGGATGATAACAAGAAAAATAAGAGATATAAAATCAAGGAAGAACCAGCAGTCACACCCCCAAAAGTAAAGGGAGGATACAAAAAAAACAAAGTGCACTACAAGAGGGGGTGGAAAGAAAACAACAAAAGAAGCTACCAAACCTGCCAAAACTTCTAAGAGATACACAAGAAGAGATGCTAAGAAAACGATGGAAGAAGAAGTAAATCAGGAAAGTGAAGAGGAGAACGAGGAAGATGAGGTGATATTTTATAAAAGTGAAAATGAAGAGGAACAAAAAAGACAAACAAGAAAAAGAAAATTGGAAAAAGTTGAAGAAACAGAGGAGGAGAAAGATGAGGAGGAACGGGAGATTGTCAATGTCAAAAAAGTAAAAGGGAAAAAAACCAACGAAAAAGGTGACATACCCAAGCTGCTTAACTAGGTCATCACCAAAAGCCATGTCTGATGCAATGGTTGGCTTAACAGAGATGAGAAAGAAAGTTTTGAAAGATATCGGTTTTGAAAGATTCATCAACTTCCCAATAACCGAACTCCCTGGAGCATTGTTATACCATGTTGCTGAGAAATTCCATCCACCAAGCATGGAATTAAGATTGGAAAAAGGATCCATAAAGGTAACAAGGCAAAAAATACATGATATGCTAGGCATGCCTATGGGAAAAACAAAATTGGAAGATCTAGAACCAAGAGAGAAGGATGATCCTTTCATAGCAGAATGGGAGGGCCACTATACTCATGTAAAGAAAATCGCACCAGCTGAAATATCAACTGAGATAACAAGCTCATTCGATGCTGATTTCATCTTTACAATAAACTTTCTGACTCTATTTGCTAGCACGATGGGAACAATTGATAATGGTGCAAAGGTGTTTCCAACTGTGTTGATGCATGTAAAAGAAAATGATGTCATTTCAGAAATTGACTGGTGCGGTTACATATTGGAATGCTTACGAGTAAGTAAGCAAAATTGGGATAAGGTGACTAAAGGTGACTACTATTACGGGCCAGCAACATTCTTATGTGTAAGTTATTTTACATGTTTCTATAAATTTATCAAATGTGATTCAATAACATACACTTATTATAATCTAACACAAATTTATATTTTGAATGAAAAAGCTGCTATACTCAGACTCAACCGACTTCCCCAAATTTCAAGTAATGCGTCATCGCCCAGCAATGAGAAGTTGCAACACGCAAGCAATGAGGAAGAGGATTGGGATGGAAATGATAGACAATTTTTTGGGAAAACTTGAACATCACGAAGAGTTTGATCCGGAGGAAGAGCAGACAGGTTTGAATTTTTACAAGGGAATGGATGTCTACAATGAACCATTGCCTCCGAAGAGACCAGAAACCAAACAGGTAACTTTTACCTTAGTTTAATTACTTATATAAACTGATTGTCAGATAAACTGCAGCATAGACTTCGGCTAAAGCCAAAGACTATGCCTACGGCTAAGCCTTCGGCTTTAACAGCAGGCTATGCTGCGGCTTAGCAGCAGGCATTGCCTTTGGCTTGGCTAAAGCCAAAGGCAATGCCTGCTGCTAAGCCTTTAGGAAGCTAAAAAATCATATATGATAATTAATATATCATATATGATAAGTTAGAAAATCATATATGATAATTCATTTATCATATATGATAATTCATATATCATATATGATTATGAAAAATCATATATGATAATTCAAATGTTTCTTTTAAATATAAAATATCACATATGATTTTGAATATAGATTTTAAAAAAAATAATCCAACTTGCTTATTTTACAGGAGTTTGTTGATAAAATAGAAGAGATGTTTGAAATCATTTCAAACGAGAAAAAGGAATTGGGTGAGACGTTGAAAAAGGGAATACAGAAGTTTAAAAGAGACAACATTGTTCAATTTATGCAAGAAGTACAAGAAAATGTTCAATGTTTTGGACTTTGGTTTAAATGACAGTGATGATGGAGACACTAGTGATGATGGACACACTGATGATGACAACAGTGATGATGGAAGCGATGATGGAAACAATGATGATAAAGGAGTTGATAATGGAAGCGATGATGGGAAAGATAATGATGGCATTAGTGATAAGGAAGATAAAGATGGGAAAGATGGTAAAGAGGAAACAGAAAGTGGCAGTGAAAGTGAGAGTAAAACTGAAGAAAGTGAAGGTCCAGTTGAAAAGCTAAAACAAATAGAAGAAGGAAGTGAGAGTGAGAGCAAAAAACAAGAACAAATGGAAACAAAAATCTAGAAAGATGAAGAAAAGATGGAAGAAGATGAAAGTGAAACTGAAGATGAGTCGGAAAACGAATCGGAGACAGAAAAAGAAAATCCAGTTGAGAAGGAAAAAGAAAAAGAAATTGAAGTTGAGAAGGAAAAGGAGAAAGAATTGGAGAAGGAAAAAGAAACTACGGTCGAGAAGGAAAAGAAAAATGAAGGATCAGCTGAGAAGCTAGGGACTCCAATTCTTTCTTTTGAGCCACTTGATGAACAGATTCTAGATGAGATTTATGAACATGCAGAAAAGGCTAGTCAATCAAAATTGAAAAAAACAAAAAGCACAGCAAGAAAATCGGTAACACCACCAGAGAAAATGATGACGACAAGAAGCAAAATCAAATCCATTTCACCACCAAGCTTCAATCTTGGAATAAGCCCAGTTTCCAGCAAACCTGCAGCTCAAATTGACACGACAGAAGAAAAAACACCACAGGTTGAAAAAAGGGCTGCAGATGAAACAGAAACAACAACTGAACCAAAAAAGATGGAAAGAAGGGCAAAAAGGGTGGTTGATGAAGAAGAAACCAAAGAACAAGAACCACCTGCAAAGAGAATAAAAAAGCCTTCAAGATATCTGGTTTCACCATACAACAACCGGAAAACTGCCTTAAAAGCAGCGCAAACACTGGATGAATTTATGGTATCCGAAGCTTTATTCTCAATGCAAGGAGATCCATAGTAAGTCTGGTTTATCTTATTAAAAAACACATAAAAATAAAAAATGTGAAATTGTGCTAACAATATATATTTTTGTGTAGCGAATTCGTTTTTGAAACTGAATGGGCATGGGGAGCTGCAACAATCAGAGACAACATGCAAACACTAGCACCACAATTGAAAGTGGATGTTAGTATCATCGACAGCTTTGCATGCATCTTGAACTATGAAGAAACAATCAACAAACCTGCCGCACCAAAGATCAATCAGTATTTTCCCACAGGAATACTCGTAAGTACCAACTAAATTAAAACTTAATTACTAAAATATTAATTTGTTCTTAAAGATATGTTTGAATTATGCAAACAGACGAAACAAATAGTGGAAGCAAAGAAAAAAGAAGAAGAGAAACAGTACAATGATTTTGTTGCAAACTTGACAACCGTGTTAAAAAAAATCCAGATGACAAGTCAATGCATCATGTGGAATTGGTAACTTCTTTCAACTATTATGAAAAAACAAAATTTATACTTTGTTGTATAACAATGATTCTAATTTTTTTTTCTTAATATTTATACAGGCATTCTTCCTAATAATCGCACATGAACACTTTTACCTGGTTGTCTTCAACATAAGGAAAGGCACATCTGTCATCATAGACAACTCACCGAAGACATATGAAGCAAAATACAGCAAGGAATGCGATGTTCTGGTAAGTAATTAGACACTCATACACATTATCATATATGATAAAATAACATAAAAAATTAAACACAATAAGCTATCAAATGTGATAAAATAATGTGATGTTCTAGAAAGTAACTAAATATTAAAAAGTTATATTTTAGACTCTTATACAGGTAAGCCTTCGGCTTACCTGAAGCAGAAGGCGTCTTCTGCGGCTAAGCCGCAGAAGACGCCATCGGCTTGGACGTAGGCATAGGATGCGACTAAGCCCTTCGGCTTTGCATATGAGATAAATAATTGTCTTTAATAAAATAAAGTTTCTATTTTGTGTAGAAAAAACTGTTGTCAAGATATCTGGCATCCCAAAACCATGAAAAGGCAGCTGATATAGAATCAAAAAAGACAACGGTGATGAAAATGAAGTGGGCAACAAAAGAGAATGTCATTGACTGTAGAATCTTTGTGATGATGCATATGGAGCATTATGGTGGAGAAAGTCAGAAGAACTGGAATTTGGATTTTCCGAAAGAAGGAAGAGATCAGGAAATACAAATAATAAAGCTGAGAATGAAATATGCAACCAAGATGCTCATGCATGAACTCAACATTCACCGACAAAAAATGAGCGAGGAAACATTTGAGTTTGCAGGAAAATACACTGACAAGAAAATGATAAGGGCAGAGATAGAGAAGAAGAAGAAAGAACAGGCTGAAGAACATGTTGCAAGTGCAATATGATGGAAAAGGAATGGAAGATTCAGAAGTAGGACTAACAAAGGATAGGAGGGCGTAAAACAACTTTTTGGGGCAACTGACGCAAATTAAAAAACTAATTTCTGTTTAATCTCTTATGAAATGTCTAAATTCGTATGCTACAATATCACTTTGAATTTCTAAGTAGGATGATGGTTTAACATTGCAAGTACTATGATGCAATGTTTTATTAATTGAATGGCGAAACATCTCTGGATGTTATTTTGGATAATAAGTCTAGTTTAAATTTCATTAGACCAATTGATAATCACTTGTTATAGCTATTGATATTGGATAATTGCCTCTGCGATTTATGACGCATTGCATAAAAAAAAAAAAAAAAAAAAAAAAAAAAAAAAAAAAAAAAAAAAGGTAAAAAGGCATGAAAGTAATACATTATCATATATGATAAAGTAAAAATAGTAATTAGCCTAGAGTAAAATCATATGTGATTTTAGATAAATATAACATATGATATACTCTTGTTCATAACGTATCATATATGATAAATCAAAAAGTAGTAAAACAAGTATAAAATCATATATGATTTTGGAGAATTATCATATATGATAATACATTTAAAAATTTTGCTTCAGAATTATCATATGTGATAACTAAAATGAAAGTAACCAAAACACTTGAACACAATCATAATACTCTTGTTTATAAGTTATCATATATGATAAATCAAAAAGGAAAAAACCAAGTGTAAAACCATATATGATTTTGGAGAATTATCATATATGATAATAAACCTAAAAAAACTGCTTCTGAATTATCATATATTATAACTGAAATAAAAGTAACCAAAACTCTTAAAAACAATCAGCAACAATCTGTTTCATATAAAAACTCAGTAATAATCAAACAATCATGTCTAGGTCTGTTACTCAAATTTCTTCAACACAATCCGACAAAACAAATAATAATCAAAGAAATTAAAAAAAAAAAATATGCGGACGATTTATGTTGAAATTCATGGTTGATCCAAGACCTCTCCTCTTGTAACTTCTGATTGATCCAAATCCCCTTCCCTTGTAACTACAACTTCATCCAACTCAGCCTCTTCTGCAAACTTTTTTGGGCACGTCCTCCTGTTGTGACCATCTGTCTCTCCACATAACGAACATGCATTCCTGTTCTTCGAATTCTTTTCAAGAGCTTGCTCTTTCCCTCCTTTTATGCGCATCTTTTTACGGCCTTTAGGATTACCAAGAGCTGGATTGTTAATGGTTTTTTCAACCAGCTTCGGGACTCCAACAAGTTCCTCCAAATTATCAGCCTTGTTCTTAGAAGGAGGATTTGGGCAATCAGCCTCGACATCAATCTTTAGCAACCTCAACTTTTCAACAAAAGAAGACAACCTCGCCTCATCTTTACTCAACATATGGATACAGTGATCAACAATGGAACTTGCCTCATTTGCATAATTCTCAACAATCTCATTCTTCTCACCATATCTGTTCCTTTTATTCCTCAAAGCAGCAGGTATAAGGTTCTTTGTCCAACGCCTCAATATGTATTGACTTGGAATCACTTCAATATTGGCATTCTTAAACACACAAAAAACATGCCTGCATAATATTCCAACTCGAAGAAAAAGCTGACAGGAACATACAACTGATCCATCCCCTTGGTTACGCAACACCTTAATGAACAAAAAAGAAAGAAGATAGTAAAAAATCATATATGATAAAACAAAAGAAATAAGGTAGTAAAAAATCATATATGATAAAAAAAAATACTTTTTAAGTAGCCAGCATACCTTATAAAATCCATCAACTCTATAAAACAAGTTAACTGGCTCTTCTTCTTCAGCTTTATCGTTATCCTTACCTTTATCCTTAACTCTCTTCCTAGCTTTCTCTCTCAACTTAGCTTTCTTCTTCTCCATTAGTGCATCAACAAATTTTGTTTCTCTAATAACAGAGACCTCAGATCCTTCAACCAAGCTTTTGGTTTCTATTTGACAATACCATGTGCCTGCAAAAATCTCTGCTTGAACCAGCTCGAACAGAGGACGAGTAAAAACTTTCGAAGCATGACGTTCAATCTTAAGATAGGTTCTAAACTTCGGAACAGAATCAATAGTCTTATGATCAAGCCTCTCTTGTATATGCCTCTGCTTTTCCATTTCCGTCTCAAAACAATTCATAAAATTCATAAGAGTGGAACCTTGATTCGTAAAATGAGAGAAAAAGGAGTTCTCACTCTCAGATCTAGACGTCGTCCTCATCAAACCACACAAGGGGGAATCAATAAAATAAGCAGGAATCCAACATGAACGTATATTAAACATCTTTGTTAACCACTTATGATTCTGCAAACTAAACTCCTCCAATAACTTTGACCATCTATCCTCAAACTCCTCCAGACCAATATACATATTCCATACAATTTGATTAAACTTCTTTTTAAAGTCAGTATCATCATAGATTTTTGAACATATCTGTAAACAAAACAAATAACATTTGATTTAACAAATGATTTGAAAAAAGATATGTGTTATCATATGTGATAAACAAATAATAAATACAAATAAAATCAAGTATCACATATGATTTAACATATTATTTGAAAAAATGTTCTAATTATCATATATGATAAATCAATAAGAAATACAAAGAGAATCAAGTATCACATATGATAAACAAAAAGGAAGAAAAATACCTTTCCAGGGAGCTTTTGAGTAATATGCCACATGCAAAGTCTGTGTTTAGAACCCGCAAACTCAGCTTCAATGGCATTTCTCATAGCCCCATCCTGATCAGTAACAACAATATTTGGAGCCCTACCAAACGCCTTTATGAACGCTTTGAGCAACCAAATATACGAAGCTGTAGTTTCGTTCTTCAACAAGCCTGCTGCGACTGTTACACACCTCCGATGATTATCTATGGTTGTAAAGGGAACAAACACCATTTTGTACCTGAAAAACAAAAAACAAAAATAATTAAAATAACAAATTAAATAGAAAATCATATAATCAAAATATCATACTGAACATACAAATACTTACTTGTTTGTTCTGTAAGTAGCATCAAACGAAACAACATCACAAAACTCTCTATAGTTGTACTTAGAAACTTCATCAGCCCAAAAAATAGCCGCAAGCTCAGCATTATCAACCAAATAATCAAACGAAAAATCCGGCACATGCTTCTTCCTATTCTTCATCTTAGATATAAGCATCTGCGCATCACTATCACCTATATAGCAGTTCACACCCCTAAAAAAGTTCTTAAAATCAACAGTCGTTCCATGAACAAGCAAATAAGAACCCTTCAAACCAGTTAAGATGTGATGAGCTTTCGTTACGCCTATATTTACGCTAGCAGCTTTAACAATGAACAATTGCTCAGAGTAGGTTAACTGCCTCTCAGTCTTCGACAAATGCTTATACTCTTCACGTTCAAGCTCGTGATTATGAATAATATCAAACACATTCAACCTGTACTTAGAAGTACCAGGAATCAAATCAAAAATAACACGTGCTTTGCAGCCTGTGATATGTAGGTTCGAACTACTAACCTGCTTGTCACTATTCTCTAAGTCTAACGTGTTAACATGAATTCCCTTGGAACAACCTTCCCTATTACACACTAAATACTTTTGTTTCACAGTACCATTCCTCAACCTTTTCTGGCATGACTTCCTAACCACAAACCCTGCTTTAGCAGCATATTTCATGTACGCAACAATGCACTCATCAATAGACTTATAAACTTTGCCCTTAACCAATAAAACGTCCACAGGAACTTTAGGAATATAATAAACAGTTCCACCAGGAGTATCAAAATTAGAGTGAGTAGGAAACGATTCAGGAGTTTTCAAAGGATTCAATTCTGAAAAAAAAAAAAAAAAAAAAAAACAATTAAACAAAAAATAAAAACAGTGATTTACTAAAAATGAAATCACAGACACATGTTCAAATTATATCATATATGATCTGTCATATATGATATATGTCATATGATATATCATATATGATATGTCATATATGATATATGTCATATGATATATCATATATGATATAATATCCAAAATGCCTTATTCAGAGATTAAATCTACTTACTAACAGCTTAAAAAATGACTAACTCAATCAAAACATAAATAAATGGCATATTCAGAGCTTATAACAGCTTAGTAACATAGCTTACTCTTAATTGATTCAGATAAATCACCGTGTTCATAAGCAACAATCTCCTCAGCATACTTAGCTGAAACATCTTCACTAACAACAATCTCTTCAAAAGCAATAGAAGAATCATTAACAGCAATCTCTTCAGAAGTAGTAGAAGAATCCATAAAACCTGCATATAAGATGAAAAAAAATGAATAAGTTAGCTTATAATTAAGCTTATAGAAACAGAGAGCTATAATTAAGCTTGGAAATAAGATTAAATAAAAATAAACGATAAAAAATTAGGGTAAGCTGATGTACGGGATGAAGAATGAGCTAAATTAATGAATTGAGAAGCAAAAATTAGGGTTTGTTGAAGAACGAGATGAAGGAGGTGGTTGGTTAAAGGAATCGGTTAGATGAGAGAGAAGAAAGAATCACACACTTTGTGTGTGTGAAAAAGTGACGCATTAATTGAGATGGGAGTAAAAAATATAATTTATAGAGTACAAAAATACCCTTGTAGTGTAAATGTAAAATCTAATCTCAGCCACTAGATCAAAACGAATGGAAGGTGTGGATTGATCCCTTGGTATGTAAATAATGTTTAGTCCTCAAATAATCTTTGTTCATAATATTAATATGTCAAGTTCATTTTCATTCAAAACAACTAAAAACAAGAGAGAGTTTATTCTATTAGACAAGTAAGCATGAGAAGTCATTGTGTGAAATTTATTTTGTAAAAGTTTTGTACATATAGCATTTTTCATAAAATATATCTAAAATCGATTTTTTTTTTTTTTTTTTTTTTTTTTTTTTTTTTTGTTTTGTAAAAATATGTGAAAGTGTGAAACTTCACATATATTGTTGATCTGGAACCGATCTTATGTTGCGTGTTAAAGAGCTAGATAATTAGTAACTTGACCCACCCATTGAATATCAACATGTCGCCATAACTAATAGATATTTATCAAACTAGACTCATGTTTAACAAATTGGTCTCAAATTGACAATTCTAATTTATACACAATGTTTTCGTCAATCATGTATCTAATATTAAATGGTCCCACTGGGCCTTTTCTATCCATTAGGCTTTACTATCCGGTGGGCCTTTTCTTATAAGGGATAAAAATAGATCCAAATCTCATTTACGTCATCAAAATAAAAAGTGATTTTTTTTTCTCTTGTAAAATCTCTACTTCATCATGTTCAGAATTGAACACTCGTAGTCGTAGATTGGATTAGGGTACGCATCCCATTTCTGTTGAGTATGCAATCTTTGTAACTTATTGGGAAAACATTCAAACTAAATTTTGTATACACTTAGGAATTATAAAATATGCATGTGTATACTCTGTGTTCGTTATAAATCCGCCCATGTGTTATATGACCACTATTACAACTAACCAAAGTTAGGATAATTATACTAGAAATCCGAGTTCTCATTCCAAACCAACGAGGATTCAACTTTCATCTCAACGTCTTTGGCAACTACACGATTATAAAACATTTAGATGGGAAATTCTTAGTCACATAGAAACTGGTAACCACTTTTGTCGCTGAAATAAACATCCACTTACAAACCCAATAGTCCGTCTAGGGATGACTACTTTTACTCTTTTCATAGTTAGAGTGCACGGTACAGTGCACCTATAACATAGGGCCATTTGTGCCCCTATGGCATCGCTATACTTGTTATAGTTGCACCAGGGGTCTCGTGTTATAGAGATATAGCCATCCTAATTGCTATCGTCTTCGGACCATTTTTTTTAATGAGTTAGTTGGGTTATTTTGGCCCCTGTTCGATCCATAAGGATCAAGATCAAATAAACGCTTATTCTTGTGAGTTATAAGAATGTTATTGGGAGGGTTTTGTTAGTTTTGCATAAGAGAAATGTTATATGGTAGTAAAAAATGACGTAGCGACACATATAAGAGGCCTCATGCACCAGGCACCCTTAGAGGGCTAGGTACCTTGAGTTTTCCCGTGCGTTTTACCTCAAAACGCCACCCGACAGCGCCGCTTGGGTATCAGGGCTCGCATTTTTGAGTCTTGAGCCATCACGACCAACCGAGATGGTCCTGGAAAATTCCACCTGATGGCGCGAAGTGGGTACCGGTGCTCGCGTTTTCCTTTTTTTATGTTAGATTTGTGTGTTTTATGGAGGAAGAGTGTAGAATTGGCTGCAATTGTTTGTAAAATGGATGCGAAGTAAAATGGGGGAATATGGTATGATCGATGTGTAAAATGGAGGAATAAGGGTGTGGTAAAATGGAGATGAAGTAATTTTGGCGGCTGAGTTTTTGTCTAAAATGGAGGAATAAAGGTGTAGTAAATGCAAACATCTTCGACTCTAAATGGAGTTGGCAATAATAAAGTGTAAATGGAGTTGGTAATGAATAATAAGTGTACGTTGGTGGTTGTTAATGAGTAATAAGTATGTGTTGGTGGTGTGCACATCACTTATTGTTGTGTATATATATCACCTCCTTTTAGAAAAATGTATGTGAATGTTTAGGCAACGGTTAAAAATATATATACACTTAATAGCTGTATTTTTCCTCTCTCTCTCTCTCTCTCTCTCTCTCTCTCTCTCTCTCTCTCTCTCTCTCTCTCTCTCCCCTAACACCCATTTTTCCCAAAATTTGTACCCTTTAAAAATCTTACAAATACCTTATAACTTAATCATTTTTTACACACACTTTCAACTTCGCTTATATCTCTATACTTCTTTATATTTTCTTATGCATCTAACAAAAATGAATCTCAATCAATGGGTCAACAACATTCTCAACGATCCGAAAAACCAATACCGCCTCCTCAAATGCCAAATTCCTCATTTCCCTATAATACAAAAACATCATCATCCGAAAATTCCATCACCTCAAACACCCATCAACTTCCTTCATTCCCAAATTAATTCGCCACTTTTAATAACCCATTCGCCAACTATACACCCGACCCAAATTTTGTCCTATGGCAACAATTGCAACTTTAATAACAATTATCCGAAACCCAACTATCCCAACAACAAACACTAGGCCGACCATTATTTACCAATCCCCAATTTTCCCAACAACAATCTGAATCTGAATAACTTGAATTTACTCAGCAATCCCTACCGCCTCAACAATCCGACGAGGGGCCGTCGGATCCTAAACCAAAGTGGGGCCATTGCAAGATCCAAGCCAAGAAATCTCGAGGAAAAAAAACTACCGTTCGGTTTAGACCTAAGACGAGGAGTTGATTTTGGTGGAATGTTACATACAAATATCCGAGGATCCGATCGTCGGGAAACAACCAGCAAAATTTTGGTATAAAGTTCTCGACCAATACAATGAGCAAGCTAAGAGTAAAGGTTTGAAAGAGCTTAACAAGAACATGTTGACGGAAAAGTGGACTTCGATGAACCGAGAAGTCGGGAAGTTTAACTAGGTTTTCAAACAAACTACAAGGCTTAGTGGCGAAAATGATGAAGATTTGATGACCCGGGTTCATTTGCATAAAGAAGTCGACGGGAAAGAATTTGCTCACAAAAGCACTTGGGTTTTTTTGAGAGTCAAATACAAATGGAAAAATCTCGATTCAACACAAGCAAGAAGAAACTGAGGACGGCCAACCGAAGAACCCGAGATTTTTGGAGACGATGTTTTGCCGCATCCATCCGACAAAGAACGAAAGTCTAAAAGTCAACAATCTACAAACTCATCCGCTACTTTCGGTTTACAACAAGATTTGTGATACGTGGGAATCGCACCAGGCTTTACCTATCGAGGGATCTCGAGAAGCTTACAACCCCCACCAGGCAGTGTACCTGATCGTTGTAGTATAGTATAGTGACAAGTACCGGGGGATTGATCGTTCAACTCAGGAATAGTGTCGCTAGGATTAGAAAGCCTAAAAACTAGGTTTAGAGGTGAGGGATGATTCTTTTTGTATTTTTATGTTTTATAAAAGCAATTAAAATCTCGGGTTTTGAAGGAGTGGGCGAAATTAGTTGCTAGCCAACTAACCCAATTTATCTAAAGATGCAATCAAAATAAAATAACAAAAATAAAATGGAACTAATTATACTAGTGGTGTAAACAATGATGAGGAAAGTTGTGTTTACTTAGGTTTCATTACTCCCTAGATATCTTTTACAGGTTGATAGCTTGTTACAATTGCATGGATGACGGGTCATATTCCTTAATACTAGTCGTACGGCCGTGTACAATATTCCCAAACTCTATAGGATCCTACTTCACTCCTATGTAGAGCCGTTAGAAGCTCCTAACATGGGATCATTAGAATTCTCCTACGCATTAAATACAACCAAAAATCGTAGTACACCTCCGATCATGTTTCTTAAGACGTTCAAGCAAGTTACCAATGGAAGTCTGCCAGTTTTCTTAAGCCTAACATCGAATACAATCATCCGTAACAACTATAAACAAACAATCAACCCATAATTAACATCTAGGTTTCACTACATCTAAGCAAACACAAAGGAAATCTAGCCTAGCATGTTAAATTGAAGACAAGCGAAAGATATATTCAAACAACACAGACATATTGAATGAATTGAAAGAGTACTTATATTTAATAGAACATGAAAGATTCAAAGGGTTGAAACCCTTGAAAAAGCTGGAAAATTCGACCTAGGGTTTTCCCTCAAAGTTGCACCCTCAAAGTTACACACTAATGAATGAAATTTGGAAAACTATATATAGATTACAATGGGTGACGGCGTCATGTATTGGGTTGTGACGCCGTTAACTCGCCGCCAAAATAAAAATCGTATTGCCTAGATCTGATTTTGACGCCGTCATATATGAAATAGTTCTGGGCCGTCACTAATACTTGGACCATGACGGCCTTGGGTGACGCCGTCATGTCCAATGCACAAAACTCTCTGGATCGTTACGTGTATTTTCCACATCCACCTCTTTTGTTACTCTTGACGCCATCATTAAGGAAGTTGTGACGCCGTCAGGTACTGTTTCCAGCAAGGAAAATTAAGACTTTGCCGTTTTCTTTACGTTTATGCTTCAAAAACGTCCAAAATGCTTCCTTTTCCAGATTTCTCTCTAAAAGCACCTAAAATGACAAAAGGAACGATTTAGGGCAATATTTGATCAAATAATCTCGAATCCGGGCTTAAATGACCCCCTAAAAACGGGTCATTTTTCGCCTCATCAATTTGTTTCACGAATTGATGGAAAAACAATTAGCTTTAGACCGTAAGGCGAAAATGGCACAAATGGAGCATGAGTCTCAAGTAAGAGTTGACCTTATCAAAGCTAAAAAATGGAAGAGGACTTCAAGTTGCTTGATATGGACACAAGCATGATGAATCCGGCAGACGCAGCTAGAATCGAGACGCTTAAAGACCAAATCTGCCTCGTACATTTTGGACCAAAGTAATTTAGTTCATGTACTTATTATTATTTTTTTAATGTGTTTTTTTATTGGGGCATTTACATATATCTCCAACGAAAATTCAATAATTACATATTTTCTCAAAACATGATTTAATAGCATTGTACATCATACATTGAAAACTTAAATTTTGAGAAATATGTAATTTTTGAAGTTTCATTGGGTATATATGAAATTTCATTTTTTTTATTTAATGTACTTTTTTAATGTATTTTTTTATTAATGAAAATTTTAATTTTAATTAAGAGTAAACTGCAAAAAATGTCCCTAACCTTTGCAAAAAATGCAAAAGCTGTCCTCAAACGAAAAAAATATGCAAATAATGTCCCTTACTTTTAGGGTTTTTGCGAGTTATGTCCTTTCAGCGTTACTGTAGCTGCAAAAAAGGTTTTTTTGACTAACGCTCGTTAGTTTTTTCATGTTAGTAGCCTTTGAAATGACTATTGTGACAAGTGTCCTTATCATGTACTTCCTCCGTCTCAATATAATTGTCCATATTCCATTTTTTGATGTCTCAAAAAGATTGTCCACTTTACATTTTTAGTAAAAACTAGAGAATATATTAGAAGAATATTCTCTTTGAGTGGTTGAGATTTATAAGGGTCATATTTTTATTAAACTTAGTGCTTTCTCACCCATGACAATAATTTTGAGACGGATGGAGTACCAACATAATACCACTTACAATAGGTACTTTCTTGGGCGGATATCATAATATTGTGACAAGTGTTCCTATCCCTACCATGTACCAACATAGTACCACTTACAATAGGTACTTTCTTGGGTGACTGGACCCATTATTCTTGGGCGACTTGTCTTTTTGAGCGACTAGGCCTACTATTTTTTGGGCGACTTGTTTTCTTGTCTTATGGTGTTATTAACTACATTTTGGGTCTTTGTTGTTTGATTGGTATTTCATTTTTGTCGCACGTGAAGATTTCAATCCATCACTACCACCAACAATAACATTGATTGGTATCAACACCATCAACAATAACAGATATCCATCACTAAAACCCCACATGAAAATTTCAAAATCTTTATAAAACAAAATCCAATAACTTAAAAAAAGAAAGATTCAATTTTTAACACTAATTCACCAAATGTGTATTTTTAGTAAGTTTTTATAAATAAAATAAGATTTTACACAAAAAAGATTCAATTTTTAATTTCTAATTTTAGAATTTTACAAAATGGGTATTTTCAGTTCAAAACCAACATCAAAACCAAACTTTCCGGTGACAACATTCCGGCGAATGATGAAGATTCCGGTGACCAGAAAATCAATAAATCAACATTGTTTACACACCAAGTCCAGCACACTTTCTTTTTTCAAAGATGTCATCACCTGCAGTTAATAATGGGTCAAAACTCAAAACCTACAAAACCCAGAAAATTTTTTTAGACTGCCGCCGTCTCCGGTGAAGCATATAAACCCTTTACCAGCAATTCCATGAAGAATATTTTCAACCATATACTCTTTTTAATTCAAACCAACATCCATTTTGGTGGTGATGGTTATTATTTGGCTTTTGATCAATCATTTTGTATCTGTTATTTTTTATGATGGTGATGGTGATCTGTGGACTTTTGTGTGTTGAATCAATAAAATAAAACTTAAGTTTGGAATAATGGATAAAGAAAGAATATGTGTGATAAAAATAAAATATCGATCAAACCACAAGGACCAAAAATGTATTTAGCTCTATTATTAACTTTTTGATAAAAAGATAAAAAAGACAAGTTGCTCAAGAAATGTGGGCCGAGTCGCTCAAGAATGTACCTGTATAAAGTAGTATTATGCAGTGTTGCAAAAATCGGCCGAATCGGCCGATTAATCGGTAATCGGCTCAGGACCTTGGAGAGAATTCCACGGAAATCGGCCGAGTCAAGAAAATCGGCCGATTAATCGGTAAAAAATCGCTAATCGGCCCCGGACCGCCTCAGTACCGATTCACGATTTTTGCAACATTGATTATGTTAGTACTTGGTGGGGATATATATAGAGACACATGTCACTATTTTATGAGATCCACCCAAGATTTTCAGGTGACCCTCTCCCGTAAGGTATTTGGAGAAAGTAAAAAATTTTGGGACACTAGGGGTGAGTGCGTACCTTTGAGGTATTTGTAGAATTAACAAATATTGTAGTGAATTTTAATGTTATGAGAAAAAGTGTTGATGTAACAACACTTTTTCTCACAAGATACCTAGGGCTGTAAACGAATTGAACGTTCAGTGAACATTTCATGAACCGTTCGGTAAAAAGTTCGTTTATGTTCGTTCGTTTATTAAATGAACGAACATGAACTATATTTTACGTTCGTTCAGTTAAATGAACGAACATGAACAAAAGTCTTGTTCGTTCATTTATGTTCGTGAACGTCCGATTAGGCGTTCGTTAAAGTTCGTTTATGTTTATTTATCTATTTATATTCATATATCATATCTTTTAATTTTATAATTTTAAAAATCGGTTTGTTTAAACAAATCAACACTTATAAAACAATATATTGTGAAGAATTCAATAAAGTTTATGTCTGTTTGTCTATTTTCATTTATGTTCGATCGTTTATGTTCGTTTAGCGTTCGTTTAGTGTATTAATAAACGAACATGAACAATTCATTTTCTTAATAAACGAACATGAACAAGAAAATTCGTCCGTTTAAGCGTCCGTGTCCGTTTATTTGTCCGGTTAAAATTAAATGAACGAACATGAACAGGGCTCCGTTCGTGTTCGTCCGGTTCGTTTACAGCCCTAAAGATACCCAATGCTTTTAGTGACTAGTAAAAGTTTACGATAAATGCATTTTCTGGTTTACTACTACAAAATGAAAATTTACCACTTTCAACTTTCAAGGTTGTTTCATGTTTCACACATATGAGCGCGTAAATTTGTAAGACGAATACAAACAACACGGCCATAACCCTTAACTATGAAACTAATTTCATGTTTCATAGGTAGTTTACTACAACAATACTTTTAAAGAAAGACTAAAAAAAGGTCTATAAAAAGGACACAACCCATGTTTAGATATTCAAAACTCAGACTTTCTCAAGTTCAAACATAAAAACCACCAAAAGTATATATATATATATATATATATATATATATATATATATATATATATATATATATATATATATATATATATATATATATATAGTGTAACTTTCAAACGAGAACCATTTTAACTGCAAGAACTGCGAAAACCACTTTTTTACAACTAATTGTACATGATGTACATCATTTAAATGCACCATGGCATTCTGGTAAATAAATGAAAGTTATTTTTCTGGAAACTTTGATGTAGGGGTAAACATGGTATTTAACTTTTATTCAATTTCAATAACTGCATCCTCAAATTTTGGGATTGTATCTCTATCTTAAACCACAAACCGGATCTCTCTCCCTATTTCCATCAAATCGATCAAACCATTTCCAAAAAACCTGTCATTTATTTTTTTCACAATTATCTCTCTCATTGGATCTCTCTTCTCTCAAGAACCCTAGCCGCCGACCCCCACACCATCTTTTCCAACCCAGATCGAGCATGGGCTATGAACCACACGATAATATTTTATCTTTAACTGATGATTATTGATCCGATTATTGGTTGTACAAGGGATTCGACACGATTGATTATTGGTAAGTGTGGATTTTTTTTCTCTCTGGACACAAAAAAACCAACGCCCCACCTCTTGATTTTTTTCTCTCGATCTATTCTGCTTGATTCAAATAAACATCAGTTATGTGGGATCCAAACGGATCTACTGTTTTGTGTTTTGAATTATAAAACATGTATGTTTTGTGTTTTAAATTGTGCAAAACATGTATGTTCCAAACATACATTTTCAAAACATATATGTTTTTGGAAGATGTGCACTTATGTTTTATGTGTTTTATAGTTGGTATAAATTTTTTTATGTTTTTTTGAAGGAATACATTTATGTTTTTGAAAGGGGTACATACATGTTTTATGGTTAATATAAAATGAATGAAATGGTATGATGATAATACATTTATGTTTCGTGCATGCTTGTTTCAGATTGATTGATGAAGATGATGATATCATTCAAGACCGGGAAGTGGATGAACACGATTAACCAGGTAGCATTCCTCTTCGACATAGCACCACGTCCGTACGAGCTAAAACATGGAGCAAGTCGTGTAAGAGAAGCGTTACGCTAACATGAGGGCAAACAAGAATCGTTAGATCCATGCCCACTATATGTTCCGTGTACAAGAGACCAAGCAATGCTCAATGTGCCACAACGTCAAAGCATGTGCTTCGACGAGGTGGGCCAAAGAGACCGCATCGAGGTTCGTCTCACGCCGCAAATGCGACGACAGACGAAATGAAACATTGATCAATCCAACCGATACCATTGATTAGGTATGCACCATGACTATTTGAAAACTTGCTAGTATTAAAATAATAATAATAATAATAATCCGAATTTTAAGAATTATGCAAAATGGGAATTAAAAATGAAAATGAAAATGTCTTTTACTATTATGCCCTTTTGAATTAAATAAAAACAACAAAATGCTATGGAGCATTAAATGATATACCTTGTGTATTATTAGTTGTAAAAAAGTAGTTTTCGCAGTTCTTGCACATAAGATGGTTTTCGCAAGAAAGGGACCCTATATATATATATATATATATATATATATATATATATATATATATATATATATATATATATATATATATATATATATATATATATATTCTTTACTTTGCTCATGGTGTAAAGCCATTATATTTTCAATGATTAATAGTGTAAATGTGGATTAGTGCAGATCAATGGAGCAAGAAATGGTGCAACAAGCTAGTATGCAGTTACCAACAATCATTGAGCAGAGTCCTGAAGACCAGCCTCAACAAGACCATGTCATCGTGGAACTTTCTCCACTTCCTCGCTCAGGACCTAATCTACCATGTTTAGATCTACTACATGAAGGTCACTTTTATATTGTATTACGGAGTAACATTTATGAGAGTTTTGGCATTTGCATATTCTAATACTTACTCGGTCTCAAAATAATCGTACACGGATAGAAAAACACACAGTTTACGGGTGAAAAATAACATTGTTTACACAGCTAACGCTTTTTTATTTTGCAAAATGATAGTTTTATTATTAACTACTATAACTAGTAATAATTTAGAATTTCTTTAAAGTTTCTAATAATAACCAATAGTAAATTTGATGTAAATTCTTTTGAAGTGGACATTTAATTTGGAACAACCCAAAAAGTAAATGTACAATAAATTTGAGACCGAGTGAGTATAAAATAATCATTTACACAAGTAGCCAAGACCGTTGTACTAGACTACTAGTGGTACGTGAATATGTTTATTAACAAAAAGGTTGCGGGTTTATTGGTTTAAGTCTCGCGAGACACATTCGTGAAATGTATTATGAGATATGTGCTAGTGTAGCGTGCATACATTGATGTTTTACAAAAATCATTTAAACAATAACTCCTATAAACTCATATTTCTATGTAAATTAGTTGGCACGCATAACATCGATAATGTATAGTTTTGAAAAATTCTGATTGCTTTGATTTTGTGTGAGTTTTATTTTTTGTGGGTGATGATAGAGTTATATATAACTTTGGAGAACTTAATTATTTAAAATTTAGTCCCAATTCTTAAAAAGTTGCACATTTAATCCAAGTTAAATGTACAACAACAACAAACAAACCCAATCCCGCCGGGGCAGGGCAGGGTATGGTAATCCAAGTTAAATGTAATTCTCATTTTTTTTTTCGCATTCATTTTTAATTAATGAAAATTAGTTGTTCAAATAAATAAATAAATAAAAGATATAAAATAATATTGTGGGTATGTTATGGCTTGTGTTATTAGGAAGGGTGTTTTTGAGGTGTATGTGATACAGTCGTGTTACATAAAAGTTGTTCACAGTTTATGGCTTGAGCCACCATACATGGTGCTCTTAGTATTATTAATTTCAATTCGTGATTTGCAAAATCGAACCAAAAACCAGTTACACAATTGGATTTTTTACTAAAACCGAACCAAGATCCAAAAATTGTTTTTCAATTCGATTTCGGTTTAATTTGGCCTACGATTTGCAAATTATCATGTGCTTGCCCTTATGCATTAAAATTGATTCTGAAGCCTGGGAAAGGCATACTTCAACTATCCCTGAATGCATAAAGTACCAACTTTGCCTTGAACTTACTTTTTTGAAGGTAATCGAGATAAGTACATAGAATTTGGCGTCCCCCTTTATGAAGCGTCCATCAATGCTGACTGGAAAGCAGCAAAAGAAATCCTTGATAAGAAACCAAATTTGATACGGTTTAGTATCACTGAAAATGGCGAAACAGCACTTCACGTGGCAGCATCAGCAAAAAGAACTAAACAGGCGGCAGAGTTCGTCCAAAATCTGGTGAATATGATGGAACTTGGAGACTTAGAACTTCAAAATAAAAGTTTCAACACTGCCCTTTGTTTAGCAGCCGCAGCTGATAATCTAGAAATGGTTGACATTATAGTGGAAAAGAACAAGGCCTTGCTAAGCATTCCTGGTAGTAAAAAAATGATGCCACTTTATATGGCTGCCTTATTTGGAAACCATAGTGTGGTGAAGTATCTCTTTGATAAATCCAAAGGATTGCGTGATGATGGTTGGGACGCCAGGAATCGTGCTTGGCTTCTTCAGAAATGTGTTGAGGGTGATATGTTTGGTAAGCATTTTAGCGTGTTATCATTGCATTTAGACTTTCGTTTGTTGCCATAGCTTTTTCCTCACAAAGTGATTATCAAATATTTTTCAGATATCGCATTACAGATAGTGAAAGACCACAAAGAACTTGCTAGTGATGGGGAGGTACTCAGGATATTGGCTAAAAAGCCTGATGCATTTGTTGAAAAATCTTCAAATTTCCTCTGGAGAACCGTCAATTGGGGTAAGCATCTCTATTCCTTGATCTTTAATATAGATCATACATGTCAAATTACGTTTCATTATAGAAGTTAGAGAGCCATACCTACTACTCTCTAAGTTTCGAGTTTAATATAGATTTTTTAGCTTTATCTCCAAAAGGTTTCAAGTCTAATACCCTTAATATAGATGCCTATTATTATCAAAATTTTAACTTGAAGAACACATGGGTTCAGAAAAGGGATACTCCTCCTCTCCCTGCCATTCTAAATATTGAAATCAAAATAACTTCTAAAATGTATAACAAAACGTCATGGATCATTTTTTTTACCTAAAGCTCTATTTTTATTTTTTAACTTTATTTGTTTTTTGCAGTTTTTGCATTCGTTTGTACAAAGGAAGGACATCCCAAAAAGGATACTGAAGCATTGGAATTGCTAAGAATCATATGGAAAGATATTGCAAAAAAGCCGAAGAAGGAAATTGATGACATGATCAGAGGGCCGGCTGACGTGATCAAGAAAGATAACAGGTTGCCTTATGGAAAGGAAGATGCAAATATATCAATAAAACCGTCGATAACAAATGCAAACAAAACATATTCTTCGCGTACACTATTTATTGCTGCAGAAATGGGAAATACTAAATTCATTGTTGAGCTCATCCGTCAATATCCTGATCTGATATGGAAGGTCAACGACAATAATCAAACTGTATTTCACATTGCTGTCAAACATCGCCATGAGGGTATCTACAACCTATTGTACGAGATAGGCTCAATGAAGGATTTAATAACTCCTCTACGAGATGAAAATGACAACAACATGTTGCATTTAGTTGGTAAGAGTGCAAAGAGAAAGCGACTTCAAGATGTGTCAGGGGTTGCTTTTCAAATGCAACGTGAACTATTATGGTTCAAGGTACATATCTCTCATATCCTCTCCAAGCTTCCATAATTCTCTCATTATATATCATTGATCTTTCTTTTTTGCTTTGCATTGCCCTTTTTTTTTTTGGGCACGAATTAATGTTTGCATCAGCAAAAAGTATGTTATGAAGACTTGAAAATTTGTTTTGCTGTGTAGGAGGTAGAGTCTATGATCCCACCATCTTATAGAGAACGTAAGAACAAAGATGGTCTAACACCGTACGAGTTATTCACTGAAGAGCATAGAAAACTAGTTGCAAAAGGCGAGGAATGGATGAAAGGAACAGCTAGTCAATGTATGGTTGTTGCCGCACTTATTGCCACCGTGGTGTTTGCTGCAGCTTTTACTGTTCCGGGCGGTTACAACCAAACCACTGGTATCCCTATCTTCAAATCTAAAGCAACATTTATGGTTTTTGTAGTGGCCGACGCCATTTCTCTTTTCTCATCAGCAGCTTCAATCCTGATGTTCTTATCGATCCTTACGTCCCGATATGCTGAACGTGATTTCTTGCAATCATTACCGAAAAAGTTGATGTTAGGTCTTGCAACTCTTTTTCTATCTATTACAACCATGACAATAGCGTTTAGTGTCAGCTTTTTTGTCCTTTACTATAAACATTTGAGATGGGTGCCAATCCTTATCACCCTGTTTGGTGTGATGCCAATCTTCCTATTTGCTCGGCTGATATGTCCTCTCTTAGCAGATGTATATCGCTCAACATATGGTTCTACATACCTCTTTAGGCCCAAGAAACATGCTCTGTACTACAAAAACCGCAAGTACAAGCCATTCTTTATGCGTCTCTTTTCAAAATGTACCTGATTTTTACTTATATTTTGATGACTCTGTAGTGTCTTGTACAAGTGCTACATTTTACATATTTGTGTATGGTCAGCTTTAGTTTATTCAAATTCGATTCAGTAACCATGTATTACATCTATCATCCTAGTTGCAGATCTTTTTGTAATCGTGTTCGAGTGTACTTTGGAATCATTTCTAATGTAGTAATATTTTGTCAAAATATGATTTTTGCATTATCCACCATTCCACATGGTTTGTGATTACTTTTTTAGTACTTAAGCTCTCATTGGTTCTGTATTTATTCTTTTGGTTGTTTAGGTTCATCGTTTGTTATAAAGACGTTGATCAACGCTAGCATTACTTGTAAAACTGTTGTATTATTAAACTGTGTTGTTAGAAATAGCATGATACTCCATTCAAACAAAAAATTTGAAGAAGAATACATTGAGGTTGTGTGACATCGGGAATTTCAGAAACGATAAATTGCGACAGGAAATGGAAGAGTACTATCCTGCAATAGGTGGTGGTGTTCGGGATTATATCTCCTCCCCATCAAAGTATATCAACCATTAAAATTTCTTAACACAGCAACTAGCAGGTAAACAAACTAACCTAAGTTTTACAACAAACAACCATCAAGTACCCACATGAAATCAACAAAAACTTTTGGGAACTGATACTCAATCTTTTAAATAACCAGAAATTACAAAATGCCAACAGAAACATTTGTATTCATAAATCTTTGGATCAGTCATGAAAGTGTTTGTATTTGAGTATTTGTATGTGACTCTGATGTCAAGGATCATGTATTTGAAAATAGTGTGATTGATACGACTATTGATATATTTGTTAGAGGAATGCACAAAAGCTGAAGGAATGCAAGAATTCAGAAAACCAGAATAAACTGTGAAGTGAAGGAGAATAATCTGAAGCACTACTATCCGGTGACACCCTCTAAGGCTCTAACCCATCAACGTTTTCTCAGCCATGAGAATTACTGCATACAGTCAACTGATGTATATTTATAAAGTAACCATCATACTTTTCCGTACATCACAGTTCCCATATATAAGAAACATAATATGACCACTTCTGCACCCAAGCAAGGATAATTATACTTGAAATCTGAATTCTCATTTAAAATCAACGAGCATTCATTTTTCATCTCAACCTTTTTGGTAACTGGTATGTGTTAATTCACATACCATTTTATGGCCAAATACCGATCCAAATAGACTACTTATGCTAACAATATGCCAAAGAAATGTGTGTTTTTATGTTGTGAACATGCAGGTACGGATTTATCAACAAAAGACAAAAATCATGCAAAAACCGAAAATACGGGCACGAGAGTGGGAGATGGTCAAAAAGTCAAAACTGGGATCCAAAAGTCAACTAAAGTCCTTCATATATTAAAGACTGGCAGAATTAGTTCTTGGAAGTTATTTTGCAAAAGTGGCATATTCAGTCCTTGAAGTTTCATTCAATTACACAACTAGTCCTTGGATCATTAAATCTGAAATATAAGCCTAGCCCAAGTTTATTTTCAACTTTAAATATCACTAAGCTTAAATCCAAGTTACACACCAAAAGCCCAAATCCTACTCTTTAAAAAACCCAAGCCCATAACACCCCACGGTCAAACTCATATACACGGGTCAAAGAGTTAAAAGGGTCAAAATAAAATTACCCCGCTTTTCCCTTTATCCCCAATTTCTCCCAATACTCAGAAATATCAACACCTTATGAACCCTAGTTCATCACCCGCGCAATTGACTCACACCCACTCAAAATAACCATGATTAGATAATCATGAGAGTTTCTAGAAGCTTGGTCACGTGTCAGAGCACATGTCAGAGAGGGTATATGGACGCTGGGTGGACACTTGGCGAGCTATGAATGGACAAAACGCGTCATTGGATTCTACTTCTAGATGATTGCTGACAAGTCAAAGAATGAGCACACATTTGGGACAGATGGCGGTGTACTATTGGGCAAGCCACGTCCTAAATTCTGATCCAAGGGCTATGAATGGATTGAAGAAGCACATTATTATCTAATGGTACCAAGAGGGTTGTGAAGAAACACAAATGCACCAGGATTGCCAACCTGGCATTGATACCCCCTCACTCTCACTTCTCCTATATATAGGTCATGATTTTTAGCTTATGGCATGTAATTTTTAGCTTAGAGAAATGCTGTCGAAATTTTATTGTATTTAGTTTAGCTTATGTAATGTTCAATTGAGTTTTTTTAATAAAAAGTTCTTGTTTTCCTTTAATTCATTCTAGCTTATAAGTCATTTTAAACTGCTTATTTAGTTTCTTTTACCTTTATTAGCTTGCTAAACTTTAGTTTCTATCAGCTTATACATCATTGTTTCAGTTTCAGTTTTAAATCATTTGCATTATTAATCATTTACTCTAGCTTAATCTGTCTTAAATTTGTCTCAATCTAGCTTAAACTTAGTTTGTATCAGCTTATTTTCTGTTAATTTCATTTAAAACTTTAGTCATTTACAAAAGAAGAAAAATAATAAAAATCAGAAAATTATAAAAAAATGTTTCAAAGGTTATGTGTAATAGGTTTCCAATAAGCTGTATCAGCTTATAAGCAGTATATTCAAGCTTTATAGCTTGTTGTATATTAGCTTCATTTTCAGTAAACAACAATTAGATTAGAATATTGAAGGTGAATCAGTGGTGCATCAAGTGGTTGCTGAGAATAAGAGATAGATTGGGATAGATTTGGAAGGTCCCAGCCTGTCTTAAAGATAGGCTAGCTAAGTGAATCATTCCTGTTCTAGCTGGAATGAAAGTTGTTGTAAGTTGAGCTTCTATTTCATATTCATTTAGTGATAGAGATAAGTAGCATGTTTAGATTTGATTAATTGATAGTTTGAGGTAATATTGGATGTTGTTTAGTTGAGATTCAGATTATTATATCCTATTTGATTAGTTTGTTAGTATAGAAGTAGTATTGTAGTAGTTTATAGAATTTGTTATAGTATAAATCTGTGTAGATTGGAGAGCTTAAATTGATACTGATTAATGGATCTGTTGTTGCTGATATTATAGTTGTGGTTGCTGAATTTGTGCTTGATTAATTAGTGGATTACAATTGCTTGTAGATCTGTTACAGCTGAGTGTTTTTGAGCACTTAGTCTTAGTGAGTGGATCTGTATTGCTTTGATCTATGTTCTGAGTTTGATTGTGATTTGTAATCTGAATTTCTGTGTTCATTTGGTTTTGTTAGATCATACTCTGCATTGAGATTTAAGATTGGATTACTGTGGAATTGAATTGTGGATTTTTGATTCACAATTTGTTGAGACTGATAGTTATAGAGAGTGTTTGGATGAGAATATTTCTGTGTGGAAAGGTTGTTAGGTTGCTTGATAACTGTTACAGTTAGGTTAATCCAGTATATCAAAAGAGATTTAGCTAATAAAATTCAGTAGTGTAGTTTTAATATAGTCAAAGTTTGAGTTAGGTTTTATTAATTGATATTGTAATTGATAACAGTTAAGTGAATTTGAGATAATAGGTGCAATTTAGTTTAAGATTAGTGTATTTTAGCTTAATTGAAGTGAAATGATACAAGTAGTGGTAGAATTAATGGATTAAATTTGCATTAAGTCAAAGTAGTATAGCCTCAATTTGTCTACTGTTACATTGGATATTAGTTCATAAGCTGCTATTTTTGGATGATTTTTAAGGTAGTATACAGTAGTAATTGGTTATAGTATTGCTTGATTTTGAGATCTCAGTTGGTTAATCTATCTTTTACCCCCATTCATTTGAACTTTTGAGCTTGTTAGAAGAGCTTTTTGGGTCTGTTAATAAGCTGAGTTGAGACTAGTTGACTGATTTTCCAATAGGCATGCAGATTTAGAATTTGTGTTTTAATCTGTGATTGGTGATTGATTTAGTGATTATAATTAGTGGAATAAGTGTTTTAATAGATCATATTGCTTCTGTGATTGTTTGAGCTTAATCTGCCTTATCAGTGTGCTTAAATTTTGAGCTTATTGCTATATTCTTGAGCTTCTGTGGATTAATGTGCTATCATTTGAACATTCTTTGCATATCTGAGTTTGTTGCATCATCATAAGTCTGTGTTCTAAGTTTCAAACATTTTTGTTCACAAGTGCTTAAAAATAAGCACTTGTGAATAAGCAGTTGTGCTAAATAAGTATTGAATCAGCTCATTTTCATTTCAAAAATTTTTCTCAAGTTCTTTTTGTTATTTTTGATTTTCTGGAATTTTTCCAGATTTTTCCAACTAGTTTTAGTATTTTTCTTAATTTCTTTTTGATTTTATTCATTTTTAAATAGTTTTTAATAAACAAAAATCCATAAAAATTCAGAAAAAGCTGTGAAAAATAAAAAAATATTTTTAGAAATTCTTTTATATAATATTTTAGAATTTTCAGAATTTTATTTTCATTTTTCCACTTTATTTTTCTATTTACTTACATTTTTAATTCATTTAAAATTACAAAAATCAAAATAAATTCATAGAAATTAAAAGAAAAGTCAAAAAAATATTTTTCTTTTTCTGGAAATTCATTTTAATAGTTTAAGATTTTTAGAAAATAATTTCACGTTTGTAGGATCATTTTTAAAGAAAAGTTACGTTTTAATAAACGCGTTTGCATTTCCGTTTTTACATTTTAGACTTTTGTGCATTAATAGCTTGAACTCTTTGCATATTTCATCTTTGTTTGTGGACACTTGAATTACTTGATTGTTATTTTCACTTTTTCACTTCTCAATTCACGGTTTTCACGAATCAATATTCTTGATTCCATTCACCTTCACTCGAAAACGACTCGGGTGATCCGTATTTCACGCGGATCATTTCGATATAATACTACTATACTATAATAAGATTGATTTTCACACAATCAGTAACCGCACAATCATCAAACATTTCGATAGGAGATACCTAGTAACACAGAAACCGGTATCCACTTGTGATGCTGAAATAAACATTGAATTATAATGGGTTGCCCTATAAGAACGGGGTCTATGGGGCCTCTGCAAACGCTCCCTAGTGTTTTTGTAGTACTTTTGCAGTTTTTTTTTTTTTTTTTTTTTTTTTTTTTTTTTTTTTTTTACAAGTGTTTTAATTATTTTTTGAAGTCTTTTTTTTCACAAGTCTTTTAATGTTTTAATTATTTTTTGAAGTCTTTTTTTCACAAGTCTTTTAATTTTTGTCCAAATGTGCAGATTCACACAAAAAATAAGTCCAACTCCAAGTCCAACCAAAGATCAAAGTGCAGCAGATTCACCACAAAGTGCAGATTCATGTTTAGGCAGATTCACACAAGTCCAACCAAAGTGCAGTTCACACAAACACCACAAAGTAAACACAAGAAATATTCGTCATCGCCTTATAGGCTCAGATTTTTAGTAAGGCTCGGATAATGAAGGTTGCAAAGTGATAAAAATATCACTTTGCCATGCCATTCGTTTTTAAAAACCATTCGTCATCGCCTTAGTTACAATGTAATAGTTTTGTAAAATATCACACAAACCTGTAAACAGCATCACTAGCCTGTATCAGCATCACATGTTACACAACCTCAACTGCATCACAAGTACTAGCCTGTACCAGCATCACATGTTACACTATAAACAGCAAGATTCTTGCTTTTGCAGCCTGTACCAGCATCACATGTTACACTATAAACACAATTGCCCACAAGGGTTGTGTCATACAAGAACGGGGGCTATTTCGTTATGGACTTAAGGCTCGGATAATGAAGGCTGCAAAGTGATAAAAATATGACTTTGCCATGCCATTCGGTTTTAAAAACCATTCGTCATCGCCTTTGTTACAAAGTGCAGATTCACACAAAATTTATTATGTCCAAGTGCAGATAGCCCCCGTTAAGATAAAAATATAGCCCCCGTCCTTATAAAGCACATGTTACATAAACTCAACAGCATCCACAAGCCTGTTAAAAAACTCACAAGCCTGTAAACAGCAAGATTCTTGCTTTTGCAGCTTTCCTCAAGCAACCCTTAAATCACAAAGAACAGTAGTATCACAAGCATGTGAAAAACTCACAAGCTCAACAGTAACAATCAGCTTTGCTCCACTATAAACAGAGCAACTCTCAATCACAAAGCACAAAAGGCAACAAGTAACAATCAGCTACAAACCACAATCAGTTTCACTACTCTCAACCACACTCAGTTTCACACGAGTGGCAACAAATACTACAACAATTACAACAAACACTACTCAACCACAATAAACAAAGCAACTCTCAATCACAAAGCACAAAAAGCAACAAGTAACAATCAGAAGTAACAATCAGCTACAAAACCACAATCAGTGTCACTACACTCAACCACACCCAGTTTCACAAAAGTGGCAACAAATACTACAACCATTACAACAAACACTACTCAACCACAATAAACAAAGCAACGCTCAATCACAAAGCACAAAAGGCAACAAGTAACACAACAAGGGTTGGGGCAGAGTATCACAACAAAAGGCAGAGCATCACGACAAGGATTGGGGCAGAGTATCACAACAAAAGGCAGAGCATCACAACAAGGGTTGGGGCAGAGTATCACAACAACATTGTAACAAGGCTCCCGAAATGTCTAGGTCACGATTTTACAAAAATGAGGTAACAATAAGTTTTACGCTTTTACATTAGGCTCAGATTATATGGCTGGAACTTCAAATGTTGCAAAATCAAGTTTCTATTGCCATCCATTTGGAAATGCCATGCCAGTATCAATTTTTTTTAAAAATCATCATCGCCGTAAATATGCTTAAAACTAGAGCCTGTGGACTGGGGGTAGGCCAGAGCAAGTATTCATACCACTCAAAGGTGGAAGATCAAGGTGTTAACCTACCCACATCCACAGGTTAACCACCACCATATTTTATTTTCCATATAAGCAGTATCATAATAAGCAATATCATTAACAAAAGTAAAAAAAAAAAATACACCTAAAAGGCAAGCAAACCCTAAAAGGCATAACCTCCATATTGGCATGGTTTATAAGGACGGGGGCTTGCATATTTGACTACTAGACCCAACACCACAGAACCACCACCACATAAGAATACAGAACCAGCACCACAGAACCACCACCACATAAGAACACAGAACCACCACCACATAAGAACACATAACCAGCACCACAGAACCACCACCACATGTCATATAAGCAGTATCACATATCACATAAGAACACATAACCAGCTTTCAATTAACGTAAGAATCTTTCAATTAACACACAGATCTAACAAAACCATCACAGAAACATCACGGATCTATTCACAGATTGAAAACCCCCAAACTACTTTTACGAAACCCTAATTTAAAAAATTAGGGTTTCTTTGAAAAAATCAAGATTTTGATAAATTAATGTAAGAATCTTTCAATTAAAACACGGATCTAACAAAACCATCACAGAAACATCACGGATCTATTCACAGATTGAAAATCCCCAAACTACTTTTACGAAACCCTAATTTATAAAATTAGGGTTTCTTTGAAAAAATCAAGATTTTGATAAATTAATGTAAGAATCTTTTAATTAACACACGGATCTAACAAAACCATCACAGAAACATCACGGATCTATTCACAGATTGAAAACCCCCAAACTACTTTTACGAAACCCTAATTTAAAAAATTAGGGTTTCTTTAAAAAAAATCAAGATTTTGATAAATTAACGTAAGAATCTTTCAATTAACACACGGATCTAACAAAACCATCAGAGAAACTTTTTATCACAGAACCATCTACCCAACAACATCACCACACAGAACCATCTACCCAACAACATCACCACACATTCACAAACTCTCTCACAAATCAATAACAATATCACATAATATTGATTTTAGATCTAAAAATAGTTTTTAGATCTAAAAATAGAGAGAGAAAAGAGAGCAATATGATACAGAGAGAGAGAGAGAGAGAGAGAGAGAGTTTGTGAGTGTGTGGTGTGTGTGTGTGTGTGAGAGGTGTGAGGTGATAACGTACGAGTGGGAGGTGTGTGGGTGTGAGACAGCTGTCCACACACACACGTTTTTTATTTTTTTTTATTTTTTAAAAAATTTGTATTATTTTTGTAAATAAAAGTAATAGTTTTGTAAAATTTGTATTAGTTTTGTAAAAAACAAGTAATAGTTTTGTAAAAAAAAAGTAATAGTTTTGTTATAAAAAGTAATAGCATTAGTAAAAAAAAAAATAAAAAAAAAAAAGTTATTAAAATGTAAAAATGTAAACGTTAAATAAAAGTTGTAATAAAAACTAAAACAAAAGTATTAGTAAAAAATGTTATGTATTTTCATGTTTTCGGTTCTCACGAGGAAGTAACTGAGTAGGCGCAAAATATAGCTCGTGAGCTCGGTTTTGTAATTGTTAAAGATAGAACCAAATCAGAAGATGGTCATATGAACGAAATCAATTACAGGTGTACAAAGGGTGGGACGTATATACCTCAAGGTAGTGGTAGACGGAAAACCAAAACATGTAAAACCGATTGTCCATTTAGATTAGTTGCGAAATATCATCGAACAAAAAATTATTGGGTATTGAGGGTGAAGGATGATACGCATAATCATGATATGCTAGAGTCGTTGCATGGTGTGGCATATGCAATGCGATTAAAGGATGATGAGTTGGGTTTGGTCAAAGAATTGACAGATTATAACGTACGACCACTTAATATACTTTCGACAATAAAGGGTCGTAATCCGGATAACGTGTCTAGCGTTAGAACTATATATAACGTACAAGATAAGTTCCGGAGAGCCAGAGTAGGTGATAGAACTCCAATTCAAGTCCTTTACTCGCATTTGCGGGATTCAGAGTATACATGGTACCCGAGGGTAAATGAGCACACCAACGAGCTTGAGGAGCTATTTTTTGTGCACCCCACGTCGTATGCTCTATGGTGTACATTCCCTGAAGTCATGCTGATGGACTCCACGTACAATACCACGATGTTTAAATTGCCGTTGTTGGAAATTGTTGGAGTAACTTCAACAAATAAAACATTTTCAATGGCGTATAGCTTTTTATCCATTGAACAAGGGCATAATCTTAGATGGGTATTGCAATGTGTGAAGCAAGTGATTGACGAAAGATATTACCCACGTGTTATCGTCACTGACAAAGATTTAGCGTTGGTTGGGGCAGTAAGAGCAGAATTTCCTGACGCTCACAAATTACTCTGTAGATGGCATATACAGCAAAATATACTTAAGTTTTGCAGAAATAAATTCACAGATGGGGTAATTGATTATGATTCCGTTAAAAACCGATGGGATTGGATGGTTAAAGCTCCGACATTCGAATCGTTCGAGCGACTTTATCAACGCCTACAACAGCTATTGGTCAACCATCAGGGTACTTAATTATTAATTGATTGTTTTTAATTATTTAATAAATATGCACCCGAATGACCTTTTATTAATTCATTGTTTTTTTCAGATGTCGCTTTGTATCTGAATAACTGGTTGCAAGATTACGCACCCATGTTTGTCTCGTATATTACCGACCAATATAAATCCTATGGCCAGACAACAACGTGCAGAGTTGAGGCTCACCACGCGTTGTTGAAATTATATTTGGACGGCACGCAGTCCAAATTAGACAGGTTGTTGAGGTCGATCGATAAGATTCTCATTACGCAAGAAGATGCGATAAAAGAGACTTTCAATAGAAGCATGAAGGAGAAACTAATTAAGTGTGATGTACCACTATTTCACGAATTGTTGTATAAAGTTTCTAAACATGCTTTGAACCTCATGCACAAAGAACTCCACCTGTCGATCACCCCAGAAGAATGTAGCCATAAGAATCGGGCAATTTTCGGACTACCATGCTTTCACTAGATGCAAATCTATGTATATCATGGTAAGTATATTAAATTTATAACTATCAAGTTGTTTTCCACATTAATATCAGTAATTTATACAAGTCACTTTAATTGAATTCAGGATGCCCTATTCCACTGGAACGAGTTGATATTTTTTGGAGAACCCTATCTGTTCCATGGCCTGTTATCAATAGGCCCCCGCCTAAAGATGGCTCTTCCAGCCAACATGGTGGTGATGATGATGATGATGACGATACTTCGTTTAACGATGACATGCGACAATTCAAGAATATTTTTAGCAAATCAACATCGTTTGTCAAGAAAAATATGTTAACGAAGTTAGGAGATATATTCCAGCCTGAAGCTGTTGACACACGTGAACCAGCTATTCAAAAAAATACCCGTGGACGTCCGAGCGCAAAGGACAAAAAGGGCAAGGCTACACAAGTCCCGGACTTGAATGAAGTCCCTGACTTGGATGAAGTACCAATCGTAGATCACCGAAGAAGTACAAATTCAAGATCTACAAAAGTCCCGAACTTTCGGAAAGAACCTGCAAGACATAGCTCTTACACGGGTGATAGTCTACGCCACAGATTTTATGCTGGAGATAGTGTGAGCAATGCGTTTATTGAGCGTATTCCACATATTTTCCGTCCACACGTAATAAGCATACATAATGTGCGGGGTGATGGAAATTGTGGGTTTCGGTGCGTTGCCCACAGTCTTGTTCAAAACGAAAATAGGTGGGCCGAAGTCAGACGTATGTTATTGCAAGAGTTAGATTATCATAGGCAAGCTTACATAGATATGTGGCAGCAACATGACTTTGACCTACTTTGGTATACAATTGACTGGTTTAATGGAGGTGCACCTAACGTTCGCTGGATGGTGATGCCAATCACGGGGCTGGTTATCGCTTCAAGAATTCACCGACCTGTTGTATTTATATCCCAGCAAGGTTGGAACACATGTTTTCCGCTTTTTACCAGGCTAAACTCATCACAAGGAACCGACCCCCTTGTGATTTCCCGTGTGGATGCTCACTACATCTTACTGACGCTCGACAGAGATTCTCCACTACCCTATATCCACCCACAATGGAGGCATTTAAAAGAGCCAGTTGCAGCCGAATGGGAAACTTTGTATCAACATCGACTAATGGTTTATTGATTTATGTTGTAAATAATAGAGACACCGACAAAACCATTGTAAATGATTACTGATTTATGTTGTAAATAATAGAGATACCGATAAAACATAGTGAATCATATGTAAAAGTTATTTGTATTTGTAAATAATAGAGACACCGACAAAACCATTGTAAATGATTATTGTATTTGTAAAAATGTAATTTTTGTATTTGTAAAACATTGTAAATAATTATTGATTTATGTTGTAAATAACTGTTTGTATTATATAGTAAATGATTAAATATTTATTTAAATTAGTAAATAACATTATTGATTGATTATGCAATTTCTTTTGTCAGGTGGGTCAAAGAAATCCTTTCTGGTGTCGATGTGATAGAGGATTTATTGTAGAACGGAAATCCTGGCAAGATGGTAGTGTGGGCGACTGTTTTATGCATGTCCTCTTTCAGTGGTAAATAATCATACGTTTGCTTAGTTATGTAAGTAATTTGTTTGTTAAAAATACATTTCTTATTATTTTCTTAACATGTAACAGCCAGGTACAAAAGACTATGGGTGTCGATACTTCAAGTGAAAAGATGAATTTGAAGAAGAGTATTTTAATCAAGCCTATTCTTCAACGCAGTGCTCAAACTGCGTTGCTAAAGATAATGAGAACAAGTTGTTGAAGGCAGGAATAAAGGCGCTGGAGATAGAGTTAGAAATGGCAAGGAATCCTGAGGATCACGCTTGTTAGTCAAGTGCCCGGCTCCATGATCTTTTAAATGAAATGAATAATCTTCATATGTCGTAGATGTTGTTGATTTTAAATAATATGTATAACGTTGTCGTTTAATTTAATAATAACAGTTGTTGTTGCAGTTATTTAACGTGGTAATATTTAACGTGTCGTTTAATTTAATAATAACATTTGTTGTTGCAGTTATTTAACGGGGTAATATTTAACGTGCTATTATACAAACAAAATAATTATACAAAACATTATACATATACAAAAAATTATTAAACACAAAAAAAAAAAAAAAAAAAAAAAGCCAAAACACACAAAAAGTCAAAAAAAAGGTACACCTAAAATCTAGCCCCCGATAAAATAAAAATGTAGCCCCCGTCCTTATATCTCATGCCATTATAATTCATCCAAACGTATACTCCGTATCACATCTTACTAGCTGATCACTATCAAATAAAACAACTACTACGTAACAAACAGACAGTAAAACAGTATGCACACCATTAACAAAATCATATTTTCTAACGCAAGCAAGTACACGTACATATGAAACCCTTGAGCCTTGAGGCTTTTGGGGATATCAACCAGAATTACAGAAAATGATAACTGGTTTAATGTATACTGCAATGTTATGTTAGGTAATTAAAAATGGTACAATACCTAATTGACGGATATTTTGCAAGATGAATACACTAATGTTCTCGAGAATAAACTCCGATGTGAATGGAGGATAGACTAAAGCACAAACTATTTTTTGGATGATACTATGCATTGGGTTCAATAGGAAATACAACAATCCCACATGTACTTGTGCTCCGGGTTGTCCTTCCAGCCCAATCAAAGTTTTTTGTCCTCAAAAAGTTTCAAAGTTTTTATAATCAAGTCTATTCCCCCTACACCAATTTCTATTGACTCAGCATCATACACTTACATTTATACCTTAACACCAACAAGTCACAATCTAATACAAGCACATGTTACTGGCTCATTAGTCATTACCATGACAAACATGTGATCTCTAGTTGATATATATTTTCCAAGGTCAATAGAAAAGAGGCATTACCTAAACAATTCAAAAAGACTGAATAGAGCTTGATGCGAATAGATGATAGCCTAAAGCACATTCTTATATTATCTGATATATCCTGTATTCTATTTAATGTGTGATACTATCAGACAAGAAAGAAAGGAATGGGCTCCAGATTATCCCTCTGCCCGAGCAAAAGTTTACTCGATCTTAAGAAACCATCTAGCTAATTACCGCCAAGTATATTGAGCCAACATCATATACCTGCATTACACCTTAACAATCAACACCAACAATTCATACAGTACAATCTAATAACAAACACTTTTACCACTTACTCAATTACTCCCTCTGCCCCATAATCTAATGGTACAAGTAGAGGTGGCAAAACGGGCGGACCGGGCGGGCACGGGCTATGGGCTAAACGGGAAACGGGCTAAACGGACTATGGGCTAAACGGGCACGGGCTAAACGGGCGCGGGCCAAACGGGCGTATGTTATACGAATCGTCTTAAAAAAGACCTAAAACAAAAAAAAATTCCTCAGACGTAACACCTCATTTATATTTAATTAACTAAATATATTATATCCATAAGTTTTTCATTAAAAACAATTTAATGCAAGAGAAAAACATGTGCCCATTTTGCCCATTTAATTTCTAAATGGGCAATATATGCCCATTTCAAAAAAAAAGAGGGGGCCCAAATGTACCCAAATCTTTTAAAAATTTGCCCATTTAGCCCATTTTTTTGATTTTGGGCACAAATTGCCACCTCTAGGTACAAGTATATTATACCTCAACCCCAACAGTTCACATAATCTAATACAATTACAATGTAGTAGCTCTTTACCACCACAAACAAGAAGACAACAATTAACACATATAGAATGTGAAACAAAATATATGTACACCATAAACATTATTATGTCTTGTAACAACATCAATTAGTAAAGACAAAGACCAATTCAAGTTTACCAGTAACAAGTACACACATGGAACAGTTAAAGCTCTAGTAATGAAACTCCTTTTTATGTAACACAATTTCAGTAAATGACGACAATAAAATTTGACATTGATCAATGCTTGGACTAGTTATAGAAGTGTTTGTATAGTATTCTTAGGTAAAGTATGGCGTTAAGTGTAGTATTAAGGAATAGGCGTGATACCTAGTTGATGAATATCTTGCAAGATGAATACACTCCCAAGTAATTACCTCGACAATTCCAAAAGATGGAATTAACTGCGACGGGAATGAAGGATAGCCTAAGCACATCCATCCAAAGTTTCAGATACTATCAAACCAGGAATGAAAGTGCTCCGGATTATCCCTCTACCCCTGCCAAAGTTTACTCCGTTTTCAAAAACCGAGAAGTTCTTATTAGAGGATAAATAGGCCTGGCCCGGCTTGTGGACTAGCGCTATATATACCGTATCAATAAAACATATCACCTACGGGGTTTTCAATGTCTAACATGATATCAGAGAGGGTCTGATCCTCAGACCTAGGTAGCTATGTTGAGCCGCCTCCTCTAAGCCACCCGTCAAACCCTAACTCCTCAATCATCGATCAATAAATAAATAAATAAAATAAAATAAAATAAATACCAATTTTGGCTTCTGATAAGCCCGCTGCTGAGGAAGAGGCCGTCGATGGAAAGAAAAAGAATGCTACTAATGAACAAATTGCATCCATGCCGCCACTTTCCAACAAGAAAAGCAATGATGAAATATTTGCCAAACTGGGTACTAATGTCATGGAGTATCTTTATTGAGGATTTATTATGTTTTTCTTTTATTGTTGAAAAAAAAAAGTTATATGTTACCGTGGTTTTATTATTTTGGTTTTTATTTAATTGTTTGTTTTTTATGTCGAATCTAGGGTATTAATTCCCGAGACGACTTTTGTTGGTGTCGAATCTAGGGTTCTTATTCCCGAGACGACTGTTTGGGATACTTTGGTTTATTCTTCGGATACTTTGGTTATCCGTAAACAAAAAATTAGAATAGGGGATACTTTGGGTTATCCCGTTTTATTTTTCTTTTTTAATTTTCTTCTTCAGTCCGAGCTTTCGCGATTTCGACGCTCGGACTGCGGGGGAGTATTAGAGGATAAATAGGCCTGGCCCGGCTGCAGGGTCCATTAGGGTTTCATTATGTATTGGCGTTATTTATACCGTATCAATAAAACATCTTTTATATAATAAAATAAAACCCCTATTGAGAATTTTCCATTTCAAAAAAATACATTCATACCTTATTTGGTATTTTTTTTTTTCAATTAGATTTTTTAAAAAGCTTTATACTTATTTAAAAAGCCTTAAATATTTCTATTTTTGACCAAAAAATATCAAAATTTCGTTTTTCTACTAAAACATTAAAATTGGCAAAAATACACATGGGTTTAGGAGTTATTTTTTATAGTTTTAGGTTGAAAGTGTAAATTTTTTTAGAAAAACGGAGGTCAACAAACACACCCACAAATCCATCATCACTAAATTAAACCCTAACTTAAAAACGGTGTTACAAATTGGGGATATAATGAGAAGGGATTATTATTACTATTTCTTTGCCTTCACAAGAATCGAAAAGCAGAGAAGATGGATGATTGTTCTAAAATTTGTTCCTCTAGAGTAATTCATTACTGTTGAATTATTACTACTATTTTTTCCTCTATATAAACAAGATGGATGATTGAAAACGGTGTGTGATTATTATGTTTCTATTTAACTTTTTCAGATGAAGGTGCATCAGCTATGCAAACGGAACACCCAGGTATTTTTTTAGTATTTAATTTGCTTATTATTTGTGTATATTAAGAATTGATATTAATTTGATGTATATGTGCTTCAACCCTAATTTTTTATCTTGGTTTTATCAGTTGTATACTTAATCGGGTGTATGTATCTTCGTAATGATGTTAACAACGGAAAACAGAATTATATAAAATTGTTGTTGGTAGTGTGCAATAAAGGAAGTAATAGCCGTAGATATTCAACTGACCAAAAATTGATTTGCTATTGCAAAACCATGTTTTTACAAAGATCCTATGATTTTATGAATAAAATGATTTAGGAGATGTGTTAAATATACACTTCAACGGTATTTGACATGTTTAAACCATATGGTCAGGTTTAATTACACAGGTATATAGGTTAAGCAGCTAAAAGGGAAAAAAACCATATAAAAAAGTTTAAACTTTTACAGTTGAAAATCATTTGATTTCTATTTCGGCAGTATATAACAAAAGAACTTCGAATAATCCTCTGTGCATGAGTAGTTCACTGCTTCTGATAGAACTACCATGCAGTGTTTAATAATAAGTTTAGTACGTTGGCCAATAGAATGAAATCTTTGTGAAGTGTATTGCAATTGAGAGTATGTAGCAGGTTAGCAACAGTTCAATGATAGCTTATTATGATCTATAACAAATGTGACTTTTACCAATTTAGTTCATCTAACATATCGATTGACCCATATAGTGATTCAATATATCAAATAATGTAAATGGAGCGTGAGTTGGATAATTAGATAGTGTATTTAAATATATGTTTCATAATAGTAGTTTCTTATGTTTTGATGACTTATCCAGAACAAACAAAATTGCATTGTAGTTAGACATGATAGTTCTATTAAAATAAGCTTCTTATGTGTGTAATTGCATAAAAAGTATGACCGTTGAACATTTTTATTTTTTACTTTTGCTTTTTAGGTAGCTTAAGTCTTTGAGCTTTTACATGAAGTTGTTGGCTGCTATTTAATCTCCTATTGTGCGAGGCAAATATTTTATGTGTTCCTGGGATTTTGCTGATATTGAACTTCGAGTTTAAGCTATAAGAAAGCTTGATGTAATATATTCTATGTAGAGACTAGGCTACGAATTGGGCAACTATTTGCTACTTAAGGTTGTATATGTATTCCATTAATTTTCATGTATTGCAAGACTGCTAATGAGAAACACATTGTTGGAACCGTGAACCGGGATATCACATTTTTGGAGATCATGCAATAAACTCACATATGTACCCCAATCAGAATGCAAGGTCCCTATTGCGACCCTTCAATATACTATGAACACATCGGTTCACACAACTGATCGAGAACAACTGTTAATCGACTACTCCGGTAATATTTTGGGTTTCATGTCTACATTAGTTAGTTTTTCAATTTCAATGATTCAATGTTTCTGACCTTTCTATTGAGTTCTATTATTTCTACGTCAATCATCAATCATTTTGTCACCCATTGTTTGATGAATTGCTTTAGTGAATTTCTTTATTGTTGTTTTATATTGTATGAGTATTAGAATGGGATGACTAATGTTGTCAATCATTGTTAGGATCAATCTAATTAAACCTGCAGATAGTTCTTAGTTGCGCAAATAAAACCTTAATAGGCGTTAATAGGATTTGTTTCATCTGCAAACATCAGAAGTTGATTAGATTAATCTTAATAAGCCAGTCTTGCAAATATTAGCCTATGTACCATGTTTATGCGCTTTTTCTAATTCTGTTTAACCGCTTTGTTTGGTGTTAACATGAAGGTGTTCACAAGTGACCAACTAGCCATTGGCAAAGAGACGGGCCGTAGGCTTGGAATGGGAACAAATATGTATCTGTCTTCCTTCTCCTTGGCTAACACAAAGATGCTACTATCGCAAATATCCCAATTGAGGAGCTAATTGAGAAAGTTGATTGCTTTGCTACTAGGACTGCAAGAACTAAACACAAGGTAAAAATATTTCACTACTTTAACTGATTAATTGCTATATAGATTATCAGATTATTGTGTTTGTTAGAGTATTTAGGTGTTCCTTGATCATTATCCATTCAGTAAGATTATTGTGTTTGTTAGAGTATTTAGAGGTTCCTTGATCATGATCCATTCAGTACGATTTAACATACAAGTAAAGGACAAAGGAATATTTGCGAGTCAACCAAGTTGTCATGTAATAAAAAGTAGCCTATCTGACCACAACACTTTACGCCATATTACCCAAATTGACATGTTCGTCCATTTTTCTACATTTGGTTATGTCAGCATGTTGAAGTTTTGCTCATTATAAATCATGACAAATGTTGACCATATAAGTTTTGATTATTGAAATTGTGAATTGGTTTCAGCAAGGAGTTAACACATTGAATAGAGTTAGTTTTAGTAGCAAAAGTGAGTTTAGAAGAGGTTTGTTCTCTACAATTTGTAGGAGATGAGATATAACTATGCACTGTTTAATCTTAGATTTATCTTCATTTATCGATTTTTGCACAAGCATAATCATCTTTAAACTGACTAAGATAAACACATTTAATCATGGGATTCACATTAATTCCTTGCTACATGGCACCTAAATACCTATTGCTTATATAGGATTTATTAGTGAAATAGTGATAGATGTCATGTAGTAAATGTTTTTAAAGTTTGTATTGACGAAATGACTATGTAAGTTTGAATTGTAATCTTTCCTTAGCTCTGTTTGGAGCTGAATTATAGCTACGTTAGATACTTAGATGACTAAATATCACTGTTTCAAGTTCTTCTGTCCTGATTTGTTAACTGTAACGTTCATCAAAACAGACAACTTTTGTTACACTGCCTGCCCGTTATAAATTGGAGACCGACAGTGCAGCAAAAAAATAACCAAATCAGGGGACTCAACATGGTAATGTGATCGATGCAACGAAGAATTTGAGAAATGTGATTACAGGTATCTTCTTCAATGTCATGTCCAAGATCACATTGGATTGACATGGGTGACTAATTTTCAAGAAGCTGGAGAAAAAAAAATACTGAGTTGCCCTGCAAAGAAATCTACATTCTGAAAAGTGCAGGATGATGAGCGTTTTGCAAATGTTGTCAAAAACTGCCCCTTGCAGAGGTACTTTTGAAGCTGAAAATCAACGAAGAAACATATGGTGATGAACAAAGGGTGAAAATTACTGTCGTCACGGTAGACAAGATGAATTACTCTTCCAACACCAAGTATCTGTTGATTGATCCCGAAATCCTATTAGCATTTTAGGTAAAGTAAATTGATCAGCAAAGTCTTTCAGATTCTCATATATAACTCATTATTAAATCTGCCAATGCCACTTCAAGTGAAATTTATGTTGACTGGCGAAGTCTTTAGATTCTTAGATATAACTCTTAACATATAAATCTACTTCGAGTGAAATTTATGTTGATTGCGCAATAGAGATGTTCTCTTGCTTATCCCATTTCTTTTAATCTGTTATTAGAGCATAGATGTATGCGGTAGGTCATTTGAATGGGATTCACAAGTATTAAATTAGAATTATAGTAATGGATTGTTACCAATTAGACAATTATCTGTGTTGTACAACTATTGAGATAGATTTTAGAAGTGAAAAAAAGAAATTATTATTCAACGTTGCTTGATGGCGCACCACAATGGCAATTAGCACAACCCACCAGCCACAGCAGACAGGTCTTGAGTTAGATACTGGTTCGGCAACAACTGGAAAACCAAGGAAGTGGTTAGAGCCGCTGTTGTTGCTATTGTGATTGCCTTCTCTTTAAGGACCTCTGCACAATGAACCGTTCAACAGGCCTTGAGGAGTATAGGTTTCAATGGCAATGGGTTATAATGGATGCTGATGATATAGTTTATTATCTTATTGTGCGAAGTATTTTAAAATATCACTGTTTGTTCAGTTTTCAGCATCACATTATGTTTTTATGGAATCTTTTTGTAAATTCCTTTGTGTAGGATCACAAGTATGCGCTGTATTTCCTATTAAAAAAGCACATAAAGATCATTATACACTTTAGACGAAGTGGCACACACTTTTTATCAATTTGAAAAGAATATGAGATCACATATATACGAGTAGTATTTCTACTACTGTAACGAGAAGTATTGTGGTTCAAGGTATGAGATCACATATATTGTCACTATATGTATGATCAAGTTATAAAATTAGAACATATAAGTATTAAAGTCTACTGATATGATCAATAGGCCGCAGTGTCAACTATATACAAGTAGTATTTATAGTGTTTATTGGGCCAAAGTATATATGAAGGGATAGCTTGGCTACAATTTTTGTAGCGAATTGTCTACAATTCTTCACTAAAAATATACAAACAATAAATCAAGGACCCACAAAAAGAATTCAGGACCCACATTTATAAAATAAAATTGTAGCCAGTTCAGTTAGGTACAAAAAAATTAGCTAATATATTCTCATATTTTTACATTCCTTTCTAAGTAAAAACTGATAACACAACACATGTGATAAATCATTGCAACTGATGCTTGATTGTTGATCATAGGTATTGAATTATTTGATCACCATCCCCCACCATCAATGGGACGGTGGCTGCACTATTATGTATTGAATAAAATGAATTTCAAAATACAAAGTTTGAAATGAATAATTATAATGTATGCTTATTTGTTTTACTAAGTATGTTGTTCATTAATAATGGTGGCCTGAAGATAAAATGTGTTTTATAAGGATGTGATGATGATAATTTACAAGACCGCATCACCAAAAATATAACACAACAAACAAATCTCTTTCGGAAATTAAAACTATGTATTTTGATCAATAATAATACTTAACAAAATTTTTTAGAAAAAACCCCGTGCGTGAAATCATAATTAAACATAAAACAAAAATTAAGCTATTTGTTTTTTAATAAATAAAAATACATCATTGAACATTTTATAAACCAACTTTGCGCGTGCGCGGGTATTATAACTAGTATCACCTACGGGGTTTTCAATGTCTAACAGTTCTTACGTAGGAGCCTATCCCACAACATTCAACACCAACAATTCACACAATCTAACACAAACACATTCACAACTAGTAAACCATAAATTATCTTCCGAAAACCGACAATCAATCAGTTTTTTTTCATCTTAAACAAAGCCGTAATTTCGACAAATGTAAGTGTAATAGCTTTCACGTGTAATCCTTTTCATCATAATCATCAAAGACGAAGCTCCATGCAACAATGATCCTCCTCTTCTTCATCACCCTCATCCTTGGGCAACTCATTCAAATCAAACAACAAAATACTTTTCTTATTAGAAAAACTATCATCTCTCATTCAACCTCATCATCTCCCTCGTCCACAACTTGAATGTATTCATCAGCAACTGAATGTTTCCGACGGTGGCTAAAATTTTCCGACGTATCTATCCAGCCTCTGTTTGTGCAGATCCGAATGTGTGTTGTGTTTTCCGACATGTAATTCCGGCGGTTAGGATTTCATAGCCAAAATAACCAGTTAAAGATTAAGGCGTTGATAGTAGTGATGCATATGGTGTTTGAAGGTGATATCGGCATTGGTCGTGCAAGGTGGAGGTTGTGCCATGGTGGTGAAATAGAAGGGAAGAGCTGAGAGAAATGAGAGGCTACGTGTTTTTAAATTTACTACAATATGTTTTTTTCTTTTTTGTTTCCTTTTTTATTAAAATTTATATATTGTGAAGTTGTTAAGGGCTAGATTAGAAAGATGTAAATTTGTAAATAACTAAACTAGTTATAATACCCGCGCACGAGCGGGTTTTTTTTAATTTTTTGAATCATATATTTTTATTTATTAAAAAACAAATAATTTAATCTTTGTTTTGTTTTATTTATGACGTTTAATTATAGTTTTTTATTATTAAAGATAATTATTTAAAAATTTTAATCCTATTATTAATTGCATCTTATCTATATTTTTTGTATTTATCTTCTACTTGTGTTATAGATAAATATAAAATGTTACCTAATAAGAAAATAATTTTTTTTTAAATAAAATTATTACTAAATAAGGTATGAATCCATTTTTTTGAAATGGAAAATTCCTAAGAGGGGTTTTGTTTTATTATATAAAAGATACCCATGGTTTGAAAGTCAAATAGGACAGATAACGAGTCAAAATAACGACATTTACGTATAACGGGCTCAAAGGATCAAATGGCCATTGGGGAGCATTCCCACGGATCCCGTTATCTAGGGACCAAATGCGCAAATCCATCCTAAATTCAAGGACCAACAATGTAATTTACATTTTTTTTGGTGATGGTAGGTTAAAGAAATTAAAAAGCCAAAATAAAAAGAGAAAATTACCATTTTTGTCATACTCGACTGCTTGACTTCACCTCTTGTCCCTTGCTCAACTGCTCAACTCCACCTAAATTTTGTACTTGCAAGGGACACATGTCACAAAAGAAGTGAAGTCGAGCAATTGAGCATGACCAAAATGGGAAGAGGATGAAAAAAATGACCAAGTCTTGAACCAAAGGTGTTTTTTAGCTTAGTTTGGTAACTTCCTCAAATAAAAATTGGAGGTTAAAGAAGAAATGACTAAAAAATAAGTATAATGCCCTCATGTGATTTGCACATAAGTTGACTTAACTGTCAATTTTAACATTCGTTATACACAAGGATTATAGGTGTTATTCTTTGTAAAGATAGGGATAAAGAATGCGTCTTTAAATGATCATGGACGATAGATGCAATTTTTGCCAAACAACAGTGACCATTTATGTAATCTAAATATTTAACAAAGACTAAGGGTCCGTTTTGTTTATAAGTGAGGTTGGTGTGGGAAACTAGAAGGGGGGGGGGGGGGGTTTAAATAGGTTACCGACTTTTTGGTTTGTTATAAATATTTACTTTGTGAAAAACTTTGATTCGTATGTAAATGAAATCAACCAACACAAATATGAACACAACCTTAAACTAACACTAACAAGCAATAGAAATAACTAAAGAGATAGAGAAGGAAAGATAAAACCGAAACAAGTGATTTATAGTGGTTCGGTCATTAAGCTCTTCTTCGCCCTACTCTACTCCCCGAGTACCCAACTCGAGAGTTATAAGCACTATGTCAACAACCTCCTTTCAGGCGGAGAAAATCGTACAACGTCGCTTACATTATTTTCCGACACTAAGCTAGATGTCGAGTACTAATCTTAGCTAGTACCAATCTACCACAATCCACATGATCCAAACTTCTCACACGATCTACACAATCCTAACCTTTCACACGATCAACACGATCCTCACACAATCTAAACAATCCTCACAATCAACTCAATCTACCTTGATCCACTTGATCAATACTCTAACACACTAGCTACAAGAGATCCCCAAGATTTCAACACGATCACAATAATCCAGACAAGACAGCTTATACAATATTACAACACTTGATGTATATCAAGATACAATCAAGCAAACGGTAGGTAATGCAAGTGCACTACACAAAGACTCTTATCACTTTGTGTCTTCTTGACACCTTGTGTTTTTTCTTGACAAGTAGAGGAATGTAGGTGATCTTTGGTTAGATGAAAGAATCACTCTTTAAATAAAAGAAAACTAGCTAATGATCTAATAAGTATAACTAGAAAAGGAGGATGGAATATAGAAAGTTTTGTATGAAAAAGGATGGTCAAAAACTGAGAAGTGAGGTGGTATTTATAGTAAATGAAAATTTGACCGTTATGGGGGGACGACACCACTAATTATCACACGGTACTACTAAATTTAGTGGTACCGTGCAAAACAAAAATGCTCCCCTTTTTGTTTTTAGTGGTGAAGGTTTATTTCGGGAAGTTTGGAGCTAATTAGATGGGGGGAAATAGATGTTAAGGTTTTTTGAATTCATTTTTCAAAATAAAACATTTCTTTAAAATTCAAAAATAATTTGTAAAAAATATTTTTGAAAAGAATGTTTTGTTACCTCACAAATGTAGAATTTAAAACACAAATTCTCTTCTTAGATCATTTGTCAAGTAATCACTTTGTTTGTTCATACCTAGAGTGATTTGCGTAGAAATCGGATATTTCGATTAAAAACTTGTTTACGTTAACTTTGACGTAAAATGTTTTCACATTTTGTTATCATCGAAACGTAGAGATATCAAAAGATAGAAATAACGTTTTTAGACATTATTCGCATAAACAGTTGGATTTAGGATTTGAATAATAGGATTATTATTATTATTATTATTATTATTATTATTATTATTATTATTATTATTATTATTATTATTATTATTATTATTTATTTTTTTAGTAGATTTAAGAGAGAAAAATTATATTTATTGAAATATATTTTATAATAAATTTTAAATAAAATATTTTTTAAATAATAAAATAACAAAAGTGATTCACACATATAAAGAGATACAAGTGAAAATGATACACAAAGTACTCATACCACTTTAAAACCCACCTAAGTGCCCACCTATCAATATTTGATCACTCAATCCATTACTCCTCCCAAAAGAAATAACCAAACAAATATTTAGTGTCACTTCACTCCAAAACCCATTCTAAAGTGCTATAAGAGGTTTAAGTGTCGTGGCGCTTCTGACGTGGAGGCTCGTTGCCTTTGCCACTTGCTCGCCACCACTAAGACCATTCGTTGTTTGCTTGCTTGCCGATTTTCCAACGAAGTAAACGACAAAGGAAAGTAGAAGGTATCCGTTGGCAACGTTTATTTTTTGATTTAATTCCTTTTATTTTATTTATTTTTTTAATAAGCACACTTTTACACTATAAATATTACCTCACTTTTTTTAACAAATTTTTACAACTACTCTTCAAAATACTAAATCTTAACCAATAAACATGAGCGATTCATCCTATTCCTGTGGTATGTCCGATCTTGATGATCTAGCTGACATGGAGATGATTATGCAACAAGTTCGGTATGAGCAATTGTTGCAAGAACAAAAAGTCAAAAGTTCACACTGTCTTAATTACATCTACCGTAAACGTGATATTGATGAAGCACATTTGATGGCCAACTATTTTGGTGATAATCCAAAATATCCGGAGTCTTATTTAGGCATCGATATCATATGAGCCGCAAACTATTTTTAAAAATAGTCCAAGGTATCAAAACATATATTCTAATTGTTCATCCTCTTCCGGATCATTTTAATTTCTTTGTAGTCCGACCCGATGCTACGGGTCAAATGAGTTTTAGTGTTATTATGAAATGCATATTCACCATACGCCAATTGGCATACGGCGTAACACTTGAGGCATTAGATGAGTATTTACAAATGGGGAACATTACGTACTTGATTGTCTAGATAATTTTACTATGTGCATTATCCAATTGTATATGCCCGAGTTTTTAAGAAAACCTGACTTGAATGACATTTACAATTTATAAAACGCATATAACACGGTTGGGTTTTCGAGAATGCTTGGAAGCATTGATTGTATGAACTGGGAATGGACTAATTGTCCGAAAGAATGGCACGATCACTTTGGGAGAGGTGATAAAAAAATACCCAATTTTAATGCTTGAAGTTGTTGCGTCATACGATTTGTGGATTTGGTATGCATTTTTTGAGATAGCTGGTGTAAATAACGATCTTACCGTTTTGAATAATTCTCCGTTCGACGACCTTCTTGATGACATCTCGTGGCTTCGTTTGAAGTCAACGGAGTTACATTTCAACAAGGGTATTATCCAGCTTACGAGATTTACCCACAATGGTCGAGAAGACCTTGAAAACTTTGAGAAAAATGCCGTATCTAAACGGCGACAAAAAAGTGCTCGAAAAGATGTTGAAAGAGCTTTTGGTCTCCTCCAAGGATGTTGGCATGTTATAAGTCAAAAGGCGCATTCTAGGACTGTCAACAAGCTACGAAGAGTCATGTATACATGCATCATATTGCATAACATGATTTTAAAAGATAAAAAATATGCGATATCCAAAGTGAACAACATTTATATTTGTCCACGAGCAAATTTGGCACAATCATGGATCGAACGATGCGACGTGCAACGGAGGGAATTCAAAGAACTCCGCAATAAACAAACACATGCAAAGCTTCAACGAAATATTATTGTGCATGTTTGGCAACGATATCTACAACATCTATAAAATCAATAAAATAATTAGTTTATTTATAATTTGATGTATTATTTTTTATTTGTATTTCTTAAGTTTCGTATGATTTTTAATTGTCGTATGTCTTTTTCCGTACGTTTTTTTCGTCTTATTTGTTTCGTATTGCAATTTTATTAAATGAATGAAGTTTAATTTGTTTAGAAAAATGAAAAAGAAAATAAAATTGAGAGTGAGTGAAGCCCAAATGACTTGTTGAAACTTGTTATGAGTGAGATGGTATTTTAAAATATGAGTATTAAAATGATGTGACACCCGATACAACTCAAATGAAGAGCCAAACTCTTCACCACTCGATACTCTAACCAATGCACCATAAATTCTTTAAGCTTTGTCAAAAATTGCAAATGCAGTCCTTGAAACTTTTTTTTTCTACACATACAGTCCCCAAGGTTAACAGTAACACCAACAGTCAATAACTATCAAAAAGAATAACACTAACAGTCCATCAACTTAAGAAAGAACATAATACCACGAGTCTCTTGGCTTTGAAAATTATAATACCAACATTCCGTCTAGGATGACTAATGTTATTCTTTTCATATTTACTTATTTAGTGACTATCCATGAATAATTGTCTACTTTTCTCAAAAATACTCCCTATATCTCAAAAATATTGTTCATATTTTTATTTTGAGATGTCTTAAAATAATTATCTACTTTTCATTTTAAGTAAAAATTACTCCCCCCGTCTCATAATAAGTGTCCACTTTTAATTTTTTGAGTATTTCTTGTTCAAGTTTGACCGTAAATGTTTTTATTTGTGATATATAATACTTGATAAAAATTATATAAAATGAAAATACATTTATAACCCAATCATTCATATATTTTTCATCAAGTATCATATAATATATATATATATATATATATAAATATTTATGGTTAAAGTTTAATAAAAAAAGACTAAGAAAACTCAAAGTGGACATTTATTATAGGACAGAGGTAGTAGATAATATAGTAAGGAAATATTCTCTTTGAGTAGTTGAAAACTAAAATGGCCCCACTTTTATTAAACTATATGATTCTTGTTTTCTGACAATTATTTTGAGACAGAGGGAGTAAAAGTTTTAGGGTCGATAAAGGCATTTCTCCATTTACTATACAACAAAATGAAAATTTACACACTTTCAAGGTACTTTCATGTATCACATGTAAAACTGAAAAAAAGCGTACAATTATCGTACTCAACAAATACAAACAAAACGGCTACAAGTAAAACTTTAAAGAAAGACTTTACGTAGACTAAAAAAACATCTCCTATAAAACACGAGTACACAACCCATGTAGTTCAGATATTCAAAACTACTAGACTTCCTCAAGTTCAAGACCACGAGGCATATTTAATATATTTTCTTTACTTTGCTCATGGTGTAAAGCCATTATGTTTTTAATGATTAATAGTGTAAAGTGTGGATAAGTGCAGATCAATGGAGCAAGAAGCTAGTGTGCAGCAGTTACCAACAATCGTTGAGCAGAGTACTGAAAACCACCCTCAACAAGACCATGTCATCGACCTTCCTCCACTTACTACTCCTCGTGCTCCAGATCCTAGCTCAGGACCTAATCTACCACGTTTAGATCTACTACAGAAAGGTCACTTCATATTTAAATTCACATTAATGGAGTTTTGGTATTTGCATATTGTACTCCCTCAATCTCAAAATAATTGTCAATCGACAAAAAATAAATAAATAAATAAATACACGATTTTCTTATCATGTTTAGATCTACCATATTACTCTTGTTTAGAATTATTACGTAGTGTTACTTAAAATATATATATATATATATATATATATATATATATATATATATATATATATATATATATATATATATATATATATATATATATATATATATATATATATATATATGATCAAATAAGAAGAATAATAAAAATAAGAAGGATAAAAAGTAATCACAACCACACATTCTATATGCACATACAAAAATGGATGCATCTTCATTCAAATTTTCCCTCCCAAATTAAAATGTTTGGCTAGAATTACTTCTTACCATTCTTATTTTAATTATTCTTCTTATTAGATCCCTTCCCTATATATATATATATATATATATATATATATATATATATATATATATATATATATATATATATATATATGGTGGGGTTATAATAAAAAGTGTGTTATAATAAAAAGGATAGAAAGCCTTCCCAACAATTGGATCATATTTGACCAGATCAAAAAGTATGGTGGCAAGATGGTAAATAATGTAAACTTCAGGGGCAATATTATTATAGTGTAATTTACACAAGTTGTGTTTCATTCTCCAATATCTGATCATTCGTTTCATCTCAAAAAAGAAAAACCTATCTCTAAAAAAACACACACTAGATCACACACAAACCCAGATTCTTTCATTCCAAAATCTTAATTCATCAACGATTATTCATTATCAACGATTATTCATCGTCAACGATTATTCATCATAAACGACTCAACCTACTGAATCAATGATTGGTACTGCATTGATTTGTTAGAGTTTCAATCCACCATTCAAACCCTTACTGCATCAACGATGGTGAGGATGAACCAACGAGATCTTAAGTAGATTTTTAATAATAACTTTGTTACTGCATCAATTTGTTAGTTTTGATTTACTAAAATCAAGTTTTTTTTTTCCAACTTAAGTTTGTTATCTTGGATATGATGAAGTAGGCTATCAAATCTATTCAAAAGTATGTGTATGTGTATGTTTACTGTTGTTGCATGCAAGGTATTTGATAAAATGTCTTAATGGGACTCTATAACTATGGTGCACTAACTTTACATTTTGATGCACTTGTAATGAAACTGTGATGCACTAATTTCAACTGAGATGTGGTAGTGTTCAGCTGTCGCGTGTAAGGATGAACTAGGCAAAGTGTAGGTTGTTTTATGTGTGTATGTTTGGTTGTATGTTTGATGCACTAGAATTTGAATTGAGATGCAGTAGGTGTTCAGTTGTTATGTGTAAGAATGAAGTAGGCTAACTGTAAGTTGTTTTATGTGCGTAAATGAGTTTGTATGCTTAGTTATTTGTGTGATGCACTAGAAAATGAACTGAGATGCAGTAGGTGTTTAGTTGTTGCGTGTAAGGATGAAATATGCTAAGCGTAGGTTGTTTTATGTGTATAAATGTGTTTGCATGCTTGGTTGTATGTCTGATGCACTTGAAAATGAACTGAGATGCAGTAGGTGTTTAGTTGTTGCATGTAAGGATGAAATAGGCTAAGCCTAGGTTTTTTTATGTGTGTAAATGTGTTTGTATGCTTGGTTGGATGTGCGATGCACTGGAAAATGAACTGAGATGCAGTAGCCATTCAGTTGTCGCGTGTAAGGATGAAATAGGCTAAGCGTAGGTTGTTTTATGTGTATAAATGTGTTTGTATGCTTGGTTATATATGTGATGCACTGGAATTTGAACTGAGATGCAGTAGGTATTTAGTTATCGCTTTTAAGTATGAAATAGGCTAAGTGTAGGTTGTTTTAGGTGTGTAAATGTGTTTGTATGCTTGGTTGTATATGTGATGCATTAGAATTTGAACTGAGATGCAGTAGGTCTTCAGTTATCGCATGTAAGGATGAAATACGCTAAGCGTAGGTTGTTTTATGTGTGTAAATGTGTTTGTATGCTTGGTTGTATATGTGATGCATTAGAATTTGAACTGAGATGCAGTAGCTATTCAGTTGTCACGTGTAAGGATGAAATTGGCTAAGCGTAGGTTGTTTTATGTGTGTAAATGTGTGTGTGTGTGCTTGGTTTCATGCATGATGCACTAGAATTTGAACTGAGATGCAGTAGGTATTCAGTTGTCACGTGAAAGGATGAAACAAGCTAAACGTAGGTTGTTTTATGTATGTAAATGTGGTTATATGATTTGTTGTGTATGTGATGCACTGAAAATTGAATTAAGATGCAGTAGGTATTAATATGTTTTAGAATGATGAAGTGATGTAGTAGGTTCTTACTGTGGCATATAAGGTTAGATTAGACCATGTGTAGGGTGTATTACTGGTTGAAAAGTGATGATGCATTTGGTGTCACGAAGGTATGCAATATGTACATGTTTGTGGCATATAAGGTTAGATTAGGTTAGATGCAGTGTGTTTTATTTATCGACAAGTGCATATTGTGTTTTACTTGTCGAAAAGTGGTTGCGTGTGTATTAATATGCATGATGCAGTTGCTATAAAGAAGTGATGCAGTATGTGTTTATTTGTGTCATATAAGATTCAACTAGGTAACGCGCTGGATTTAATGCTTGTGGAAAAGAGGTTGCATGTGTATTTGCATGCATGATACTGTTTTTGTAAAGAAGGATTGCATTAGGTATTCATTTGTGGCATATAAGGTTAATTTGGTCACACATAGTGTGTTTTATTTGTCAAAATGTGCTTGTGTGTGTATTGTATATATGATTATGTTACAGGTAGAAATAAATACGAAAATAGCAGACTAAGATATGTTGAATGTGACGTTGATCTGGTGAGTAAAAGTTGATTAGATGATTAGTTGTTTTTTGCTGCATTAGAATGCTATAATTAGTGCATCACAATGAAACACTATATTAATTTAATAGTCTATTATAAACTTTCACAGATGAACATGCATATTGACTACTTGATGAGGAATAAACACCCAAGATGGAATGAGATGTTTACCGTAAGGGTTGTGGTTCTTTTGAAGCATATGTAAACTTCCAATGGTCGTGGTATTTTTGAGGAAGAGTTAAAGAAAGAAGACGTAGGTCAAAGAGGAGAAATCCATCTATTGCAAGCAAAGAAAATGGCCAAGACGATTCTTACAATTATGAATAAGAAAAAGGCGAAAGTCTTGGCAGGCACAGAGGCATATAACAAACTGCAAATAGTAGATTCCAATCCTCTAATGATACAATCAAATTGAAAGACGGAATGGTAGAATTATTGAATGCGTAACAAGGATTATCAGATGATACTTGTGGATCATTAAAAAACAATGTTTAAATTCTATTGGATGTAATACTTTAGATTACTGAATGTTTAATATTAAGTATTGTACATCTTAATGATGATAATGTTTGTTTAATATTAATTACTTTTGATTATTGCTGATATCTGAATGAACATAGATGCACTAAATTATAAATCATATTGCTTTGAAATACTAGTGCATCACATTGTATACAACTGGTGCATCATAATGTATACAATTGGTGCATCATAATGTGTATATCAAGTGCATCACAATGATGTAAGTTTAATGTATCACAATAAATCTACTACCTCACAATGTTAAATATTTTTAAAATTCTACTGCATCACAATATTGTTCTACTGCATCAGAATGCTATCATATTACTGCATCACAGTGTTAGCATACTGCTGAATCACAATATAATTTTACTGCATCACTGTGTTAATTTACTGCCTCACAATGTCAATTTACTACATCACTATGTTATACTACATACTATTGCTACTCAATACTAGCATACTCCTAAAATCAAAATAAAATTATGTTACATCAGAATATTGTTCCACTGCATCAGAAGTTTATCATATTACTGCATCATAATGTTATCATACTACTGAATCACAATATAATTTTACTGCATTACTATGTTAATTTACTATACCATAATGTTATACATATTGTTGCTTCTCAATGTTATCATAGTGTTGCATCAAAATAATACTTTACTGCATCTCTGTATTATGTTACTGCATCATAATGAATATTTTACTGCATCACAATGTAAATGATACTGCATCAAAATGTATATTTTGCTGCATCATAATGTACTAAACAAATAACATAATGCAGTAACTATTATCCATAAAATAGAAAGATACTAAGTATATTTCATAAACACTATTGATGTTTGGTAATAAATACTATACATCATAGAACAAAAACATGTCTTGTAAGTAATTCTTTAATATCTTTATAGTACTTATTGCGAATTGAGAAAAAAAATAAAAAATAAAAAATAACTGAAATAATGCTTCCAAGCTTTACGGGATCTTCTAAGCCCAGCTCTTGTCGGCTCTACTGGTTGCTTGCTTTTCTTCGATGGTGGCAATTTTAATGAACATGTCCTGGAATTATGGCCTTCTTTTTCTTCACATACACTACATGTTCTTCTCTTATTACTTTAATGAATCATCATGTTATTCACTGCATTACAATGTATATATAAACTATAAGATACACTAGATACAAATCAAAGATGAAATTCAGAGAAATAACAATGAAGTGTAGTTTAAATGTGATGTAGTAATAAGGTTGTATGCACTTAATAAGTTAACTATGATACAATGAACTTGAAGTGTTGATTCAATGATAAGTACGTAAGAATTTGATAAGAAATATGTGATGCAGTAATATGTCGATATGTGCTTGACAAGATAATTGTGATGTAGTGAACTTAAGGTGTTGATGCAGTAGTTATATATGTTATTATTGTTATATAAAGGAAAGATGCAGTAAGCTAAGTTACAATTTCATTATCATTAAGTATAAAAGCCAACATGCTCTTTTACACAAATAGTCTGAACAAGTGCAAATAAAATGCATTTACAGTTAAAACATAATACATCATGATGAACATTTTACTATAATACAACGGATGCATCAAACTTATCAAGTTACAATATATCACAATCATATAAATGAACATAAATTAACAACATATAGTATCAATTAAAATATGTGTCTACAAATATGCTTAACTAACAACATGTCGTTATCATGACAAAATTACAAATTCACTAAAAAAATGCTATCTAACTATGCTTACCTAAGATCAACTCATCTAAATCAACCTCAAAAAAGCTACATAATATATATCACAATCATATAAACTAACACATATGAAAAAAAACTAACAACTCTATGTGCGCGCGTAAGCTTAATCCATCGCATCCGGTCAAAATTACAAACTCACCGGATAAAATGCCACATAGGAACGCCTCTATGTCGACTAATTCTCCAAAAACCTGAAACTCGCTAAACTAAATCAACCTAACAACAAGTCACAATCGATCACATATGTGTTTAATAACATAAATCTTAACTAATAGATTTTTATTTTCCACAAACAAACACCTACTACAACAGCTACATCATACATATAGCTACACATGCAATCGTATTTTACTAATAAATTACCAAAAAAAAAGCTAATATATCGAATTTTCTACAAACAAATACCAACTGCATCAGTATTTCAAAATAGCTGCATCAAACTAACGACTAAATATACAAGCCTTTTCCTGATAAAAGAACAAAAATACTAGCTAATAAACTCAACTTCGTCACAAACAAAGACCTACTGCATCAAAGTTTTAAATCAACTGCATCATACATACAATTACACACACGAACAATTTATACTCACCACTTAAAAAATATAAGCTTTTAGATATATATATTTGCCACAAACAAACACCTACTGCATTAACATTTTAAAAGAGTTGCATCACGCACACAACTACACACACAAGCCTTTTCCACCGAATAAATGACAGATTAAAATTTGATGCATCATAGTTTAAAATTACTGCATCACAGTTATTAAATATCACAAAGACATTTTAACAAACACCTTATGTGCAGCATTCCTAATCACTTTTTTTTTATCAATTTTTTTTTTCCTGATTTGGTTTCAAGTGCATAAAGAAACATAGTGTAGTCTGAATCAAACTCCGAATATAACATATATAGATCAATAACAACATAAAAAGCGAAGAAAATATTAAAAATACGTTCAATAAACATCATCTACATGTAATTGAAGATAATATGACCAAATGAGTCATGGTAACAATAAAATACCATTAAAGAAACTTACTTTCAGTTTTGAATGACGAATCTACGGTGGAGAATGGTGGAGAAGACGGTGAAGATCATGGTGGAGAAGATGGTGAAGATCATGGTGGAGAAGACGGTGAGGATACAGTGGTTAACGGTGGTAGATAAGGTGGTGAATGGTGGTAGAAACAAAAAAGATGAAGCGGTGGTGAGAGGTGGGTTTTGGAGCAGAGAAGATGAAGTGGTGGTGAGAGGTGGGTTTTGGAGCAGAGAAAATTAAGCGAGTTATAGTGAGACTAGCTGGAAAAATGATATATATATACCCTAATGATGAAGTGACAAAAATACCCCTAATAGTT